>OY992531.1:159175627-159760079 GCA_963921185.1 Dasysyrphus tricinctus | reverse complement strand
AACCGAATACAATACTCCGAGCGGGTCAGGGGCTGTACCCAAAATAAAATGTATACACTACGAGAGCCTCAAATTCCTAATACCTTATATAAAGGTTCCAGGAGAATAAGTATTTTATTTGAAATTTGATTTTTACAGATATACTACGTAAATACATATATCATTTTTTTTTTATATTAAAGGGTATTCAATTTTTCATGCAAAAGCGTAAAGTCGCTGTATAAGTGTATAAGTATACGTTATTAAATTGTAAACTGCGTAAATCTTTCAATTTGTCCATACAAATTGTGACAGAATGACAAAGCTTAAGACTTTACTATGTTAACGGTTTTTCGCTGTTGTATGAATACCCATATTATTTTCAGAATTTGATAAAACCAAGTTTTGAAACGGCTTACTTTTATTTCTTTTCACAGTGATTATGCGAACTTTGGGGAGTCTTTGGGGACGACTTAATCGAAGTTACTTTTGAAGATGGATTATGGTGAGAGTAACATCGAACTCGAGCCCAGCCCTGGATCGAAGCGAAAAGCCACTGAAAATTCAACTAGGCCAAAAAACAAAAGAAACTCACCCAAGACGATGATCTTAGCAGAGTTTTAAAGGGCATAGAAAATGTGTCCAATTCTCCGAGTGATCCCACTACTCCAAGTTCCGCCACAAGAAAGCCTATGCAACTATTTTTTGACAGCATTGCGCTGCAAGTGGAGATCTTCAGTTTCCGTAAACAAATTGAACTACAACAAAAAATCTTAGCGATATTGGCTTCTGATTTCGCTGAAGATCACTGAGAATATTTTTTTGTTTAACTTTCCATTTTTAATATTATTAAGGGTATTCATGCAAAGCGTAAAGTCGTCGTAAACGTAGTAAAGTTGTTAAACTGCGTAAATCTGTCAAATTTTCCATACAAATTGTGACAGAACTACGAAGATTTAAACTTCACTACGTTTACGACGACTTTACGCTGTTGCATGAATACCGTTATTATGTTTCCTTGTAGTTTAAGTAGGTTATTGATTTTTTTATATACTAGCGACCTGTTTTTTTTTAAGAAGAAGAGTCAAGAAGAATGATTGTTATTTTTTGTTTTTTTTTTTTTATAAGAGAAGTTGAGACTTTGAGTCAAGAAGACTGTTTTTACTGTTAAACTTAAGTGTTGTTTTCTTTAGTTTTTAATAAATAAAAATAGCTTTAAAGTATGGCTTTAACATCGTGGTTATTTATTTGCATTCATAGTCAAGTTTTTGCTATAAAGCCGAACTTATTTTTTTCATTACACAGGCTTATTTATTAAATTTTTTTGAAGAGTTGACTAGTAAGACAGTTTCTTAATAGTTGGAAATATGCTTTATTTAATTGAATAAAATGTCAAGTAAGATAAATAGGTATCAGACAACCGATGCCCCTGTCCAAGTTAGACATCTTCAGGACAAGAGTGAACAAAGTTTTAAAATAACTTTTTGGAGTTGGACTGTCTAAAGTTAGACAAAGTATATAAATACGACTGAAAGAACAAGAAAAAAAATGATTTCCTTTAACAGTTAAAAAAACGAAAGTGCATACTTTTAACTTTTTTTTTTTTAATTTTTTTATGCTGAAAGGGAACATCTCCTTCACCAATCATCCAATCTGCAAATTCGTTTCGAACATCAATTGCCTTTGAAACCGGTTGAGACATTCTCGCATTACTTACAACAGCCACTGGTTCGGCAAATGAGTCAAAACTAGTTTTTTCTCCTTGCCGATAGTTGTGCAGGATGCAACAGCGCAATATAAGGGGTTTGGCTGGACCTCAAATGACTTCAACAGAATCCTCCAAGTGTGAGTCATATAATTCCAAACGTGCTTTCAACAATCCCTCTAGCTCTTGATTGTTTGAAATACTAAACGAAATGAGTTTAATGTTTGAGTGATTTCTTTCAACTCATACCTGTAGTTATAAAATCTTTGCTTATAACTTAAGCCGGATCCAGGGTACGGTGTCAGGAGGTTATATTTTAAACCAAAAGCTTCATCTCCGACTAAAGCGTACGGTTGTGGCTCAATTGTACCTGGTAGGGGTGCATTGGCGGGAATTTTCAATGACTCTGGATTATGAATCCACGCTTTCCCACACTGCGAAGAAGAAAAAGCGGTGGAATCGGAATTTGACCCATGAGCACCAATGCTGACTACAAGAAATCTGTAGTTAGCATCAACTATTGCCATTAAAATGATGGAATTCCTTGGAGCTAACATTCTGACATGTTTGCCATCTACTGCTCCAAGGCAATTCGGAAAACGCAATTCTCCAAAAAACCATCTGCAATACTCTTCCACTCATTCGAGCTCTGTGGTATGGGCTTATACAATTTTTTCAAATGTTTATTTATTGCACGAATTGTTTGTATGATGCAATGCCGAACCGTTGTTTTGCCAATCAAAAATCGAACCGACAGATCACTAAAACTAGCCCCAGTGGCAAGGAATCTAAAAGTAACATAATATGTTATTTATTATACCAAAAGAAAGAACAATTTTAAGAAACAACAAGTTTTAATAAATGTATTTGAGCATCATTCTTCATGAGTCAGATTGTCATAAAAGGAGTGGTAGTCTTTTGGTAAGAGCTCTTTTAAACTCTGAAGATCATCCATTTTTCTTTTTGTGATTGGTAAGGGTTGATTGTAAAGTCTTTCAACTTCACGTGAGGCAATGCTGTCGAAACGTTGAGGCAACAATTTCCGATCATCGTCGAAGTTTACCTTGTAATGCATTCCAAATTGTGTGTATTTGATTGCCCTGATATTAACAACACAAGGATCACCAGATTTCTTCCATGTTCGTATAGATTTGTAGTACTTGATTTTGATTGCTGCTCCGTAATTAAAGAAGAACTCATGACTTAGGTAGCGAACTTGATATGGTTTTGCAGATCTTGCTTCTTTAATTATCCGTACAAAGTCTGCAGGAACGAAGAGTTTTTAGGTTTGTGGGTGTGGATGTGGGGGTGGGTCCTACTGCTAAATATTTCTGATAAATTTCAGCTTTATGTTTAATAGCGAAGTTTTGTAAAGCATTTGACAGAGTCAGATTTCGATTTTGGTAACAGCAGCCGTCACTGAAGATAATGATTGGTTTGTTTTTATCTTCCAATCCTTCCGAAAAGTTGATAATGTAGCATAAATCACACTGGTCCTTTTGGGGTTTATATAGACCAAGATTCATGTCATGTACGATTGCCAAAAAGCATTTATAGGAAGCTTTTTTTTCATAAGGGATGTTGTTGTACTGCCCTTTTGTCTTCTACGTTTCAATTGATTTCGCAACCATCTGTTTTTATTTCCTTGGCCTTTCTTTGCTTTTTTGTAAGAACATAGACCACTGGTTTCATCTAGTGTCCTCAAAGACGTGTCAAAGTCGGTTGAATTGCTGGAACATTCGCTGTATTTATAATCTGTACCGTCAGTCAAAGCAGAGAAATCACATTGAGAATCATCGCTATCTGGGGGTCAATTTTTGATCTGTGAAACGGTGAAATGAAAACAAAGTTATCATTTCAGTTTTCACAGAGTTTTATCATTTTATCACTTCACAAACACGCGCAAGGCGATTCCCGAACTCGTTATGAAAAACAGCTGTCAAAGTGAGTACTAAAAAGTACTAACATGAAAAATGCTACCACTTGCTCATAGAAAAAGATAATTCTGACGTCATAGAAATACCAAAATGGCGACTTGGGTGTATCAAATTAGCACAATTTGTTTCTGTTTATAATTTTTCTTTTCACAGGTTTTCACAGAATGAAATGATTTTGATAAACGAATTATTAATTTCTCCTCCTTCTTTATCATAATTTTTGTAGTTCCCAACGACTGCACTGAAGACGATAAAACTAAATACAGCACATTTCATGCCATTAAAATCCGTCCATGAGAACACCCTCAAAAACGGATTTCAAAATGGCGGATTTATTTGGGTGCTGTTTTAGGTTATTATTTTTACTACGCAGTTTTTTTACTGTTTTTCTGTGCAGAAATCAGTTGCTTATCCTAGGAGAGGGCCATAAAAGTTACCAGTCATGATATTCCCAGTCACCCCTTCCCCTAGTCATAACCCCTCCCCCATATCTGGCCCCAGAGGAAATAATGGAAACTTCGACTATTAATTTAAAGTCAAAGAAACTGAGGAAAAAAGACACACCCCTCCCATTTATGATCCCCCTTCTTTCAAAACCCCCTCCAGCCATGTTCTCCTCTCAACAATGATCTCATTAGAGCCCAAGAGAAAATTACAAATACTGAAGAAAAATACCCCAGTCATGACGCAGTCAACTAGCCCCTCCCCCCACCAGTCATGAGCTCACAAGCGCTTCTTAAAATTAAAGGGTTTTATTACAATTTCACGTGGACCTCAACAGTAAAGGACGTATATCAGGAATGACGCGACGCACGGTACAAAAAGACCAGTAGAGAGTAGAGATATTAAATTTGAGCCTATCAAGTCCAGGAGGCAGCCACGTGAACCCATTTCATGATAGCCACCTATTGAAAAACAGAATAGTAACCGATAGCATAAGTGTTATCATTTACAAAAACCGTCTGTTGGTAGACTTGTCTAGGTTGCTTCGTTGCTTTTTTTATATAAAACAAACAGTAAAACTGAGTAAAATCATATCAAAAATTTAGCTTAGAAAGTGACCTTTACCACTTTCATTTAATTTTTAATAGATTTCGAATTTTGAACAGAAAGTTTAAGCAAAACACCTTTTTAAAAAGAGTATTTCAACTCAAGACAACCAATAAAGCTGTCCAAACTTCAATATCGTATATCGATAGGCTTAGCTTCAATTTGGTACCCCAATTTTACTATATGCAACCTTTTTACTTATGCAGAGGATGCCAGGACGAAGAGGCGGAGGAGGGCTCTTTTCACTTCCTCTGTGAATGCCCCAGCCTAGCCTGAACAAGGAAAACAGCCCTCAGAGACGAACTGGGTGACGTCTCTCTTTTGCTATTAAGGAGCATCCTGAACTTCATTCAGAGCTCAGGATGGTTCAAGGAGGCATCCCATTCCCAAAACTTCCACTAAATCCCTCCTCTTATCCCTCCTATTCCTGCATTATCCACATGGGGAGTGAGATCCGAGTGAGGTGATACGGCTTGTCGCATCATCACCCCTTCTAACCTAACCTAACCTAAACTTTTAAGTGGGATTTTTTATCAAAGCTAACTGAAAAAGCTAGCCCAATCCATGGTTTTGTAAACTTTTGGACAACATCTACCGGTTGGTTTCCTGTTTTTCAAAGCTACGATGAGATATGTACCTAAACTTACAGTCGCATCCCGGACTTAGCCATGAAGTTAGTCGGCAAATACATAGAACAGTTTCAAGCCTTTCGAAATAACAAGCAACCTTTAATAATTACCTTGCTTGGTTAATTGCTGAAGAAACAAGGATCTTCTGTAAGTAACGCAAATGGGGATGCTGATGTGGACATTGTTTGTACCGCAACTAATCTTCAGAACGTGTTCATACCAATGTGATAGAAGACGACATTGATCTGCTGATTTTGCTTTTTTACCATGCAAAGGACAATGAGATCAAACTAAACCATCGTAGTAAGATGTGGACCAACTCCAAATTCAGTGTATAATATCCTTAAAATGCAATTTCTATTAGGTCATGAATATATTTATATATATTTAATGAAAGAATTTTAAGAAACGGTTCAAGCCCTAAGAATATATGTGTGTATGTAAGCGTGCCAAAAGCTAACAATAGGTTTATTTATGTATTTATGTCCTCATTTTCTAGGACCATTACTGAAGATTGCTCGTGTTTATCATTTGTTGGGAGGAGGACATGGCTTGGGGAGGTCGTAAATAGGGTGTTTTTTTTTTTTTTTTTTTGTGATCAGTTTTTTTTTATGGGAAAATTAAAATTTGAGAGTAGATGGGTCATAATTGGGAGGGGGTCGTGACAGAAGACACTATGACTGGGGTATTTCATGACCAACTATCCGCAATTGATTTCAACACACAAAAACAGTTAAAATGACTGCGTAAAGGATATAATAACAACTTAAAATAACACACCAGTAAAACCACCATTTTGAAATCAGTTTTGTGGAGTGTTCCCATCGTCGGATTTTGTCCAATTTTGGATATATTGTTTAGTAATGGTAACAGATGAAAAATCAATTAAAAACGCTTCTGTTGCTATTTTGCCCATGTTCACGGTATTTTAAGCTTAGTTTGCCTGGACTGAATAAATACATTTCTTTTCTCTTGTGATTTAACGTATATTTAGATAAAATATTTTATTTTTATGGTAGATATGGTATATATGTTAATAAATATATGGGGGGGTCATTAATGAGGGGGATCATAAATGGGGAGTGTTTCTTTCTGTACTCGTTTAGATTTGTCGCGTCTATCATATTCTCTAGGGCTCTGAAGGGAGTAGGGGGGGTAATAAATGGGGAAGGGTCATGACTGGGGGAGGGGTAATGACTCGGGAATATCATAGCGGATCCACCAGTGATAATTAAACATAATTAAAAGGAAAAATCAAAGCGTAGTAAAAATAACAACCAAAAACAAGAAATCCGCCATTTTGAAAACCGTTTTTCGGGGTGTTCCCATGGAGAGATTTTTTCCGATTTTGGATATGTCTTTCAGTAGTGGAAACTGATCATAAATTGATTAAAAAAGCTTCTGTTGCAATTTTGCCCATGTTAAATCATATATTGCCTGGACAACAAGAAAAAAAATGATTTCCTTCAACAGTAAAAAAAAAAGAAAGTGCATACTTTTAACAGTTTTTTTAATTTTTTCATGCTGAAAGGGAACATCTCCTTCACCAATCATCCAATCTGCAAATGCGTTTCGAACATTAATTGCCTTTGAAACTGGTTGAGACATTCTCGCATTACTTACAACAGCCACTGGTTCGGCAAATGAGTCGGAACTTGTTTTTTCTCCTTGCAGGTAGTTGTGCAGGATGCAAGAGCACAATATGAGGGGTTTGGTTAAATTTGGCTGGACCTCAAGTGACTTCAACAGAATCCTCCAACCTCCAAGTGTGAGTCATAATTCCAAACGTGCTTTCAACAATCCCTCTAGCTCTTGATTGTTTGAAATACTAAACGAAATGAGTTTAATGTTTGAGTGATTTCTTTCAACTCATACCTGTAGTTATAAATTCTTTGCTTATAACTTAAGCCGGATCCAGGGTACGGTGTCAGGAGGTTATATTTTAAACCAAAAGCTTCATCTCCGACTAAAGCGTACGGCTGTGGCTCAATTGTACCTGGTAGGGGTGCATTGGCGGGAATTTTCAATGACTCTGGATTATGAATCCACGCTTTCCCACACTGCGAAGAAGAAAAAGCGGTGGAATCGGAATTTGACCCATGAGCACCAATGCTGACTACAAGAAATCTGTAGTTAGCATAAACTATTGCCATTAAAATGATGGAATTCCTTGGAGCTAACATTCTGACATGTTTGCCATCTACTGCTCCAAGCAGGGTTACCTCTGAAAATTTTCGGAAGGAGTCAAAAAAAGGAGTCCTGGCTGAAAAAAGGAGTCCCATCAAAGCTTCAAGAAAAACATCGAAATTTATCACCGTTTTAATTCAACGTAAACAATTAATAATTAAACAAAACAATAAATAAATATTTGTATTTCAGAGAAAAACAACTCAAACTTGAAAAAACTTCCATCTTTTCAATTTTTTAGTAGATATTGGTTAATCTCAAGACAAAACCATCAATTACCTAAGTTTCTTTAAATAAATAAACAGTTGCTCTTCTTAACAAAGCACTTACCTAAGGAACATCGTTCCTATATTTTTGAATTGAAATTGAATCAGGAATCCAGTCTTCTAGTTGGTTATAATCTAAATCTAATAGATTAAGTGCAGGAAGCATTGATATGCACACTTCAACTTTTAGGCGGTTTGTAAGTTTTTTTTTTAATTAGAGTTAATTTATAAAAAAATTATTTCTGTGCAAGGGCTGCTATGGCCAATTTTAGAATCTTAATAATAATATAATTTTTTTTTTAAATACCTATTTAAAAAAAAAAAAAAACCCAATTGGTTATTTAAACTGCCCACTTCAAACCAAAACTTTCAATGTCATTAAATTTATAAAATTTATTTTAAAACGACTCTCTTGGGCTTTTATTTCTAGTAATTTTAATTCTTCAATAACTTTTACTCGATGAAGGGTAAAGTTGGGATATTCAGATATTTACGAATGATAGTTAAAATCTTTTTGTATTTTAATTACTTGCCTTTGAATATAATATTTAAGAATTGAAAGCTTGTTATCATTGAAAATAAAATGCGAGATTATTTGATTACAAATAATTTTGTAATATGTTCTAAGAGTATTTCTTTCAATAGTATCACAGAAACTAGTGTTATCTAGATATCGCATCCAGTACAAATAAAAATGGCCATTTTTTCAATATTTTGTGTTTTCAAGCTCTTTTTCTTCTTCCTCAAAAATCGAGTCCGTTGATCGAACTGCTGATGACTTGTATATGACGTTTTGTATTTATGTCTATACATGTACCTAAATTTATCTTTTTTAACATCATATAAAGTCTAAGGCTCACACAAAATTGAAAGGAACCCATTGCTTAGTTATTCTTTTTGTATAACTAGTAGAAATATTTCACAAAATGAATAAAATTCTGAACCATTTTTACAATTTTTCGCTGGTAATATTACAACTAAAAAATTTGTCTTGAAGAATTTTGAATTTTAGCACTTTTGTGAACAACAAATTTGTAATTACAATTTCGTAAGATGGTGCAATGGCCACAGGTGCTTTTTTCCAATACAAATCGTGTGGATACCCTAAACCTGCGATGAGGCATGTCTAAACATGAATAAAGCTCAAATTTTCACAGACTTCTTTTTTCGCTCAACTGAAACTTTTGAACCTGTTTGAATGAAACAATTTTTTTGAAACTGTCTAATGTAAACAAAGGTTTGAATTGAGCTTCAAGCGATATTGAACTCATTAATATCATGGAATTCTATAAATCTTTGTGCGTTTATGAAAAAGAGTCCTAAAATTGTAAAAGGAGTCAAATTTCAATCATTTTTAAAAAGAGGAGTCCTGGAGTCCCAGCGTTTAAAAGGAGTCAAAATGACTCTAAAGAGTCCCGAAGGTAACGCTGGCTCCAAGGCAATTCGGAAAACGCAATTCTCCAAAAAACCATCTGCAATACTCTTCCACTCATTCGAGCTCTGTGGTATGGGCTTATACAATTTTTTCAAATGTTTATTTATTGCACGAATTGTTTGTATGATGCAATGCCGAACCGTTGTTTTGCCAATCAAAAATCGAACCGACAGATCACTAAAACTAGCCCCAGTGGCAAGGAATCTAAAAGTAACATAATATGTTATTTATTATACCAAAAGAAAGAACAATTTTAAGAAACAACAAGTTTTAATAAATGTATTTGAGCATCATTCTTCATGAGTCAGATTGTCATAAAAGGAGTGGTAGTCTTTTGGTAAGAGCTCTTTTAAACTCTGAAGATCATCCATTTTTCTTTTTGTGATTGGTAAGGGTTGATTGTAAAGTCTTTCAACTTCACGTGAGGCAATGCTGTCGAAACGTTGAGGCAACAATTTCCGATCATCGTCGAAGTTTACCTTGTAATGCATTCCAAATTGTGTGTATTTGATTGCCCTGATATTAACAACACAAGGATCACCAGATTTCTTCCATGTTCGTATAGATTTGTAGTTCTTGATTTTGATTGCTGCTCCGTAATTAAAGAAGAACTCATGACTTAGGTAGCGAACTTGATATGGTTTTGCAGATCTTGCTTCTTTAATTATCCGTACAAAGTCTGCAGGAACGAAGAGTTTTTAGGTTTGTGGGTGTGGATGTGGGGGTGGGTCCTACTGCTAAATATTTCTGATAAATTTCAGCTTTATGTTTAATAGCGAAGTTTTGTAAAGCATTTGACAGAGTCAGATTTCGATTTTGGTAACAGCAGCCGTCACTGAAGATAATGATTGGTTTGTTTTTATCTTCCAATCCTTCCGAAAAGTTGATAATGTAGCATAAATCACACTGGTCCTTTTGGGGTTTATATAGACCAAGATTCATGTCATGTACGATTGCCAAAAAGCATTTATAGGAAGCTTTTTTTTCATTAGGGATGTTGTTGTACTGCCCTTTTGTCTTCTACGTTTCAATTGATTTCGCAACCATCTGTTTTTATTTCCTTGGCCTTTCTTTGCTTTTTTGTAAGAATATAGACCACTGGTTTCATCTAGTGTCCTCAAAGACGTGTCAAAGTCGGTTGAATTGCTGGAACATTCGCTGTATTTATAATCTGTACCGTCAGTCAAAGCAGAGAAGTCACATTGAGAATCATCGCTATCTGGGGGTCAATTTTTGATCTGTGAAACGGTGAAATGAAAACAAAGTTATCATTTCAGTTTTCACAGAGTTTTATCATTTTATCACTTCACAAACACGCGCAAGGCGATTCCCGAACTCGTTATGAAAAACAGCTGTCAAAGTGAGTACTAAAAAGTACTAACATGAAAAATGCTACCACTTGCTCATAGAAAAAGATAATTCTGACGTCATAGAAATACCAAAATGGCGACTTGGGTGTATCAAATTAGCACAATTTGTTTCTGTTTATAATTTTTCTTTTCACAGGTTTTCACAGAATGAAATGATTGTGATAAACGAATTATTAATTTCTCCTCCTTCTCTATCATAATTTTTGTAGTTCTCAAGGACTGCACTGAAGACGATAAAACTAAATACAGCACATTTTATGCCATTAAAATCCGTCCATGAGAACACCCTCAAAAACGGATTTCAAAATGGCGGATTGATTTGGGTGCTGTTTTAGGTTATCATTTTTATTACGCAGTTTTTTTTACTGTTTTTCTGTGCAGAAATCAGTTGCTTATCCTAGGAGAGGGCCATAAAAGTTACCAGTCATGATATTCCCAGTCACCCCTTCCCCTAGTCATAACCCCTCCCCCATATCTGGCCCCAGAGGAAATAATGGAAACTTCGACTATTAATTTAAAGTCAAAGAAACTGAGGAAAAAAGACACACCCCTCCCATTTATGATCCCCCTTCTTTCAAAACCCCCTCCAGCCATGTTCTCCTCTCAACAATGATCTCATTAGAGCCCAAGAGAAAATTACAAATACTGAAGAAAAATACCCCAGTCATGACGCAGTCAACTAGCCCCTCCCCCCACCAGTCATGAGCTCACAAGCGCTTCTTAAAATTAAAGGGTTTTATTACAATTTCACGTGGACCTCTACAGTAAAGGACGTATATCAGGAATGACGCGACGCACGGTACAAAAAGACCAGTAGAGAGTAGAGATATTAAATTTGAGCCTATCAAGTCCAGGAGGCAGCCACGTGAACCCATTTCATGATAGCCACCTATTGAAAAACAGAATAGTAACCGATAGCATAAGTGTTATCATTTACAAAAACCGTCTGTTGGTAGACTTGTCTAGGTTGCTTCGTTGCTTTTTTTATATAAAACAAACAGTAAAACTGAGTAAAATCATATCAAAAATTTAGCTTAGAAAGTGACCTTTACCACTTTCATTTAATTTTTAATAGATTTCGAATTTTGAACAGAAAGTTTAAGCAAAACACCTTTTTAAAAAGAGTATTTCAACTCAAGACAACCAATAAAGCTGTCCAAACTTCAATATCGTATATCGATAGGCTTAGCTTCAATTTGGTACCCCAATTTTACTATATGCAACCTTTTTACTAATGCAGAGGATGCCAGGACGAAGAGGCGGAGGAGGGCTCTTTTCACTTCCTCTGTGAATGCCCCAGCCTAGCCTGAACAAGGAAAACAGCCCTCAGAGACGAACTGGGTGACGTCTCTCTTTTGCTATTAAGGAGCATCCTGAACTTCATTCAGAGCTCAGGATGGTTCAAGGAGGCATCCCATTCCCAAAACTTCCACTAAATCCCTCCTCTTATCCCTCCTATTCCTGCACTATCCACATCCTGGGGAGTGAGATCCGAGTGAGGTGATACGGCTTGTCGCATCATCACCCCTTCTAACCTAACCTAACCTTAACTTTTAAGTGGGATTTTTTATCAAAGCTAACTGAAAAAGCTAGCCCAATCCATGGTTTTGTAAACTTTTGGACAACATCTACCGGTTGGTTTCCTGTTTTTCAAAGCTACGATGAGATATGTACCTAAACTTACAGTCGCATCCCGGACTTAGCCATGAAGTTAGTCGGCAAATAGAACAGTTTCAAGCCTTTCGAAATAACAAGCAACCTTTAATAATTACCTTGCTTGGTTAATTGCTGAAGAAACAAGGATCTTCTGTAAGTAACGCAAATGGGGATGCTGATGTGGACATTGTTTGTACCGCAACTAATCTTCAGAACGTGTTCATACCAATGTGATAGAAGACGACATTGATCTGCTGATTTTGCTTTTTTTGCCATGCAAAGGACAATGAGATCAAACTAAACCATCGTAGTAAGATGTGGACCAACTCCAAATTCAGTGTATAATATCCTTAAAATGCAATTTCTATTAGGTCATGAATATATTTATATATATTTAATGAAAGAATTTTAAGAAACGGTTCAAGCCCTAAGAATATATGTGTGTATGTAAGCGTGCCAAAAGCTAACAATAGGTTTATTTATGTATTTATGTCCTCATTTTCTAGGACCATTACTGAAGATTGCTCGTGTTTATCATTTGTTGGGAGGAGGACATGGCTTGGGGAGGTCGTAAATAGGGTGTTTTTTTTTTTTTTTTTTTGTGATCAGTTTTTTTTTATGGGAAAATTAAAATTTGAGAGTAGATGGGTCATAATTGGGAGGGGGTCGTGACAGAAGACACTATGACTGGGGTATTTCATGACCAACTATCCGCAATTGATTTCAACACACAAAAACAGTTAAAATGACTGCGTAAAGGATATAATAACAACTTAAAATAACACACCAGTAAAACCACCATTTTGAAATCAGTTTTGTGGAGTGTTCCCATCGTCGGATTTTGTCCAATTTTGGATATATTGTTTAGTAATGGTAACAGATGAAAAATCAATTAAAAACGCTTCTGTTGCTATTTTGCCCATGTTCACGGTATTTTAAGCTTAGTTTGCCTGGACTGAATAAATACATTTCTTTTCTCTTGTGATTTAACGTATATTTAGATAAAATATTTTATTTTTATGGTAGATATGGTATATATGTTAATAAATATATGGGGGGGTCATTAATGAGGGGGATCATAAATGGGGAGTGTTTCTTTCTGTACTCGTTTAGATTTGTCGCGTCTATCATATTCTCTAGGGCTCTGAAGGGAGTAGGGGGGTAATAAATGGGGAAGGGTCATGACTGGGGGAGGGGTAATGACTCGGGAATATCATAGCGGATCCACCAGTGATAATTAAACATAATTAAAAGGAAAAATCAAAGCGTAGTAAAAATAACAACCAAAAACAAGAAATCCGCCATTTTGAAAACCGTTTTTCGGGGTGTTCCCATGGAGAGATTTTTTCCGATTTTGGATATGTCTTTCAGTAGTGGAAACTGATCATAAATTGATTAAAAAAGCTTCTGTTGCAATTTTGCCCATGTTAAATCATATATTGCCTGGACAACAAGAAAAAAAATGATTTCCTTCAACAGTAAAAAAAAAAGAAAGTGCATACTTTTAACAGTTTTTTTTAATTTTTTCATGCTGAAAGGGAACATCTCCTTCACCAATCATCCAATCTGCAAATGCGTTTCGAACATTAATTGCCTTTGAAACTGGTTGAGACATTCTCGCATTACTTACAACAGCCACTGGTTCGGCAAATGAGTCGGAACTTGTTTTTTCTCCTTGCAGGTAGTTGTGCAGGATGCAAGAGCACAATATGAGGGGTTTGGTTAAATTTGGCTGGACCTCAAGTGACTTCAACAGAATCCTCCAACCTCCAAGTGTGAGTCATAATTCCAAACGTGCTTTCAACAATCCCTCTAGCTCTTGATTGTTTGAAATACTAAACGAAATGAGTTTAATGTTTGAGTGATTTCTTTCAACTCATACCTGTAGTTATAAATTCTTTGCTTATAACTTAAGCCGGATCCAGGGTACGGTGTCAGGAGGTTATATTTTAAACCAAAAGCTTCATCTCCGACTAAAGCGTACGGTTGTGGCTCAATTGTACCTGGTAGGGGTGCATTGGCGGGAATTTTCAATGACTCTGGATTATGAATCCACGCTTTCCCACACTGCGAAGAAGAAAAAGCGGTGGAATCGGAATTTGACCCATGAGCACCAATGCTGACTACAAGAAATCTGTAGTTAGCATAAACTATTGCCATTAAAATGATGGAATTCCTTGGAGCTAACATTCTGACATGTTTGCCATCTACTGCTCCAAGGCAATTCGGAAAACGCAATTCTCCAAAAAACCATCTGCAATACTCTTCCACTCATTCGAGCTCTGTGGTATGGGCTTATACAATTTTTTCAAATGTTTATTTATTGCACGAATTGTTTGTATGATGCAATGCCGAACCGTTGTTTTGCCAATCAAAAATCGAACCGACAGATCACTAAAACTAGCCCCAGTGGCAAGGAATCTAAAAGTAACATAATATGTTATTTATTATACCAAAAGAAAGAACAATTTTAAGAAATAACAAGTTTTAATAAATGTATTTGAGCATCATTCTTCATGAGTCAGATTGTCATAAAAGGAGTGGTAGTCTTTTGGTAAGAGCTCTTTTAAACTCTGAAGATCATCCATTTTTCTTTTTGTGATTGGTAAGGGTTGATTGTTAAGTCTTTCAACTTCACGTGAGGCAATGCTGTCGAAACGTTGAGGCAACAATTTCCGATCATCGTCGAAGTTTACCTTGTAATGCATTCCAAATTGTGTGTATTTGATTGCCCTGATATTAACAACACAAGGATCACCAGATTTCTTCCATGTTCGTATAGATTTGTAGTACTTGATTTTGATTGCTGCTCCGTAATTAAAGAAGAACTCATGACTTAGGTAGCGAACTTGATATGGTTTTGCAGATCTTGCTTCTTTAATTATCCGTACAAAGTCTGCAGGAACGAAGAGCTTTTAGGTTTGTGGGTGTGGGTGTGGGGGTGGGTCCTACTGCTAAATATTTCTGATAAATTTCAGCTTTATGTTTAATAGCGAAGTTTTGTAAAGCATTTGACAGAGTCAGATTTCGATTTTGGTAACAGCAGCCGTCACTGAAGATAATGATTGGTTTGTTTTTATCTTCCAATCCTTCCGAAAAGTTGATAATGTAGCATAAATCACACTGGTCCTTTTGGGGTTTATATAGACCAAGATTCATGTCATGTACGATTGCCAAAAAGCATTTATAGGAAGCTTTTTTTTCATTAGGGATGTTGTTGTACTGCCCTTTTGTCTTCTACGTTTCAATTGATTTCGCAACCATCTGTTTTTATTTCCTTGGCCTTTCTTTGCTTTTTTGTAAGAACATAGACCACTGGTTTCATCTAGTGTCCTCAAAGACGTGTCAAAGTCGGTTGAATTGCTGGAACATTCGCTGTATTTATAATCTGTACCGTCAGTCAAAGCAGAGAAGTCACATTGAGAATCATCGCTATCTGGGGGTCAATTTTTGATCTGTGAAACGGTGAAATGAAAACAAAGTTATCATTTCAGTTTTCACAGAGTTTTATCATTTTATCACTTCACAAACACGCGCAAGGCGATTCCCGAACTCGTTATGAAAAACAGCTGTCAAAGTGAGTACTAAAAAGTACTAACATGAAAAATGCTACCACTTGCTCATAGAAAAAGATAATTCTGACGTCATAGAAATACCAAAATGGCGACTTGGGTGTATCAAATTAGCACAATTTGTTTCTGTTTATAATTTTTCTTTTCACAGGTTTTCACAGAATGAAATGATTGTGATAAACGAATTATTAATTTCTCCTCCTTCTCTATCATAATTTTTGTAGTTCTCAAGGACTGCACTGAAGACGATAAAACTAAATACAGCACATTTTATGCCATTAGTAGAAAAATGGAGGAATAAATGCATGATATACCTATCAGGTGTGTTCTTTTTCGAGGTAGATGTTTCGTTATCATCTGTGTTTCCTCTTGCCAAATTCACCAACTTTGCACTCCTGCTCCACCTTTTCATCTTATAGATATATCACCTGTGTACGGTTTCTTTTCGGTTTAAAAATTTACTGATGGTAAAAAAAGCACTTATACGATAAGAATTTAAGAAAAAGTTTGCCACTATTTAAATCTTCTTTTAAAAACGAGACAACAGTAATACCTATCCTTGGTCTCTCTATGCAATCTATCTATATTGTTGAAAACCTCGTAACTGCGAGTTATGAGTTTCTTGCAATAAATAAGGACAAAGGACGTTAGATGAAAGGAAATTGCATCGTCTATTACGGCTAACTTGAGATTCCTCGCGTTCCAATGTTTATTCGCTATGCTATCTAGCTATCCCAAAAATTTTGAGATAACTTGAGTTGTTGTTGCGTCAGCTGTTATCAGCTGTTTTTTAACAAGGGATTACAACAACACAAAGCTATCCGGATAACTGAGAATAACCAGCGGAACGTGCCCATTGCTATTCAGATACGGGTTCGTTACATTTATGAGGCGGACAGGAATGATGCCAAATCTGCAAAAAAAAAAACAAGAATTTTGCAGATACGAGGTTGAGAAAGAAAGGCGACGATATGATTAATGTATTGAGATTTAGTTAAGCTATTCAGTGCAGTTTACCTTAAAGTTAAACAAAGTTTTTCTTTCGCACTAATATTATCTTGTTGATTTCTAAACAAATTATTGCGTGGCTTTATATCACTTTCTACTTTCTTAAGCAGAAAATTAAATTGTTCTTTTGTCATTCGGAAATATTCGTGAAATTTCATAGGAAACCTTTCCAAACTTCTCATCAAATTAAAGTACTCCCCATGTTGTTTTCGGGCTGAATATATCGGATGTACTTGGTACCTTCTATCACGAGTAGAGAAACACTTTCTTTTTGTTATGATTGTATACAAGCTCAACTGAATTGATAATTTTTTTCTTTTTTAGATAAATTAACCATTTTCAATAATATTTTTTAAAATGTACTTTCAAAATGAAATATTTAAACCAAACACCCGTCTATCAGTTTCGAAAACAACTTTAATAATGTTGCTTTATAGTTGAAAGTCTATCGATAAAAAAATATCGAATGTTAATCGATACTTAATCGATTGTCTTAGTTGTTTAATTTCAATTATTAAAAAAGTGAAACAAATAAAACACAAAAATAGGTATGCATTGATTTTACAGTTCAAACACACTCTTTGTAATCTTTTTCCCATACAGACATCTCTAGCACATTGTTTACCTTTCACTTTTCCGCTTTTTACAAAAGGGCTTGATGGTAGTCAAGCCTTTATAATAAAACTTAAAATATAAAGATAAAAATAAAGCTTGTATGTATTCCACTTTATTTTGAATAATTTAGTCAACGCGTTTTGTCTCACTCACTCTGAGTGCCCTGAGTATGTCCTAACTAGGCAAAACGTGTCGGCAAAATTATTCAAAATAAAAGCCCTTATTGCGAGTGTCGTTTGATTTCTATAAACAACTTTTGTCGAAAGTCGATTATCGAAAAAATTAATGGTGTTGAAAATTTTATTCTTTTGAACCAAATTTTTCGTAAACAAGTCAAAACAAAAAATCTCACAATAATAATTAAGATTTTCAACACTAACATTAATTTACATTTATCGAAAGCAATCGAAACTCCCAATAAGGGCCAAAGTTTTACCACCATGTAATAAGAATACAAGTGTACTTGTTTATCTTTATATTTTAAGATGTCATAAGTTGTTTTTTAATGTAAGCCTAAAGGTAGAGCTATAAAAGTCGGAAGGCCACTTAAGTGGTCGTACGAAGCCAAGCGAATACAGGGAATTCATATGTTGCGCCCATAATTGCGTTTTGGTACTGTTCGTCTAGTCTTCGTTAACTTTTGGCGTCGGTCGGACGTGAAGAGCGCTCACCGACCGCTCTTTCATAAGTGGGCGAATGCAAAAATCAAAATGGTGGAAGCAAACTAAAAAAAATTGTCATGGTGCATAGTTTTCAACTTTTTTCTTCTGTTTGATGAATGTGAAGTAAAATCTTTAAATTAATTTATATCACATTGAATTTTTGTGGTTTCGCAAAGTAAATAATTAAAAGCCTATCACTTCGTGCTTTGAATAAGTACCTATAAGAAAACTAACATTGAACAAACAATTACAATATTTACATTTTGTTTTACTTTCAACCATTTAAGTGCATTATGGGTGACTTATGAAACTGACGTTTAGGAAAGCTACTTTTCGGTCGGTTTTGACATAAGCTTCCGACAGCTTCCGCCTATTATAGATCTACCTTAAGGGAACTGGACGAAAAAAAGAGAACGACATCCGGGCTTAGCGACGCCCTCACAGAAATGGAGTTTTCACACAAACAATCGATAACAAGTATAAATTCGTGCCGTGAAATCAGTTTTTTCTCTGGGCTTAAGCTAAGCGCCGTGAATTCTCTGGGCTTAGCTAACCCTAATGCCACACGAGTGGCCTGCGAGATACTAATACACACAAACTGCCGTAATGCCGGACTCAATCTTCCCAATCTAAACAAGATTAAAATATGTGTCAACAAATTTGACTGATAGGTTATCTGTCAAACATTTTGAACTCTTGCAGAATCTAAAAAATCGATGTTTACACGATTTTTTGTGTACATGGAAAAATCTCACTCTTGCGGAATTGCGAAGCGAGTGATTTGACCATTAATATATGTCCCCCTTTTGCCAGCGAATATTCTCGCTTGTGTGATGTCAGGATAAGCCTTAAATGGCTTAGTTGGTGTTGTATTTAACAGGTAAACTGTATGGCCTGACATCATTTTTTTAACCAATTCCCTCCGGGCTTGAAAAAACGCCTGGTGCTGTAGAGCTTAACAATAAAACCTGGTTTTTAAGTTAACTCAGCCTAGGTATTCATATTTATAGGGAAGTTTACGAATCTGTCAATTTCAATGGCGAAAATGTCAAATTACAATGCTTAAAAAGAAGAAAAAAACAATTCCACAGCAAATCTCGATATGACAATTTGAGAGCATGATGTATTGCTATTTTTTTAAGAGCTCTATTGTCCGATTTATGTGAAAAACTTCTAAAAATTATATACATACATACATATGTACATTGATTTTATCGATAACAAATCTAAGACTATCAGTGCTATCAAATATAGATGTCTATCGATATTTTACCAGCACTATCTAGTGAAATACTGCCATTCTTTTCGCTGACAGACTGTTTTAAATGACAGCCAAGTTTCAATTGTCCAGTTTATATTTCTGAAGGCTCAGAGAGTTTCCCCAGGTTTGCTGTCAAATACTAAGTAAACAAAATTTTTGCTCCGTCAGCTCAGTGAGCGCTCATGAAATATAAACTGAACAAATGATTGCTTCTTTGAATCTGCAAGATTTACCATACAAATTTATTTCGTAAATCTTGAAGATTAGAAATTAATCTTGTTAAATCTTCCTAGGACAAATACTTTTACTAATCGAACTAACCTTTTCTTCTATGGCGCTGAAGGATTCATTCATGCCTGAATTCAGTTCTTCATACATGAATCATTCAATCTAACTTCCTCTTCATGAGGAAAAATGAAACACTATTTGCATTTTTAAAGGTGCTGTCAAAATAAATCTTTTTGTGTGGTGGAAACACCAAATAGATTTACTAAATCTGAACTGAGATAAACCTTTGGTGGAAACATAGCATAATGCTACATTTCCACCTAACGCTAATCTGAGATTTAATAAGATTTACCTCAAATCTTCCTTAAATCTTGAAGATTTACCATACAAATATATTTCGTTAATCTTGGAGACTAGAAATTAATCTTATTAAATCTTCCTAGGACAAATAGTTTTACAAATCGAACTATATAACCTATTTTAACATGGTGCTGAACGATTCATTCGAGACTCGATTCAGTTCTTCATTGTTTGACACGAATAAAACATTCTGTCTCTTTCGCACTTCATAAGAAAAATTGACGCGCCATTTGCATTTTTGAAAGTTTTGTCAGATTTAATCTTTTTTAAATCTTTTTGTGCGGTGGAAACACCAAAAAGATTTATTTAATCTTAACTGAGATAAACCTTAGGTGGAAACATAGCATAAGAGTATTTTATTCAAAACGTTGAAATTAACTCTAGGTATGTAAATTGCTTAGCCCAAGTCCCAAATACGGGAATTTCCCCGTAAATATGGTGAAGGGAGAGGAAGTGAGGAGGAGGGGCATGTCAAAAATATTAGTAGAGAACATCCTGAAGCCATTCAATTTATTTTGCCTATAAACTTTTCACAAAAGTAGCTGTTTTTATTGCATATCAGTTAGTGCATTGCTTTGCAGCCATCACCAAGAGCCCCCATTAAAACCGTTATAACTTGGAAAGAAATGTTTTTCAGACCCAGGTTCTATGGGCCCTTTTGGTCCACTAACAAATAACCAACAACCAAAATTTCAGCTAATTTAACCGGGCCCACTTTTCATACAAAATGTGCGGGGTCCTTTACGTTTATTTTGAAAAGGAAAAACATACTTAAATGATGGTTTTGAGTTTAATATGTATTTTTAAAATGTTTGTTACCTATTTACACGTTGAAATGAGAAATCAAAAATTGTAATACTCATTTTTGCCATTAGCGCTAAAGAGCTTTCAAATTACAAACAAAATTCAAAGATGGGATAAACTGTGAACAAATATTTTTTTTTTTGAGAAAAAAGACTAAATCATTTTCAACAGTTAACGTATGGATAAGTGATTTAATCTTAAATATTAAATATTTTCAATTGATATTATTGGGTAGTTTCTTTGAGAACAATGTATACCTAAGTCAAAAATATTCGCTAACCAAGGTTTTGTGGTTGATGCATTTCAGTATGGAAAAATCTTTGGAAGCTAGTCTAACAAAACTAATAAGATGTATATCCCTGCAAAGGTAGTTTTATAAACAATAATGCTTACTTCAACAACTTATTTAAAATCACTGTGTGAAAAAAGTTATAAGCTGTTTTTTTTATTTTTGTAGAAACAAAATAAATTCGGCATGGGTAGGTAATAATTAGAGAATAACTTTTTTCACAGTGATTTGAAATAAGCTGCCTATTAAGAATAATATAATAATAGAATATATCTACTGTGAGTCCAAAAATGTTACGTACATTTGCAGCAGTATTAATAAAAAACTGGTATCCGCTCCCTAACACACGTGTTAACTTAGCACACGGATAGACAACTTGTCCGCTTGATAACTTTTCTTATTAAAAAGGATATGATTTCTTTCCAGTATTTATCACTTCACCAAATTCACCACTTCATCACACTAGGGTGATTTTCTAATACATGTGTCACATGCATGCACTGCCTTACGAAGTGTATACTGGTAGTAGTAAACGGTACTATCATATGCGTGCGTGTATGTGTTAAGAAGGAATCTGGCTAGTTAAAGTAAACCGTACGTTAACACACGCCACAGACTATTACGCATTTGTTAATAAGAATTACTAGTTAACAGATGTATAAACGCTAGCACGTTGTTATCCGCCGTTTATTAATATGGGGGTTGATTTTCTTGAAAAAAAGTGTTTTTTAAGCAAATTGGCATGATTATAACTTTGTTCATACAATGATTTGAACAAAACTGCTATGAAAGATATTGTAGGTAATACAAATATACCTTTCCAGTGAAATATGCACCGTCATTATTCGTTCGACCAGCTTAAATATGTTTTGACTTTACTTAATACATTTTATTCGTACAAGAATCCACCAGAACTGAAACTTATTTGGCGAATAACTTTTTCCACACACCGATTTGAAATAAGCTTCCATAGTGACTATTGTAACATACAAAGATTGTAGTGCATACAAATACCATTCCAATGACATTTGTCTCGTCGTTATTGGTCTTGCTGGCCACTTTGTCCTATTCTCCTTTATCAACCTTTTGTAAAATTTAAAAAAGGGAATCATGTTATAAAACGGCAAACACGAATCTTGTGGTACAATTTACGCGGTCTACAAAAGCCAAAGACATATAAATTATATGTCGTTTGAAAGGTTATTTTGCACAGAAGTGCAGAATGCAAAAATTTATTAATTAATTTCACCACAAAAACAATAAAAGAAAATTGCACAATAAGTGCGAGCGAGAGCCAGAGCGATACCGAGTATTTGTTCACAACACTTAATTTTTTGATATCTTGACATTTTTACTTTAACACTCACTATTGTTTTCTATATCGTCAGCTGAGTTCTATCTTGTTCAATATACCGTGTTTGACCTTTGTATATAAACTTTATAGTAATATCATGAAGATAAATGTTGACACACCGTCTGAAGTTGACACACCCATGTTGACACACCCATGAATGTTGCTTGCCACATGTTGAAACACCATGCTTGCATCTTTGTATATTTTTAGTTGTCATTTTCATTTTTACTTTTTAGTTGTGAAGATGCTTTGCTGGGGGAAGGTTGTCGTTGGTTTTCGGCGCTCTTCCCTTAATAAGCAAAAAGAAAAAAATGCGTTTGTTCGTGTTTTATGTAGGTATGTATGATTGTAGATTGTAGGTAAGTATGATGTTCAGGGTTGCCACACCTCAGAGAATTGTTCGCAGTAGATTTGCAAAAAAAGTGCAGTAGATTCAATATTTTCACAGTAGATATCTTTTTTTAATTTACTTTTTTTTTTTCAAAAAACTATGTCATTCGAACAAAACTGAAAAATAAATAAAATAAAACATTTGTTTTTCTTCAAAACATTAAAAAAAAAAACAAAATAGACATAAATTAAACATATCATATTAGTATTAAGGCGTGTAGGGTAATTTTGTTCGTAAAATCAAGTGCAATAGATTTTATTTTAAGGAAGCAGATTGATTTTGAGAAAAAATGCAGTAGATCTATTGCAATTGCAGAAAAGTGGCAACCCTGATGATGTTGTCATTTAGTTAGGCATGTATATTTTTTGGTTGTTTTTTTACTTTCGTGTTTTGTTATTTTTGTGTGTTTTTGTTGTTATACTCGGCTGCTGCTGCTCCTGCTCGGCGAGCGATCGAAATATTTTATTGAGAATGTATGTAGGTACGTATTTAAACTGGTTGCCTTTGGTGTTGGTGGGTTGATCGATATTGGGTTGGTTCTTAATGTAGGTCAGTTGGGCATCGTGGGGTGGGTGTTTTTGTATTTGTTTTTTGTTATTTATATTGTTTTAGGTAGGGTTTTTAGTTATTCAAAAAAAGAAATATTGTTGGATTTCGACATGGTCAGTACGTTGGATAGGCAGGCGGCGGTTGTCATTTGATTTAGTTGAGCAGTTGGGTGGGTAACAAATAGAATTTTTGTCATGTCTCTATATCCTCGCAATGGCTCATACGATCTGCATGACATTTTCAGAGCTGATTCGCATGAATCATATTCATAAATATTTCTTGTTCCAATCTGCCCACCGCCACTTCCACTTTTTATATCTTTATATATAGCTCAAAAACAGCTCTAATGATTATTTGAGGTATTAGAATTTTTTGGTATGGGTAAGAAAAATATGGAGGTGATTTTTGTATATCCACCTACAACCACAACCAATTTCATAATGTCTCTATATCTCGGTAAAGGCCCTATTGATCTAGATGAAATTTTCAGAGTTGATTCACATGAGCTAGAAAAGACTTTAAACATATTTTCTGTTTCTATATCTTCGCGGGCTTTCAGGATTGTTGCTCCCTTTTTTGCCTCTGTCCCGCTCACGCCACTCCGTTGATCCGCTTAGGGGTGTGTAAAGTCTTCAGGCATGGTGACAATGTCAACAGTATCTACGTGTGGCTCAGATACGCAGAAAATTACCTTTTGTTCATAGCAAAATATATTTATTTGAAAGTTTTGGAAAAAACTTTTTCTACCAACTTTTTTTATTTTATGGAGCTGGCACTTCCTAGATCACGAATATGCATTTTAAAAGTCGCTAGGATGCTTAGATTAGCCGCAAATCATGTTTAGGTGTCAACTTTCATGCCTCTAGGACGTTTAGTTTAGCCGCAAATCGTGTTTAAAGATAAAAGTCGAACAACGAGCATGAAGCTTTCAGAGTTGATTCGCATGAACAAAAAAAGGCTTAAGGCATTTTTTGTTCAAATCCGCCCATTGCCACGCCTACATGTAAATTTTGATTTATCAAAAACGGTTCTAAATATTTGGTACTGTTAGCATCAGATATTGTTTAAATGAGTAAGAGAAAATTGCTGATGATTTTCTTAGACCCACCCACAACCACGCCCAATTTTATCATGTAGGCGCTGGAGACCTTAAATGCCCCAAATCCAAAAACTTATTCCCCGTAAAAAGAATTTTAAGATTTGAAAAATAATTTATCTGCATTCTTCTTGAGGAATATGTTGTTTGAATGTTTATATAGTATGTACATTGTTTAAAAAAAAACTGTGTGGTAGAACTGGCATTATTTATTTCTTATAATTTTATCTTTATTGATAACGACGTAAAGCAAAAAATATTATTAATTCGGTGGCTAGGCCTTACTTAATATCACATTGGATTATTCTTAAGTCATTAAAAACCTAAAAAAAATGATAGAATATTTTAATACTAGATTGTGAACAAACTTAAAATTTACTTTGGTTATTAAAATACACCAGAAAAATACATTCAATTTCATTCGGTTTTGCTCCACTGGAAAACATAAAAGTAAAGGAGAATGGGCAAATTTGTATGAAACATGGGCGTGAGCGGCCAAGAATGATTTTGTTATTTTTGGATGTGGTTGCGTCCTACAATCACCGTGCAGAAGTTTTTTCGTTGTGGTGTACTTCAAAAACGAAAAAAATGCATTTTTGTTTTAACACTTCACTCAAGTTTTACTGAGTTTTCTGGTCTCTAACCAATGCAAACATAGAAAAGGAATGTGAACTAAGAAATCTAGGCAGTCTCAGGAATATTTGTGTATAAAAATGCCCATTTAACATAATTAATAAGTACATTTGTCATAATACCGTATATTATAATTTACAAAATATTAAGAAAATGTTTGATGGGTATTTTATATAGTAAAAGTGCATCTAGTCAAGCCCTAAAGCTGGATTTACACCTTCGTTGTTATTGTCCGTGTACGTTGTTCGTTTTTGCCCTTACGCGGGACAACGAAGGTGTAAATGATAACACTGAACACGAACAACGAAGAAATTCAAAGCCGTTTTTAATTTTTGGATGAATTTTACTCGTTGTTGCTTGTTCACCGAATGAAGAACGAAGGTGTAAATCCAGCTTGATTCCGTTGCGTTTTGCAATTTGGTTTTCGTTCAAAATAGGCCAACTACCAGTGGTTTTTCGAACGTTCTGTCTATTCATATTTTTGCGAAAATCATAGCCCGCCCAGTCGTTATGAGTGGACATTATTAATGTAGGTGTATTAACGCTTTCATGTATTGGCATTTGGAAAGCGCCAATTAGTCAACCTGCTATATTAAAGTCTTCAAACATGGGGTCTAGATCCGAATTAAAATAATATATTTAAAGAAATAAAAAAGCTGTTGAAATCCGAACTAGGTCTGTTTAAAACCGCAACGTGACCTTGGGAGCTTCTGAAATCCCCCAAAACTCAAAACTACAATTTCACGATATGTTATGAGGTTAGGATAAGGCATTACACACACTAATAATAATTTAATTTTAATAAATATAATTTCTATGCAATATTTCCATATGCAATTGCATTATATTAACATGGAAATATCTTCTTTTCTAAATTAAGTGCAATAAAACGCCCTTAGTAAAAGTTGTTACTGTGTAACATACCTTCCATTTGATACTAATTTCATTGATGGCCGCTAATGCCCAAATATGCCCATTCTCGTTTAAAAATAAAACTAATGATCCTTTAACGAACTCGGTACGATGATTTTCTGAAGTACAATTTTCATTTGAAAAAAAGTATTTTTTTCCAAACAAAATTGAATATCTCAAAAACTGATCAATTGGTTATGCTTGAAAAAAATTGTCCTAATTAAGGACACAACAAGATATATTTTCACAAAGTTTCATTTAAATTGAACTATTTTTGGAAAAATGAAAAATAAAAACAAAATCCAGAAAAAAATACGTTTTTTCGTCAATATCTCAGAAAAGTGGTTGAAATAAAAGTTGTAGATTTTTGCCGGATCTACAACATTTCTATTGAACACTTCTCATTTTGGGGTCAACTTAAGTCGGAAAACGCAATAATACAATTTCCCTCCTCTTTTTCACCCCCCAAATCCCCTCTCCAACTCCGCTGCTGGGAAATAGATTTTTTTACATTCCTTATAGCCCCCTTCACCATATTCAATCGTTAAACTGCTGTTAATAGTTTTCTTTTTTTCGATTAAAAATATGTTAATAAGACTGCACTAGTAGGTAGAAGAACAAACAAAATGGTGCTCAGTAAAAAAAAAAAATGCCTATACATATGTACATATGTATATGTATGTACAATTTTCGAACCTAACATTGTTTTTCATTTTGTGGTTAGTTTCGATTCCTAAGTAGGTATTCAAATAAATATCAATAATAGTTTAAGTCTTCATAATGATTAAAAAGGTAAAAAGAATCCAAGTAGTTTAAAGACTCCAAGAAGTTTAAGGACTTCATGCAGTTAAAAGACTTCAAGCAGTCAAAAGATTACAAGCAGTTAAAGGACTTCAAGGCAGTCAATTGACTGCAGTCATAAGACTGTAATCAAAAGACTTAAAGAATGCATTCTTAGCAAAAGACTTCAATGAAAAGCAGTCTTTAGTATTGCATTAGTTTTACTTTAAGTCATTTAACTGCGGGAAATGATTGCATTACTAAAGACTTCAACATTGTGTGGGAACTACATTTGAAGTTGAAGTACTGAGGTAAAGTAAAAATACTTCAAAATAAGTCTTTTTAATCAATTGATTTCAATACTGAAATTAAACATTCTTTCACATCTCTGCTACCCATAGATAATTATCGCACAAACACACCCTCGCAGACTGACGGACGATATGCATACTTATCTAACGAGAATTATTTGTAAGATCATCTAAATGATAATTTTGATCAAAATAATGAAATTTCAAGAAATCAATAATTTACATGAAAAATAGTTGAAAAATGTAGGTACCCACATCGCTGTTTCATTTTTTCAGCTTAAATTTCTTTCGTTTTGATTCTGATCTACAAAATTGTAAATTCAGAAAAATAAAATCTATTTTTTCTTAATGCACCTCGTTAAGCACATACAACAACAAAACACAACGACTAAGAACCCAAATAAGAAAAAATCGAAATCTCTCGACAAATAAAAAAACAAACAAAAACAAAATCCTTGCATACCTATAAAATTCTTTGGATTCATGAAGAACGAAAAAACAGACGAGCGCGCAGAAAACAGATGATAGAGCAAAAAATTAAAAAAAAAAACACCACCATTGCTTTCAAAATTCATTCATAGCAAAAAAAAAGAAAAAAGAGAATTCATACCGAAAAACCAACAACAAAACCAGATACGCATGCGAATGTTGATAATTCAATTTTGAAAATGTTGAAGCAACTTTAGCGACGCCAGCGCACCATCGATCACACACCCAACTAATAAAAACGTCTCCATGGTATTACTATAGAGTTTATATACAAAGGTTTGACGAAATTGAGTTAGAAATGCAGTTTTTATAATTCGAGGGTGCTCTTTCGATTGGCGCAAACCATTTTGTTCTATCTCATTTGCTTTTCAAGTTATGGACAACAACTGTTTTGTTCACTACTTTTCTGACCATTTTGAGTGTCACTTTTGTTCAATAAACCACTATTCATTCTTTTTGTATAATATTGAACAATTCATAGTATATCTTTAAAATCATACCTTCTTATTTCTTTCTTGTTCAATATCCACATTTATGGATTTTTTGTTCAATATCCTTACTTCATTCATTTCTACTTTTTCCAATGTTCAAATAATTTTGGTTACAATTTGTACCTTATTGAACAAAAAGATATGAATTTGGTTGTGTAGGAACAAGAATTCTATTTTGTTCAATATACGAGATCACCATTGTTGGACTTGATTTGGGTATATGCTCATTCAGTTCTGATCTCTCATCGAGTAAGCACGTCAGTGCAAGTGCAGTGCGTTGTTTTTAAAGATGAACTCTGAAAACATGTAAGTTCCTACCAATAAAATAATATTTGATTGAAGTTTGACGCATTTTTATCAGTTTCGGGCGATATTGACGTTGCAGTTTCATACTTTTATCAAGTATTGACCAACTGTATTAATGACATAGTTCCACACAAAATACCCAGATACTCTAGCTTCTGCCATCCATGGTATACGAAAGAACTCAAAATTTTTCGTAATAAAAGAAACAGAGCTTGGAAGAACTTCATAAAAAGTATGTCCCTTGAGGACCGAGAATTGTATATTTCCTTGTTTAATGAGTTTAAAAACCTTTCCAATCATTTATACGCTGAATATCTGAAAAAAAATGAAAGTTCCATTAAGCTTGTGCTTGACTCCAAAAGTTTTTGGAGTTTCGTAAACTTGAAAAAGAAATCTGATGGCTATCCAGTCAATTTTACTCATAGTAATATTATTTTAAATAGTCCTCCGGAGATTTGTGATGCGTTTGCTAACAATTTTCGCCAGTCTTTCGTTGATACCGCTGTCGATGTTGATGTGAACTTTTTTCTCTACTTAAAAGACTGCCCACAAACTACCTTCAATAATATCCCAATTATAATCGATAAAATTTTACATTATATGTCCTTACTTCATGATGATTACTCATCTGCACCTGATGGTATCCCACCAATAATCTTGAAAAAATGTAAATCAATATTAGCACCCCCTCTTTTTCATTTGTTTAACCTATCACTTAGCTCCGGTATAGGAGAATGGGCGTTAGCGGCCATCAATGCAATTAGTGTCAAATGAAAGGTATGTTACTCAGTAACAACTTTTACTATGGGCGTTACATTGCACTACATTTAGAAAAGAAGATATTTCAATGTTAATATAATGCAATTGCATATGCAAACATCGCATAGAAATTTATATATTAGTGTGTGTAATGCTTTATCCTAACTTCAAAACATATCGTGAAACTGTAGTATTGTGTTTTAGGGTATTTCAGAAGTCACGTTGTGGGCTTAAACAGATTTTAAAATTTTTTTTTTTTTTTTAAATATTATATTATTTTAATCAGGATTTAGACCCCATGTTTGAAGACGTTAATATAGCAGGTTGGCTAATAGGCGCTTTCCAAATGCCAATATATGATAGCGTAAGTACGACTACATTAATAATGACCACTTATAACGACTTGGCGAGCTAAGATTTTCGCAGTAATATGAATAGACAAAATGCAACGTTCGAAAGCACCACTAGCTATTGGCATGTTTTTGACGAAAACCAAATTCGATTACACGCAACGGAATCAAGTGGGATTTAGAGCTTGACTAGATGAACTTTATAATATAAAATACCTATCAAACATTTGTTTAATATATTGTAAATTATAATATACAATATTATAGCAAATGTACTTATTAATGGTGTTATCTGGGCATTTTTACAGAAATGGAATATACAAAATATTCCTGAGACTCTCTAGAATTCTAAGTTCACTTTCCTTTTCTATTTTTGGATTGGTTAGAGGCCAGAATACTTAGTAAAACATGATTGAAGTGTTAAAACAAAAATTCATTTATTTCGTTTTTGAAGTACACCACAATGAAAAAACGTCTGCACGGTTATTGTAGGACTCAACCACATTCAAAAATAACAAAATCATTCTTGGCCGCTCACGCCCATGTTTCATACAAATTTGCCAATTCTCCTTTCCAAGTATTTGGAAAAAAGCATTTATTACACCAGTTTTTAAAAATGGTAACAGAACAGATCTGATTTATGCAATTACAGGCCAATCTCCATCTCCAAACTTTCTTGCATTCCTAAGCTTTTTGAAGAAGTAATGTGCGATAGTTTACATTCAACTGTAAGAATATAATTTGCAATCAAATGGATTCATGCAAAAGCGATCGACGATAACCAATTTACTTGCATTCTTGCATAAGTGCTCAACTGCGTTGGAACATGTTCAAGAACTTGACTGCATCTATACAGATTTTTCTAAGGTTATCGATCAACTTTCTCTTGACATCATCACGTTTAAGTTAAAGGTGTTTGGCTTTCCTCCTAAACGTATCACTTGGGTTTCTTCTTATCTCCATAATAGATCCTATCAAGTTAGATTTAGGAGCTCTGATTCCAACCCTTTCTTTGTCAAATCTGAAGTTCCCCAGGGTAGTCATTTAGGCCCACTTCTTTTTATCTTAGCTATCAACGACGTACCCCTCTATATACGTTATAGTGAAATTCTAATTTTTGCGGATGATATGAAAATTTTCAAAAGCGTCATATCTGTGAGTGATCGTTTACTTTTGCAAGAAGATTAAGCAGTTTTTTATTTGGTGTAGTAAAAACGGTTTCAATCTCAACCCTATTAATTGTCAGGCGATCATTTTTTTCTAAAAAAAAAAAACAGTTCCTGGTTCATTTGACTATGAAATATCGCAGCACACATTGCGTCGTGTTGATAGCTTCAAAGACCTAGGGGTTCATTTTACTTTTAATCTTGATTTTACGAAGCATATCAATTTAATAAATTTAATAGTCAACAAGGCAAACTCTATGTTAGGGTTTGTTAAACGATGGTCTAAGAAGGAATTTCAGGATCCTTATGTTACCCTCGCTCTCTACAACAGTCTTGTTCGCCCTCATTTTAAATACGCATCACAGGTATGGACTCCTTTTTACGATGTCTATTTACAAGCCTTAACTACTGTGGGGGAGGTCACAACACTCGTAGTCTAGAACTAATGCATATCTCAACACCGTACCAATTATGGTATGCATGAGCCTTTTACCCGCATGTGCAACATTCTGAATTTGAACTAAAATTTTTTTGATTTTAATATACGTATGAATAGACTCAAAGCTACATTGAAGACTAGTGTACCACGCTCTTAAATGTTGGTAATTGTTAATCTTTTCAATGTTATTGTATTTGTTAGTTTATAATTATTGTTTTTAATTTTATTTTGTAAAGTGTATGCTTACTTACTACTAACACTACACTAAGTGATGAACCTGATAAGCACTTAATTTGTGTTTGGTAATTCTTTGGTCGCAAGATGTCGCTTGTAATAAGCTCTCTTCGGCAAAAATCTGATAGTGTAAAAAGAAAAAAAAAAAATGTTACAGTCTGATGGAGATACCCGAATATTTATCTTCCCCATGAACCAGAAGTGCCGAACGAAATTTTAATGCAAAAATAAACTATTGGGCCTTTTTTCTAACTTTTTTGACCTATACCTATTTCAGGATTTTGAAAAAGCTCTCCAGATCAAAACAATACAACTAATCCCTTAAAGTAAGTTTTCAAACATTTTAATAATTTATTTTTATTATTAGTTTTGATAAAATCTTATATGTATTTCAGTGTTTTAAACAATAATGAAATCGTCACAAATAATCCTGTTTGAATTCCTGGAACTTCAAAACAGAGCGCAGATCTACAGCATTACCCGAAAACACTTTTAAGGTAATCTAAACAATCATTTTTCCGTTCAGAAAAATTAAATCTCGCAAAAAATGTAACTCCTTCAAAGATCTCTTAAATTTGTTTTCTTATGTCGAATTCCTTACAACAATTTCAAATCGATTTTGTTTGTTGGTTGTAAGGAACACACAAAAAATCAAATTTTTCGTGTGGGATTGTGTGTGTGTCATTTGACAGTAGCTTTGAGGCAAAAAAGTAAACAAACTATGCGCATACAAACTTGTTACAAAAATATTCCAAAGTGCATTCAGTTTTTAGCGTCATTTTGTTAGATTAAAAACATATACATTTCCAAGAAAAGTTACAAAAATAAACAGAAAATAGTTATGTGGCCATTAAAGTAAAAAAAAACTACCCAAATTCATCCAAGAAACACATCATTCGAGAAACACATCGGCGAGCGCGCGATTTATATCTTTAATTGACTTTGGGCACTTTGAATCGATGTAAGTTGATATTTTTATAATTTCTAATTGACCATTCACTATTTTTTTATGAATTAAAATTAGTTTTAATGATTTATTTGCTTTTAATCTATTTAAATGACCGACGAACACTTTGGAACATTTGTTAAACCCGCCGCAAAATACTTTCAACTCCAGATAAATGTCAAATCTTGTTAGTGTGTGTGAAATCGATTTGAAATCTTGCTGAAAATGCAAGATTTGTTTTGACAGAATAAAATCGATTTCGTTTAGAAAAAAATCGATTCTGTTTAGAAAAAAATCGATTATTTTTTTTTTTTTTTTTTGTAATATACGCGCACTAAAGGGGTTGTGACTACCCTTAAAATGATTTAACACAGTGCGAGCGTTAGGAAAATAGGGAAGGATTAGAAAGGAGATACCGATGCACATTACTTTTGAAGTTCTGAATATCAAAATGGAGGGGAAAAATAGAGCCGGGTAAAGCATTCCACATTCGTGTTGTTCGGCTGAAAAAAGAATCTCTGTACTTTACAGTACGTCCGAAATTGGGCTCAAGAGTAAACTGATGCGCATTCCTGGAAGTGCGAGTATTACGGTGGAATTGGTTTAGGGGAGGAATGCAACTGGCTATTTCACAAGAACACTGTTTATAAAAATAGCGATAGAATAAGGATAGACATGAAACATTACGACGGTGTTCAAGAGATGCGAATGTTTCCGTTATATTACAGTCACCTATCATTTTAAGAGCTCTTTTTTGGATTCTATCTAAAAGGCTTAAATGAGTTATTGGAGCACCTGCCCAAATATGAGAATTATATTCAAGCTTTGGACGAATGAAAGCTTTGTAGATTACAGCCAGATCAGAAGGGGAGAAAAATTTCTTGCATCTTCGAAGAAAGCCTAAACACTTAGCAGCGTTTTTGGCAACATTGAATATGTGTTCATTCCACAGCAGGTGATCTGAGATGCACATACCCAGAACTGAAAGCTGTTCAGTTTCATCGATGCAAGTACCACCCATGGATAGTGGCATAGGGGGTGGGTTCTGCTTTAGAGACAGCAAACAGCATTGTGTTTTTGAAGCATTAAATTCTACACGGTTTCTTATTCCCCACTGAACAATGCTGTCAAGATCAGAATTTAATGAGCTTATTATACGCTGCCGTTCAAGTTCCACATCCGAAGGACAAGGATATAAATCAAGAAACGAATATGAAAAGCTGAGGGTGCTGTCATCAGCAAAACAGTTTAATGGATTAGAAGTTTCAGACAGGAGATCATTTATGAAAATGAGAAAGAGAGTCGGAGACAAAACGGAGCCCTGGGGCACACCAGCATTTATTTTATGAATATCAGACTTGAAACCATCCAGCACAACTTGTATTGAACGGTCCGAAAGGTAATTTCTAATCCAACGAAGAAGAGATTCATCAAAACCAAATGCACGCATTTTCGATAAGAGAGCTTGGTGCCAAACTCTATCAAACGCTTTTGAAATATCAAGTGCAACAATCTTACTTTCTCCAAAACGATGTAAAGATTTGTTCCACTGCTCGGTGAGATATACCATCAGATCACCAGTGGACCTATTGCTACGAAAGCCGTACTGCCGGTCATTAAGAAGCTTCCGTTCTTCAAGATATTTCTTAAGCTGGTAATTAATCAGCGTTTCCATGACCTTAGAAAGAAGGGACGTAAGTGCAATTGGTCGATAGTTGGAGGGAGACGAAGATTCACCTTTTTTAGGGACAGGCTGGACAAATGCTGTTTTCCATCCACTCGGAAAGAGACCAGTAGAGTAGGACAGATGGAAAAGCTTACGCAGTGGCTTTGCCAGCGTTGAAGAACACCTCTTCAGAACAATAGGAGGGATACTATCCGGGCCAGCGGATTTGTGTACATCAAGATCTTTTAGAACTCTAGCTACTGTACGAGTGCGAAAGAAGATTTGTCCCATAAAATCATTACCGCTCTCAAGTACAGGTGGAGTCATGACACTCTCTGGCAGCGTCGAATTAACAGCAAACTGTGCTGCAAGCAAATTGGCTTTTTCTAGTGAGCTGACAGCAGGAGTATCATTGAAGACGAGCGTTGGAACCGAAGACGAGGTAGAATTACGTACGTTTTTTACATTTGACCAGAAATTTTTACTACCTTTGGGACATTGTAGTATTTTTTGCCTTAATTTCTGATCATGCAAAAATTTGGTTCTTCGAATATGAACGTTACAGGTCTTTCGAGCTTGTTTGAACTTATTCCGGTTTTCCTCAGTGGGGTTGGCTTTGTATCTTCGGAAACTTACTTCTCTAACCCTGATAACCTCTTTACAGCTCGAATCGAACCATGAATTCTCTTTGGGTTTGATGGATTTTAACCTGTTCGGAATAAAATTTCTCATACCGTTGTAAGGAATTCGACATTTACAGTAAAATAGAAATTTTGTTTAAGACTCCTGTTTATGTTTCTGAGATCTCTGAGTTCATATTTTTCTGAAATTGCCTTTATGACTCTCTGAATGCATTTATCATTTGTTTTTTCAGCTTCATAAATGCAGCAAATCCTGATTCTGTGATATCCGATTTTCATGCTTCCGAATTAACAACTTCATCAGAAAAAAGAATCGCTGCGCCAACAAATGAATTTTCTCAGCAAGAATCTGAATTCTCACCGAAGGAAACTTCAAAGTGCGTCAAAGTGGAAAAGAGTACCTAGATGTAAACGGCCAAAAGCGTAGAAAACGAAAAATTCAAATGCCTTCAAATTACAACATTATTTGCTGTCATAATTGTTTTTCCAAATTTCCTGATGAGCGTCTACAAATATTCCATACTTTTTGGGTATTAAAAGACGATGAGAAAGGCCAATTTTATTCCAAATTCGTGCAAAGACTTCAACCTTCAACGAAAAAGAAAAAGAACAGTATTTGTATCTCAGAAAAAGTTTACATTTATGTATTCTTTGGGAAAAGGCAACGAAACATTATTTGATGTCTGCCAAACATTTTTTTGTCAACTCTTGACATTTCTCAAAATTGGATTTACTATTTTTTTGCAACAATGACACGGGTACTTATTCTCTACCGAAACATGGAAAATTTATCAAAAAATCACACCAGAACAAGATATAAATAAGTAAAAGAACATATAAAATCTTTTCCAGTAATGAAATCGCAGTACTGCCAAGCAAATACCAAAAAACAAAATCGCGAAGCTGGCCTTTAATGAAAATGTATAAAATGTATGTGGAGACAGCGAGAAAACCTGTTAGCTGTAATATTTATTGGAAAGTTTTCAATGAATCATTTAATTTGTCGTTTTTTAAACCAAAAAAAGATATTTGCGATAAATGTGCTAAGCTCTCAGCAACAAAAATTTCAAAAACATGTGAAAAACGAGATTATATCTAGCATTCATCGCAGTAATCATATAGTGAAGCAAGGGCTCAGCGTGATATCGATCGAAAAAAACAAGTGTCTTAGATAAGTTAGAGTTGATACAAAAGAATTCGATTTTTTTTTTTCAATTTTTCAGTGAAATATTCTACCCTCACTCCATGCTAGGATCCAAAATTTGAAAAATAGAATGAAATCTGAAATAATCTGTCGAATATAGTTAGGAATTGGAATTAGAATTTGATTACAAAGAAATTATTTTAAAAAGTCTGTTATATAAAGTGGAGCTGATGAAAAAGGATTTTGATTTTTTTCAGTGAAACCTTCGCCCATTATGTTAGATAAATAAATCGAGTCCTGAAACATTCTTTGAAATATTGTAGGGAATTGGATTCCAAACTAGGTGGCATCGAAAGTAATCTAAAAAGGTATCTTAGATAAGTTAGAGCTGATGTAAAATACTTCGATTTTTTTTCAATTTTTCAGTGAAATGTTCTACCCTCAAAAATAGAATGAAATCTGATATAATCTATCGAATATAGTTAAGAATTGTAACTAGAGTTTGATAACAGAGAAATTATTTAAAAATGTCTGTTAAATAAGATGCAGCTGATGAAAAAGGATTTCGACTGTGGCATCCCAATGATTTAATATTGTATCTTTTACGAAAATTTTAATGGTAAATCTTTGAGATTTGACGTTAATTTTATTAAATCTCAGTTTAGTGTTGGGTGAATATGTAGTATTAGATGAGTAAGAGTTCGTGGAAAAGATTTTGATTTTTTTTTCATTTTTCGACGTTCAGTCATCTTAATCATTTGAGAACCCAAAGTTTCGAAAAAACATTAAAATCTAAAACAAAGATATAATCCTTAGTAACGTATTTAAATTTTTTTCTAGATATATCGAACCAAACTATAATAATATGATATCCCACTTTCGCTTGACGTACAACTTACTTCCCCACAGATATGAAGAGATGCATTTAGCTCTGAAAGGAGAGCTGAAAGAGGTACCTTTTATATCTTTGACGACAGATGCGTGGACATCCACCGCCATGCAAAGCTATGTTGCTGTGACAGGGCATTATATTAACAAAAATTGGGAGCATAAGTCAGCACTTTCGGATTGTATTTATATGCCAGAGTCCCATTCTGCCCAAAATATAAGGGCTCGGCTCATAGAATCGATCAAAATGAATGGTCTGGAGGAAAAATGTGTCGCTGTCACGACGGACAATGCTGCTAACGTATGGTAGCAGCAGTTAAATTAACTGAGTGGAGCCACATTCCCTACTGTGCACACAAAATAAATTTGGTGGTCCAAGAGGGTATTAAAAAATGTCAGGGATTAGTAAAAAAAGTAAAATCGGTAGTGGAGCACTTCCGAAGAAGTTAGACTGCTTCTGAAAAACTCAAAGCAATGCAAAAACAAATTAATCCTTCAGCTGGCCCTCTGAAAGTATTACATGTGTTGATGTGTTACATATTCGAGAGGTTCCAAAATTAAAGGAGCCAATAAACACAACTCTGGGTGCTTTGCACAATCCGGTGCCACTGCCAAACTTATTGGCAGATGAGTGGCTCCTTTTGGACAAAATAATCGCAATTTCGAAACCTTTTGAGCTGTTGACAAAGGAGTTCAGCACCGAAAAATTTATAATGGCTGTTTTACAATGCCGCGTTGAATGATTTGCTTGTCAACGCAAAAGTTCAGGCATAGAAATTACTGTTTAGTGTTTACAATGACGCGTTGAGCATTATGTTACGATTAAGCATTCATTAGTAGGTACAAAAACCAACGTAACGTAAGCGGCTGCAACGCGAAAGTAGAGATTATTCAACTTTTCAGTGCGTTTTGGCATTTCGATTTCAATTTAGGTATGTGGCCACCTGGTGTTGAAAAATGTTTGAATTTTTTTGCTCGATTTATCTTGACGCGGCCGTAACGCTTGTTAAATGTAACGTACGCATCGCGAGCGCGTGATTGTACAACAGCCATAAGCATTTCCAAAATTATTGTCCTCGTAGACGGTGCACGTGTTGTGCTTAGAAAAATTACAAAATCTAACCTTTCTTCACAGTTCGCGAAGGACTTTCCATCTGAATTAGACGCAATTCTCCACCAGATGTTTGATTCAATTTATAGGAACCATGTTGTCCAAATTGGCACGATTCTGGACCCCAGGTTCAAAACAAAAGTGCTACAGGACGTTATGAAGCGAATCGCTAAGGCAAATATTCAAGGGGAGTTAGCACTGCTTTGCCCACAAACGAGATCTAACACGGAGAGATCCACTTCTGGTAGAAAAGAAGACGGCGGCAATGAAATGCTGTGGAATTTTTTCAACGAAAGTATTGCCGAGGATAATATCTCCACGTCATATCATCGGCAATTTTGGAGTTAAGGCAATACCACGATGAGCACCTTCAGCCTAGAGTTTCCGACCCGCTGGAGTTCTGGAAAATTAGAGAGTCGATATATTCAGGACTAGCAAAAGTTGCTAAAAAGTATTTATGTGTCGGGGGTTCGTCAGTGCCTAGCGAACGAATATTTTCTAAGACAGGTCTGGTAATAAGTGATCGGAGGATACGGCTAAAACCCGAACATGTTAAAATTATAGTGTTTTTAAACGCAAATAATTAAATTATTAAATATGAAAGTATATTCCATCCAAATTTCCAATTTTTTTTACCAAAACGTTATTATTGGTATGATACCTACCTTCCTGTTATACAAGGTGTCCCCTCATTCGTGCTCCATATTTTGGGGAATTATTTTGCGGATCATTCTAAGAAAAAATTGTATAGGGAAAAATTCTATCCCCCCCCCCCCCCCCTTGATAATGGAGGGGGGTAATTTCTGAAAAAATTACTCAAAATAGAAAACAAAATATTTAAAACCAACAGTTACGTCAGAGACTTCACCCTATACCCCAATCCCGTTACCCCGGACACTCCCTTTTGCCTAACGGCATCCAAATAACTGTTTCCCACCATTTTTGCAAATACAGCAAAACGTGTCCGAAACGGATACACCCCCTTTTCCCCTGCCGCGAACAAAGAAAAATAAAATACTCATATTTCATTTTATTCAAATGAAATATGAATATTTTAACAACAAGTGCATTCCTTTCCCACGGGAAGCACTTCGCGATTTACGTTGAAAGGTTTACTAAATCAATTTATGAATTCAGTCTTAATCAAACAAGCTAATTAGAAGGTGCAGCCTTTTGCTTTGGACAGCGGCCTTCTAATTAGAATAATAATAATAATAAGAAATAATGTGAATCTAATAATAATAATAAATTAAGTAATTAAAAAATTAAATAAAGAAAAAATAAAATAATAAAAAAAAAACGTTTAAGTTTTTTTTTAAGATGAAAGTTTGCTCGGCGACATAAATGGCGCAGTCGGTGTTCGTGTAAGAACATTAAAGAACCTTTCCGTATAAGGACAAGTGCGAATAATTCCGTTTAAGGAAATGTACGAACCAATCCGTTCAAGGAAAAGTACAAATAATTCCGTTTACGGAAAAGTGCAAATAATTCCGTTTAAGGAAAAGTGCGAATAAATCCGTTCAAGGAAAAGTACAAATAATTCCGTTTAAGGAAAAGTGCAAATAATTCCGTTTAAGGAAAAGTGCGAATAATTCCGTTTAAAGAAAAGTACGAACCAATCCGTTCAAGGAAAAGTACAAATAATTCCGTTTAAGGAAAAGTGCAAATAATTCCGTTTAAGGAAAAGTGCGAATAAATCTGTTTAAGGAAAAGTACGAACCAATCCGTTCAAGGAAAGTACAAATAATTCCGTTTAAGGAAAAGTGCGAATAAATCTGTTTAAAGAAAAAGGTGAACAAATTCGTTTTAGGAAAAGTGCGTATAACATTGTATAAGAGGAAAATATATATATCCCAAAAGTGCGTATAACTCTGTATAGAAATAAAAAGTATCCCAAAGTGCGTATAACTCTGATATATACAAAAAAAAGCGAATTACCTAATACAAGTTCACTTGAGAGTGATTAAAATATATGAAAGAAGAAGAACTATCAACTCTATTAAAAAAGATGTCTTTGAGCGAAGCAGATTCAAAAGTGGAAGCGGCCGCAGCAGCATCATTAGCAGCGGCAAGGGCTGCCAGATTGAATACCTTAACCACATCATCGGTAACACCTTTAGCAATAAATTTAGATCCTTTAAAATATTTAAATAACTTGAATAAATATGATGGAAATAGGGAAAATCTATATAATTTTTTAGATTCTGTTGATAGAATATACCCAATTTTGCGCAAATATGACGATAATAGTCAAGTAATATTTTTTGAAATTATAAAAGGCAAGTTAATTGGCAAAGCTCGAGAGGCCTTAGAGATAAATAACTTTATTCAAAAATGGGAAGAATTGAAGCAAATATTTCTACAATATTTTAGTGATAGAAGATCAATTGAACAACTCTTTGATGACCTTAGATCTATTCAATTTAAAACAAATAGCCATGACTTTTATAATGAAATAAAGATGATCTTACGTCGCCTTAATAATAAAGTAAGAATAACCTACCCAAATAATTTCTCATCAGAAGTCGAGCGAAACTGCAGTGCAGCACTACGTATATTCATCAATAAATTGCCAGAACCTATGAGGGGTTTATTACACTGCAGATATCCAAACAATCTAGAAAACGCTATGCAAATTTTGTTCGAAACAGGGTATGCATATACTAAGAATAATGTTACAACCAATGGCATAGGACAATATAGGAATAACTCAGGCCAATTTAGAACTAATAACACAGGACAATATTGGAATTACTCAGGCCAATTTAGAACTAATAACACAGGCCAATATAGAAATAATACAGGCCAATTTAGAGCTAATAATACAGGCCAATTTAGAGCTAATAATACAGGACAATTTAGGGCTAACAATACAGGACAATTTAGGGCTGATAATACAGGGCAATATAGGGCTAATAACTCAAATCAATACAGGACTAATTACCCACAACATCACAATACTGGTAATTCAGCTCAGTATAGGACTCATGACTTGGAACCAATGGACACATTGTCCGCGTCATACCAAAGACAAATTAATAACATTCAGACTCAGGATTTTCAGGAAGAAAGCCTACAGGCCGACTTCCCTATTTAGTAGTAAAAACAAAAAATGATAAATACAAATTAAGAATACTCATTGACACGGGGTCAGAGACGAGTATTCTTAATCCGGGGTTATGCCACCCAAAATGGCATATAAAATTGGACAAACCAATTAAAATAAAAACTGCAAGCTCAGACATTAACGTGAGCACCAAAATAAAAATACCATTATTTAAGGAATTCGGCATGTTGAATAAAACAGCTGAATTCCTGGAACACAAGTTCCACGAGGCCTATGATGGTTTGATTGGAAATAATATTTTACTTCCAATCAAGGCTTCTATTGATTTTGACAAAAAAATCTTAATAGTACAGGGTACGAAAATCCCAATTTTCTTCAACGAAAATGAAGAAAACCAAAAAAGTGAACTCTGCGAAAAAGTAGATTCAATAATTAAGGTTAACTCAGATAACCAAAAAAACGAAAATTATGAAAATCTAATACCAGAAGTACTTGTACACGAAATATATTATACACAAACAAGTAAAAATCCTATTATGGACCAAATAAGGGTTAATCACCTCACCGAGGAAGAGAAAAAAGGAGTCTTAAACCTCGTTTCTCGTAATGCTCCGATATTCTACCAGGAAGGTAGCGATCTGTCATTCACAAATGCGATTAAGCATCAAATAAAAACGACAAATGAGATACCTATCTATTCAAAAACATACAGATATCCAGAGGTACACAGAGTTGAAGTAAAGAAACAAATATCAGAAATGCTAAGACAAGGCATTATACGTCGGAGTAACTCACCATACTCAGCTCCAATATGGGTAGTACCCAAAAAGTTAGATGCATCAAACGAAAAGAAATGGAGAATAGTAGTCGATTATCGGAAACTCAACGACGTAACAATAGATGACAAATTTCCTATGCGCAACATGGACGAGATATTTGACAAACTGGGAAGAGCGCAATACTTCACAACGTTGGATCTTGCAAAAGGATTCCATCAAATCGAAATTGCAAAGGAAGACATACAAAAAACTGCATTCTCCACAGATGACGAACACTATGAATTTGTCCGTATGCCTTTTGGCCTCAAAAATGCGCCAGCCACATTTCAAAGGCTAATGAATTCAATACTTGCAGATTACATAGGAAAATATTGCTGGGTTTACCTAGACGATATAATAATTTTTTCAACTAGCCTTGACGAACATCTTGTAGCACTAAACAAAATATTCCAGAGATTAAAAGAAGTAAATTTAAAGGTACAACTCGACAAATGCGAATTTCTGAAAAAGGAAACAGAATTTCTGGGTCATATAGTAACAACAGAAGGCATAAAGCCGAACCCAAACAAAGTAGCCGCAATACAAGAGTATAAGTTGCCAAAAACTTCTAAGCAAATAAAATCTTTCTTGGGAATCACAGGGTACTATCGAAAATTTATTAGGGACTATTCAAAGGTTGCAAAACCAATGACTAACTTTCTGAAAAAGAACGCAAAAATTGATATTACCAACCAAGAATACATTGACAGTTTCGAAAATCTCAAGAAACTGATAATCTCAGACCCAATTCTCCAATATCCAGACTTCAATAAAAGATTTGTTTTAACAACAGACGCCTCGAATTTTGCCTTGGGCGCTGTCCTATCACAAAATAACCACCCTTTGTGTTACGCGAGCAGGACACTAAATGACCACGAAATTAAATACTCGACAATAGAAAAAGAACTGCTGGCGATTGTATGGGCCACGCAATACTTTAGACCCTACCTCTACGGTAGGAAATTTACAGTTCAAACAGATCACCGTCCACTTGTTTGGTTGAGTTCTCTTAAAGAACCCAACATAAAACTTCAAAGGTGGAAAATTAAACTCGAGGAGTACAATTTTGAGATAGAGTACGTTAAGGGTAAGGATAACCAGGTTGCGGATGGGTTATCCAGAATGGAAACCTACTACAACGAAAATGTAGAAAGTTCCACTCACACAGACGATGATGACAATTTAAACGAGGATGTAGAAAATCCCACTTACACAGACGAAGCACATTGTAGTAATAGTAGTAAAAACAATGATAATAGCAACTTAAACGAAGATGCAGATTCCATGATTGCAACTATCCACAGCGCAAATGAGGATAGCAGCAATCACATCCCCATCGTAGAATCACCAGTAAATATTTATAAAACGCAAATTATTCTAAACGAAACAGAAAACTTGAACAATCATAAAATATATTACCCTTTCAAAAAAAGAAGGATTGTTATAGAAATGAAAAAGTTCAATGAAAAACTCATGATAGACATTATGAAAAGATTCATTCCTCCCAAAGGAATAGTCGGAGTTTATTCAAAACATGACCATTTATTTGCCAAATTTCAAGATATTTATGTCAAATACTTTAGTAAAAATAAACTGTTAAGAGTAATTAAGTGTAGTAAATTCTTAGGTGATTTAGAGGACGAAGAAAAAGTCCTTAATGTTATAAATAGTACACATAAAGCATTTAATCATCGCGGAGTAAACGAAACTTACGCAGAAATTAAAAACATACATTATAGCCCAGGCCTTAAAACAGCAATACAAAAATTCATAAATAACTGCAAAATTTGCAATAAATCAAAATATGAAAGACATCCGTACAAAATTCCATTAAAAGTAACGGAAACACCCGAAAAACCGAATGAAGTTATCCACATCGATATCTGGTACGCGAATATTAATCTAATGTACGTTACCATGATAGATAAATTTACCAAACACGTGACTGTGGAAGAAATAAAACACAGAACGTGGCTAAGCCTTCTTAATACACTTAAACATAGATTTATAAATTTTGGTCCACCAGCCAATATAGTAACTGATGGAGAAACAGGTTTTTCTTCAATAGTGATTAAGGAATTTCTTAAGGAGAAAAACGTCCACCTACACATCACTACACCATATAACAAAACGGGTAATTCTGATATTGAAAGGTTCCATTCTACTCTGAATGAACACATTCGAACCTTCTCTGCTGACGAAAACAACAGAGATACTTTGCGTAACAAGGTTTTAAATGCAGTTGCAATATACAATAATACCATTCATTCAACAACCAAAAAGAGACCCTTAGATTTCCTAAATGGAAATATTTCAAAAGAGGAATACCCTAAAATTGTAGAACTAGTAAATAAAAATAAAAATAAATATATAGATAAGTTAAATAAAAATAGGGAAGACATTGATTTTAGAGAAGATAAACATACATATTTAAAAAATAGAGTTAGCAATAAGCTTAAGCCAATTCACTCTGAATCAAACCCAGTTGTTATAGACAAAGATTATATACAAAATGAGAAAGGTAGTAAATTTTATAAAACCCAAGTCAAGAGAAAATACAAATATGAAGATCGATAAAAATTATAATTTCAGATTGCTATAATTATTTTACTGACATTATTAACGACCGCAAAAGGACAGAAACTAGACGCTCAAGACTTGAATATTGGACAAGGATACATTTTAATAAAAGGCGAAGAAATTAAAATAATTGAAAGTTATTCCAAAATTCTTCATGTTATAAATTTGACATTATGGACGGACAATCTCGAACTAATAAAACACAACGTAGACAAACTTGACGACAAAAATGAATATCCAAATATCATTCATGGACTAAACCAGTTAACACATGAAATCGGTAGCCTCACTGAAAAGAATAGGAGGAAACGAGCGCTAATTAACATCTTAGGAAAAAGCTTAAAATATTTAGCAGGGACTATGGACTACGAAGACGAACAGGAAGTAAAAACAAGACTTAGTTTAAACGAACAAAATAATAAACATTTAATTGACGGACTTAATGACCAGATTCAGATCAATACTAAATTTTATGAAACTATTTATAACATTACAAAACATATCAACATACAACAAACAGAAATAAAAAAGCAATTCTCAACCTTAAGCAATGAAATAGATAAAGAAAATTGGAAAATAGCAACAATACAACATGCATTTCAGATTCAATATGACATTCAACTATTAAACGACCAAGTCAGGAAAGTAAAAGACAGTATATTATTGAGTCAATTAGGCTTACTAGGCAAGGATATTTTGTCGCCAAAGGAAATTGAAAAGTATAACGTAACCCTTGAAAAACTTAAAGATATAAAAAGTTCAACAATTTTTCATGAAAACCAAATAATATTTATTGTTATGATTCCCAACTATGTTGATAGTAAATTTCACCGTGTATTTATTGAGCCAATCCCAAATCTAAACTCTCTCGAGCTTTCTTCTACATATAAAACATTAATAACTGATGGAAAAACAAACTATGAAAATAAGAATAAAATTTTAAGAAAAGAAGATCTTATAATTATAGATGATAAATGTATATTAAATATTTTTACAAAAAATACAACTTGTAATTTTATTAAAAATACAAATATAGAAATTAAGCAATTAACCAACAATATTGTTATTTTGAAAAATATACCAAAAACATATATAGAACATAATTGTAATGATTTCAAACTTGAAATATCAGGAAACTATGCTCTAAGATTTGAAAATTGTATAATTAAAATAAATAAAATTAAATACGAAAACTTTATGTACTACGATAACTTTATTATACCAAATTTAAGTAATGTAAAAATTAAAAACATTGAAGTAAACTTTTCAACAACGGAAATTCACGCGAAACATATGGAAAATCGTAAATTAATCGAAGAACTTAAATTTAACTATAAAACAAATACGGGTATCAGTTACAGTTTTAATATCCTTCTTTTCATTTTTTGTATCGTGTTTTTTATAATTTTTCGGAAAAAGGTTAAAAATGATAAAACTAATGTCATAATCGATATAAAAAAGTTGGATTCTCCGGAGAAGAATCTTAAGGGGGGAGGAGTTACGTCAGAGACTTCACCCTATACCCCAATCCCGTTACCCCGGACACTCCCTTTTGCCTAACGGCATCCAAATAACTGTTTCCCACCATTTTTGCAAATACAGCAAAACGTGTCCGAAACGGATACACCCCCTTTTCCCCTGCCGCGAACAAAGAAAAATAAAATACTCATATTTCATTTTATTCAAATGAAATATGAATATTTTAACAACAAGTGCATTCCTTTCCCACGGGAAGCACTTCGCGATTTACGTTGAAAGGTTTACTAAATCAATTTATGAATTCAGTCTTAATCAAACAAGCTAATTAGAAGGTGCAGCCTTTTGCTTTGGACAGCGGCCTTCTAATTAGAATAATAATAATAATAAGAAATAATGTGAATCTAATAATAATAATAAATTAAGTAATTAAAAAATTAAATAAAGAAAAAATAAAATAATAAAAAAAAAACGTTTAAGTTTTTTTTTAAGATGAAAGTTTGCTCGGCGACATAAATCAACGAAATCACTTACAATTATGTACCTCTACAGCTTTTTTGAAAGATTTTATTCCATTCTTTTATTTGGATTTTAAATCAAGTTGTTTAATTCAATAGCTTTTGAAATTTAAAATTTAAAAGTCGGTCTTTTCATACAAATTGATAATTTTTTTCTAAGTTAATTTCTTTCAAAGTCTTGCGTTATTAAAGTGACAGTGTCTTTTTTTAATATTCAGTGCCTTATAAATTCTTAGACAAATACTGAGAAATATGTATGTGCAATAATCTCTCAGTTTATGAGTACCAAATTAAAAAAAAATTGAGCACCTATAGTAATTTTTCATAAAAAACCGAAAATTATTTATTATATTTATATTATTATTTTATTTTTTATTATTTATTATTTTATTTATTTTATTATTTCTCGAAAATAAGAAAGATGATTACATCTAGTTTTCGTTATTTCACTAAAAACTGATAAGAAAATGAAATTTAAGAAAAACTGTTGTGTTGAAATACACACAATTTTGAAAAAAAACAATTTTAAATTTTTAATATTAACTTTAAAATTCAACTTCTCAAAAACTATTCACATAAGCAACTTGATTTATAAAACAAATAGAAGAATAAAATATTAGCTTTCAAATAAGCCATAGCACATAATTGTAAATGCTTTCGTTGAATTTTAACATTTTGTTTCCATTTTATGTCAATTTTTCAGGCATCGCTTCCCACTGAGGGGGAGATGGATTTTCCCCCTTAAAATTTGTTTCTTAGAATGATACCAGAAATTATCCTCCAAAATATCGAACACGATTTAGGAGAATTTTTCTAACGGCATTTTTGGTCTTCGAACTTCTCATTTAAGCCAAAATTGTACTTAATAAAATAACATTTTTTTAGTTGCTTCCAATATTTTGAGTTTGAAAATTTATTTTTCAAAAATATTCACTTAAGAAACTTGATTCTTTAAGAAAATCAAAAAATGAATTTCTGGCTTTACAAAAACTATATGATGTTGTAAGTGATTTCAATGTTTTTTCAAATTTACTAAAGTCAATTTTTTAAAAATTAACCCTCTCACTTAAGCAGCAAGGGGGGGGGGGAGGAGGTTGTGGAAAAAAGTCGTCAAAGACTAGATTGGTTTTCCAGGTGGGTTAAATCTGTTTTGTACGTTTTTTGAATGCATTTTTTTTAAACTTTTAAAGATTTTCGTTGTTTTCCAGTTTGAGCTTCAGGAATGAATTTCACCCGTTTAAAATTGTTTTCCAACAGCATTATTAAAACTTTAACTTCTAGCCACTTGAGTTAAAAGAATAAGTTCTTGCATTTTATTAAATAAGAATTATTCAAATATCTTAATTCTGATAAAGGAAAATCCGCTTACAGTCATGTTCATGCTGCATTAATTTGCTTGTCGATACCACTATTTATTTTAATATCTTCCTACCTTAGTACCTAACTTTTAAAAATATTGAAATTTTTCATTAACTTTTATATTTTTTCTTTCTTTATTTTTTTTTTTATTTTAAAGTAGACAAATACCTACAATGTACATAATTACCTATCTAAATCTACCTATTCCTTCATACCTCCTCAGAAAAAAAATACAATGTATCTTGTGTTCACCTCACGCTTAGTTCATTTTTATCGTATACATATTAATTGCTTGTATGTATGTGAAAAATCCATTTTAATATAAAATATTCAGCCCTATCGCCAATATCATGGGAACTTTTTTTCCCCGGAAATAAAATGTTACCCGGGAAAAAAGTTTTCCATCGGGAATCTCCCAAGAAATCTTTTTTCCCACGAAAAAATTCATACCAACCTTCAAATGTTTTAAGTCAATTTCGAAGTAATTTTGACAGCACCAAATCGTGCGTTTTTTTGTAAAAAAAATGTTTTGTGTCCTTAAAGGAAGAAAATATCAATTTAAATGATAAATAGTATTGGGCCCTATCGCGAATCAAATTTCGGCGTTAGGAAATAGCGCCCAAGGAAAAAGCGCCCAAATCGATTTGGAAATAACGCCCAAAAAAACTGAACAAATTGTTGCTGTAATTTGTTTTCTCATTTTGGGTGATATTTCCTAATTTTGCTTTCTTTCATAAAATTAAACAACGCCCAAATTTATAAATTAAAATAGCAAAATGGGAAATAAAGCCCAAAATAGGAAAAATTGCTAAAAACAACTGCAATATAAGGAAATATCGCCCAAATGCAATCGGGGTGATTCCAGATTCCTTAAATGCAAAAGAAACTTTTATATACCTAACCTCGCACCCGCCCCAAATCCTATAATGAGCCCAAGCAGGGGGGTTGCAGGGGGCAGCATGCCCCCCCATATATACCTACCTCACTGTTTATTCGCAAATTTTTAAATTTCACAGACCAAATAAAGGAGATGATTTATTAGGTTTGTGAAATATAGATACAAATTCACGAATAAACAGTGAGGTATGCATGGGGGGCATGCTGCCCCCCTGCAACCCCCCTGCTTGGGCTCGTTAAGGGATTTGGGGTGGGTGCGAGGTCGGGTGTATGCAAAGTTTCTTTTGCATTTAAAGAATCTGGAATTAAAGAAATTTTGAATTTATCCTTTACATACTAACAATAATTGTAACTGTATCATTTTGAGATCTTAAACAATTATTACCATCACAAGAATTTCTTAAAACTTTGCATATTCATTGAAATAAAGTTTGGAAATAGCACCCAAAATTGAGGAAATATCGCCTAAATTCTACAAAAACAATTTACATGCAAAATATTTGGGCGATATTTCCATTTTGTTATTTGGGTTCAAAATGGTTTTGGGCAATATTTCCAATTTCTTCTTTGCTTTTGGGTGATAACATTTTTTTTGGGCGATGTTTCCAGATCGATTTGGGCGCTATTTCCTTGGGCCACAAATAATCATATCATATGATTATTTGTGCTTGGCGTTATTTCCTAACGCCTAAAATTTCCCTGGGAAGAACTCCCATTTTCGAAAAATCTCGATCGTGGATGAGTTCGAATTATTCCCGCGTAATTTATGGCTATCGTGAAATAAATTTCCAGAGAAATTTATCTGTCAATTCATTCGATTTTGTCCGCATTTATTTTTGAAGGGAACTCAAATGTAAACGGAGCAATGTAAGTGCAATTAAAATTATTTTGAACAAATTTCTGACTTATTCTAATTATTCATTGCTTATTTTATTATTATTTTGTTGTATTCCTGTAATGTTCATTGTTTACAGGTCAAATTCAACAAATTTACGTCAAATAGAGCTGCTTGTTAGTTTGATGGAGAATAGCCCCGACATCGCTAACGGGTTCACAACAACACGGGAAAAAGAAGACATCTAAAAATTTTGGAAAAAAGTTGAGGCGGATCTCAATAGCCTTGGACCACCACCGGTTAAATCTATTACTGATTGGAAAAAAGTAAGTAAAAAGTAAAGTAATTATGCACATTCTTCCTATCTGCAATAATTTGTAAATATTAAAAATAGGTATGGCTTGACAAAAAGAAGTACATCAGGGGCAAGATCGCAGAAAATATGAAGCACAAGAAAGGCACTGGAGGAGGTCCTTTCAAGGAATTCAAATTAACAATCCTTGAAGAAGCGATTATAACTATTTGCGCGATGCCGGAATCTGTGGAAGGTGTTTCAAGTGGAGCTAAATTTGGGCTGCCTTCGTGTTCAAAGAAACGAAAAGCTCCTAACACGAAAAACGAAAACTCTCTTAATTCTTTACTTGAAGAAATCCTTGAAGAAACTACGATTGATGACCGAACTGAACTAGATTCTTCCACCATTGGCCATGCAACCACCAAATCCCCATCCATACAAACAAAAAGCTATATCAATTAAAATTGGCGAAGCTGTAGATTTGATGAAAACTAATCATCAAGAAAACAACCAATCATTTAAAAAAATATATTGCTCAATCGAAAGGTTATATTATGATCATTTTTTGTTTAATTATTGTTCAAGTTTTTATTTTTTTTTATTAATACAAAGTTACATTACATTACATATGAATTCAATAAATTAAACCAAAAATTTTAGAGACTCTCCGATTTGTGTTCTTATGCATTGACCTGCATACAAATATTCTGCATCGCTCGAAGAAACAGCATCAATTTCGAATGCATTGGTAAGTTCTGTATTATCATCATCGTCATCATTGGGCGTTTCTGCGCCTTCGGGTGGTAAATCACTCTTAAAGTGTATGCACATATTGTGCAAAGCGCAGAAGAAGGCACCTCCATCTGGCTTTTAGAACTCCATTTACCTGTTCAATAATTTTTCGACCACTTACGTTGTTTGTTAAATTTGCTTTCAGCCGATTCTTCTTCTTCCGCACACGTTTTGTGAGGAGTCAGAAGCCATGGTGCTAGTGGGTAACCAGCATCACCTTTGAAAGAAAAAAAAAAATGAAATATTGTTCGTAGATTGTGAATTAAATAGGTACTTACCCAAAAGCCAAAAACTTCTTTCACCATCTAAGTATCTTCGTTGAAAATGAGCTCTTAACTCCGATACCTTCCATATTATGGACTCATGGCAAGCTCCAGGATGCGTGGCATCGACGAACCTAATTTGCATTTGTTCATCACAAACCTGCAGACAGGAAATTTAACTTTAACACATAGGTTACTTAAAGAATTTAATCTACATACTAGCAAAATATTAAAGCTGTAAAAACCTTTTCTATTAAAATAAAAATACTTGTTTATTTGCTGCGCTATTATTTTTACATGTGTGCCATCAATGCAGCCGATGACTCCTGGTAGCTTGTATTTTTCATAGATATACAAGTTTGTTTTCCTTTCTTCTTCCGTTGTTTGCATTTTTATCCAATTTGGACAAAGCTTTTCTTCCATTATATCACAGAAGGTGGAGAGGACTTCCGAAAAAGAAGACTGGGATAGACCAACTTCATGATCCTTCCCCACGCCTCTCTGGTACCCACCTTCGGCAAAAAAGCGCAAGCAAGCACTGAGTTTGACCATTAAAGGAACACCAAATGATTTCTTCGGTTGTGTTAAGGAATGTGAAAGAATCTCAAGTAAATATTTGAATAAACATTTATTAACCCTGTAGTTTTTGATAAATCTAAGACAAAAGCCATTCAAAAAAATTTTTGAACATTTGTTTTCTAATTTACATACAATTCATGGGGTAGCTCCAATGGATTTGATTTATCCCTTAGAATGCGTCTAATCAACCTCACTTCGTTCTTCTCTCGTTGATCTTCTTGGATTGATAAATAAATAAATCTTAATCTAAACATTTTTATTCGGCTGTGAACTTTGTTTACAAAATTTTGAATACATTCACTCAATTGTCAATTGTTTTTTAACAGTGTTACTAGATGTACAAATTAAATCCTTTTGAGATTTTTGAAGACACACAACAAACTTTAAGGTAATTTATCGGAATTGATCGGAAAATGAACTGCACGGATTCATAGGGGGGCTTACATGGATCAAAATTGCTTGATGGAATCGGAACAAGTTTTCAAAATATTTTCAAGGCCATGCAACTTAGGTTGACAACTTAGTTGTTTTTGCGTTTAAATGATCAAACATTGGTGGTTGTCAGCAATGTTTCACAAGATGTTGTTACATGTAAACCCCCTATTTGCTGCAGCAGTGTAGTGCTATTCCGCGTAGTTTCTTTCTTGGTAAGTTTGTCATGGGCCAAACATAAAAAGCAGAAGAGTGCAGACGTACATTACAAGTACTACAAGTAAGAAAAGAATGAATACATTTTTCTTTGATATAATCTTGATTTTGACTTCTGCTATAAATTTCCTTTTCCAATAATCAGCATTTGTCAAGATGTTCTGCATTTTGATTTTCTTTTTCCATCCAACAAATGTGAAATTTATATTTTAAAGCCTCTTTTTCTGCAGAAATGAAGATGAAGAAACATGTTTATGCACCATGAATGACAGAAAAGGAATTAAAATAAAAAAAAAAAAAATGGGATTAATTAGTATAAGTGGGATTTTCTTCCATTTCTGAGGGATTTTAAAATTATTGGAAGCCTTAAAACTACACATAATTCGAAGATATTTTTCGAAATCGGATGTGTTGGTACTACTTTTCATCGGAGGAGAAAAGTTTCGAGGGAGATCCACGATTGAGGAGAAAATTCCGTGGGAACAAAAAATTCCGAGGGAAACATACATAATTTCCAGGGAGATTCACGATAGGCCCCATTGGTTTTGTGGTAGCAATCGAAGATGTAATGCAAGATGAGAGAAATAGGCAAATATCTTTCAGAAGATACTTGAGGGATATATCAAACCCTCTTCAGTTGCCGGAATCCATGTAAGTATCTCCGCAATCAAAATTCCAACTCATATTTTTTTTTATCCTTAAGATACCATCAATATTATCGCGTTAACAAGCCAATGTTTATGGGTGTTTGCTGAACCAAAACGACGTACCAAGTTACGATTTTATGAAAAAACAATCACAACAAAAACATAAATGTTAAAAAAAGTTCTTCTGTGTACAAGAAACATGTACGGAAAAAGGCTGCCGAAAAAAGTAATGAGATCTAAAATATATGCCAAGTTTTAAGTTCATGAAGTTTAATATCAAATATTTTAAGTAGAGTAATATCGAGACAACTCCAAATTATGACAGAAATTTGGTATTTAATGATTACTGATTAAAATTTGGTGGGTTCACTGGTCAAGTTTTCATACATTTTAAATTTGTGATTAAGTAAGTAATTAAAAGAAAACTTGCCAAGTAAATCCACCAAATTTTAATCAGAAATTAAAACAAAAAAAATACCAAATTTGCTGTGGGTTTGTTTTCTTGATTTCTTAAGAGGTTCATTGTTTACTTTTTGTTGACGTTCAAAAAGTGGTAGAATTTTTGGTTCTATGCGTTCGTGTACTTTTGCACAGTTTTACTTCTCTCAGAGAGAATTGCATCTCCACTCCTCAAAATTTGACAGACTACCCAATTTAGCCCAGAAAGTACCCGAACAAACCTACAATGTACATTAGGGTGGTCCTTATTTGTATGGAGGAAAAAGAAAATTGTTCGTTTTTACTGAGCACCATTTTTTTCTGTTCTTCTACATTAAAAACGTGTATCAAAAAAATTTCATGCTAATCGGATTGAATTAACACGTGCCAGAATGAGTTTGAAAATTTGATTTTTTATAAAACCGACCAAAACCGGGTGCTATTAAAAATTTTATTTGCATAATTAATAAAGTGCACTTTCAAATCTGTTACCTACTCTTGCTTCAAAATAAAAAAAATAAGATGCACGATTGGTCGCACGTTCTTGCTCAAAAAGTTCAATTTGCTTGGAAATTAATAATTTTTAAAAATATTCGAGTAACTATACAAACATTTTTAAAACTATTATCGAAATCTTTTGAGCTGTTTTTAAGATAAATACGGTTTTTCATAACGGCTGTATAGCGATTACCGTTATTTTTGGAGCTAAAACAGTATTTAAATAATCCCTAACTCTCACAGGGGCATCAACTTAAAGCTCAATGCGGCACGTGTTAACGTGATTTAAAAAAATAAAAAAAAAATAGGGTAGTGTTTTAAGATGTCAATGAAAAAAAAAACGGCTGCTCAAAAGTTTTTAAAATAAGGACCACCCTAATGTACATGAATGAAGCAGAAAACTGTATATTCGAAATGTCAAATCGGTGACTGAATGGAAGATAAAAAGTAAACAAAAAGTGATACAAGACTGAAAACATTAACAAATCATTAATTGCTAGAAAAAAAAACAAATAGTTTGAAGTGATTTACGTAGAAATGTATGTTTACTTACTAATAACAATGCAAAAATATGAAGTGCAGTGTTAAATTGTGCAAAAAAGCCAGAATAAGTCGGACAAGAATCATTTCCTTTCACAAGTGAGTTTTATCATATTTTTCTCAAAGAAAGTGATGTGAATTGATCATATTTTGAATTAAAAAAAAATAAATTTTATTTGGAATAGTAGAAATGTCAACGATTCTTTGAAACAGGGACGTATTTTTTTGTTGTTGGTGATTGTAAGGCGCAATTATTTGCTGAGCGCCCTTTATATCAGGAAGTTATTTTTGTTATTAAATCGATTTTGTACGTTTGGAGTTTGTATATTTATGTTAACATGTGCATCTTCAGAATTTTGCTCAATTTGCTCTGTAGTTAAGTTATTAGTGCATTTTTTTAATGTTAATTAATTTGTCTATTCAAAAATAAAAATAATTTCATAAAAAATTTAAAAGGTTTCCGAAAGTCGAGTGGTAAAAGGATGACCATTCTGAAAGTGGATGAAGTAAAGCCACATTTGGGGTGCCAATTTTGTATCAATGCGAATTATTTGCTATGATTCGCGTTGGTTTTGGAGAGCCTTCATTCATGACAATGCGTAAATTAAATTAAGTAAATTTATAATGTTCCACTGAAAAAAACACAATTTTAAAGAAAGTGGATATTAAAACATTTTATCAGCACCTTAGAGGGTTATCATAAAAAAGTAAGTATTTTTTTAATCATACCGCTGAGAAGAAAAATAAATTTAGAAAATAACAAATGATTGTTATGGCGCCCTAGTAAGTTACCATTAAAAATCACTCCGTCCCTTTTGGAATGTATTTGTGTTTGTGAGAGCAAACACTATAATGAAAAATGCTTCACTTTTTTCCACAAATGGCGCTTCCTTATATTTTGTATTCTAAGCAGAGAGTAATACAACGACAACACACATAAAACATGAGAATTGAGCATGATATAAGAATAACAAGGTATGCTTGACAGTTCAGGCTATTGAGTTGTGACGTCATTGCGAGTGAATGATCTCAATTGTTTGTCATTTATGGCAAAGATGTGTAGACCGACCCTGAGAAAATTCCATATCTGAATTCAGATATTCGAATCGCGCTCAGCTAGCTCGGCTCGATTGACGAGCCAAAAGTTCGAACAAGAAAAATTTCTACCTTTCGAATATCCGCAACCTTAAACATATTTCATATTCATTTCCGACTATCAATTTCATTCGACTTGCCTCTTTACTTAAAGCGACCACGCGCCAAAATTCTGTCATCCATAGTCAGATAGTGAAAAATATTGCAAGTTCAATTATCTAAATCAAAGTTCACGTAAAAATAAAATAAAATAAAATAAAATAAAATAAAATAGAATAGTTCCTATTTCCCAAACAAAAAAAAAACACTAAAAAAAAAAGAAAAAAGAAATTTTAAGAAAGGGATAAGAACATCGAAGGTAAGATTAAGTTGCAAAAAAAAATGGAAAAACACTCCAGACCGTTCCGTCAACCTAATCCCTTCTTCAATCTTCCAGGAGAATAGACCATCCCACTATCTTCAGTGAGGAAAAAGGGATACCTATCTATGAAACCGATCCAGGGAGAAAATATTCTCGGTGACAATACTCTAAATCCATGCTGATATCGTGCCGTGTCGCTAAGAGAGTTTATATTTGATCTTTATATAACCAAAGGTAATAAAAGATAATTAGATGCCACAAATAATAAAATAATAAGTAAACTTCAGACAGTTCTGTCAACACAATCCCGTCTTCCCGAAGAGTAGACCATTTCACTATCTTCAGTGAGGAAAAGGGATACCCATTGGCGTAGGAAGGAATTTTTTCTAAGGTGGGCAACCAGTCCAAACCAAACCTAATCATTAAAAAATTTTTCGGTGCAAAAGATTTCTCAATAACTATGTATTTATTTGGGCTTAAGCATTTAATTAATTCCCGAATTTGTTCAAAAGAGATCTTATGAATGAAGCCGACAACGACGACAACAGTAAAGCAAATTAACAGTTGTCATTAGAAGTGCTACCAAGCTCAACTTTGCAACAATGTTTTACGATGCATCTACATATATTAAAATTGAATGGTTTTGGGTAAAATAAGTTCTCAACCAAGTTTTTATCCGTCGCACTGCCGATAAACTCCTTTCACAATTGGTGCAACTAACCGGAAGCGGTAATGCGGCCTTTTGCAGTTTGTACATACATTTGAAAATTTCCAATATGTTTTTTTTAATTATCAAGGTTTATTTCATAGCTCTTTAATTCGAACATATTTTTCATAATCTAGACTTCGGCACTCAGTGCTATTGAATTCATTTTAAAACATCTTTAAAGCTATTCATAAAAAAAAACCTTCAAAACGGCAGAACAGGTTATGACGGGACTTTTCATACATGTAGTGGACAACTCAGGGAGTAATCTAGGCTACTTTTAATTGCAAAAATGTTAACGGTTTCTTGGAAATATTAGAAAAACAATGAAATTAAAGGGAAAATTGTGTCGAAACAAAAAATTAATATAGGAAATGATTATAAATAAGTAGAAATAATCGATTTTAAAACTGTCAGACAATTAAATTAGAACAATAATTATATACATAGTCTTAGAGATGGTGAAAGCTTTGCTCAAAACTTTGTTGACGTACTGTTTTGGATCTGTGCAAACTAAATGCCACCTACAAGGCATCGATGAAACGGCTCTTTGACCACCACAATGTATTTTCAAGAATTACTTGACCTATTTGGATGATTCTTTTGAGGAAATCTTTGGTATGGGGAGTGTTTTTGTCAAGCTGGGGTAAATTCGGTATTGCGTTTTGCCAAAAAGGTGCAGTTTTATGTAAAAAAAATCAATTGAGTTGGAAAAGAAATCAATCAATCATGAAATTTGATGTAAATTCATTAACGTCAAATGTTTCCGCATCACAGCTTTTTTGCGATGCTGATGCGCAACGCAGCTGATTCTGATACAAATGCATCAGCAACAACGCATCAAGAATTTTTTTGATTCTAATTTGTTTGAAGTTTGCGCATCACTTGATGCAAGTTTGCAATAATGAACATGTTACACAAAAAGTGATGCGAATTTGATGCATTTATGAATGTATGGCGGAAATGATTGTGCATCATTGCTGCAACGATGCGTTTGTGAATTTACACTTGTTTCTGGCAAAATAAAAAAAATACAGTCGAGTCTCGATTTTCCGGAATTCGATTAATCGAAGACACATAATTCAAATTTTGTTTTGTTCATTTGTTCCCGAAATGTTTTTCTAAAAAGCTATAGGGTGGGCCAGCTAGTAATTTAATATGTTGCTAGATGGAGCCATAGTAGTACTAAATCTGAACGCACTCCAAATATCTTACATTTGGTGATTCCGCTTTTTAAACCTTAAAACCTATTCATCTTCAAGGTTCAAGCTAACTCGGTTTGAGACTAATTCAACTAAGTTTGTACGTGTTGAGGCTTCCCGCAATGATGCAATGTGTAAACACAAAGAAAACTAAGGTGGGCGAAAATAGCTTTTATGTGACGACCAACTGTAACTGTAGGCAAAATTTTAATTTTCGTGCCTGAAGTTTCATTCACAGTTGTTCAATCTTCCTTCTTGGATGGGTTGTAGAACCAGAAAAGTTTAAATGTCGATTTTTCTAAGGTGGGCAGTTCATTTTTTAAGGTGGGCACTGCCCACCTCCGCTCCCCCCTTCCTACGCCTATGGGGATACCTATATCGTTGAAACTGATCCAGAAATCGTTCCTGGAGAAGATAGTTTCGTTTGAAAAATCCTGTTATCGTGCAATCACTAATAAGATTTATATTTGATCTTACGCAACTCAAGGTAATAATAAAAAAAAAAAACTATTTAAATTAAATGCCACATAAAAATTAATTAGTAAAATAAATTTTATTAGGAAAATTAAAGCCTATAAAACGAAAAAAAAAGAACCAAACTAAAATCGCCAAACGATACCCAGTCCCCAAATTTTTCATCAGTGGTTACTGCGGAAAGATTAATTAATTTTTGGTATCAACTGTACCCACTTGAAAATTAGCGGCTTCAAAAGTCGCTAAAAAACAAATCGATCAACTGCAAGCGCAAGCTGCAGCACCCATTGTCTATGGATGCTGCTTGTGCTTGCTATACCCAAACATACATCATCAACGTCATAATCATCTTCATCATCATCATCGCTTATCAATTTTGCTTATGTACACAACTTCTCTAAACATTAATTTGAATGATAAAAAAAAGTTATCGCTCTCATCGATTCGTTCAACTTGACATAGCTTTATTCCAAATCAATAATTTCCTGACAGCTGATCAACAAAAAAAAAAGCTCATCAGCGCTCAACTAGGTAGGTGGATGCTGTGCACACCATCTGTGGAGTTGGGTAAGTCTAGTTTTTGAAATCTTATGTTTGATTGAACGAATTATTTTTTTAGTGTAGATCATATTTAAGATTCAGATAGAATATTTATGAAATATATTCTCTGATTGTCGTTAAATTTTATTTTTGTCTAAGTGAGAGTGAAAATAATAAATGTGAATTGAGAGCATTCTAATACAAGGAAACTATTTTGATAAGAGAATAAAATAAGTTTTGTACCTCTCGCTCTCCCACTAATGAATTTTGCCGTAAAAAAATATGTTTGTTCTTCTCACTCTCTCTTGGATAGTCAATATTAGTTAAATTTGAATTAAAACAATTAAATGCAGTTTGAAGTAAAAAAAAAAAAAAGAGAATTGAAGGTATTTTAAATTCAATATTCGTTTTTAAACAATTAAATATATTGTATTATTTTATTGGTTCGATGAAGTGATGACTAATCTTTATTTTTAATTGAATGATTTAAATAAACAATATTTCGATGAATTATTTATGTTAATTTAAAAAGTTTGTTTCGTTGACTCAAAAGAGAGTCATGTTTGAGTGAAGTTTTTTTTTGTGCCAGGGGGAGTAAAAGTACAGTGATGCTGCAATGTGATGTGACAGATGTGATATTTTCGTAATATCCATATTGTATTTAAGATAGGGGTTATTGAAATAAAATTTATGAGTGATTCATTAACCAAGGCTTTTTTAAAGTCACTTCGTAATGACTCTAAAAAAAAAGAGGGAGGGATACACTCCGGGTTCCCGAAATACATCCAGGGTCCCCAACAGCATGAATTATAGGGCAGGTTAATTTTCTTATAAATATTGTTTTGTGCGGGAATGATTTGGAGTAAAATTTGATGCTCCGTGAACAATTTTTTAAATCGGCATGGAAAATGTACGGTAAGTCTAGCGGCTGGTACAAGATCCCACCCCACCGACGAGCTGACTAATGGTGATGCAAGCATGCCGTGCCGTACTATGCTAGCTAGACAACTTATTTAACATGTAGTAGTTAGGTCAAGGTATCCTGTGGACTTGATATGACTACTATATCATTGTTCATCTTATATTTTGTTAAATAAGTCCAACTAAAACCGTTACAAAGAGAGTAAGGCCTGGTGCCCAATGGGCAACTTAGTTGCCGGCAACTCCGAGCAACAAAAGTTGCTTACCAACGCCCACTGGGCAACTTTCAAGCAACTTTTTGATTTGAAGTTTGTTTTTTTTTGTATTTGTTGTGTTGACATTTGACATTTGTTTTTTTTTGTATGGTGTCATAGCAATGTAAAATTGTAAATACAATATATTTAAAGTTTATAACTCAATTTTAGATAAATTTATTAATTACAGCTATTTAACAATCAAAGCTACCAGCAGTATCAAGTACTCAACCGAAGGCGCTATCGAAGAAGAAGCAAAAGAGTCCTTGCCAAATGACGCCAAAGACGTAAGATTTTACTAAATTTTTGCAAGCCATTTATTATGGAGAAACTTGATGTGGCACTTCTCGAACCAGAAACACAAGATACTTTCTGGAAAACGAAGATACATATCCCTGCTTGCAAGAAATTGACACAGGCATCCATCTGCCAATTTGTTGGTCATGGCCGGTCCTTTTTTCCCAAAAGAAATTCAAATACGGTAATAATTAGAAAAATATATTTGATTGTTAAAAACTTTTTTGAGTGGAAGAAAAAATGCAACACTTACTCGTAGAATTGAAATTGTCCACTGCACACAAGACTTTTAACTTATTGAATGTACCAATACATTCATTTTACTTTTTATTACTTCAAACTTAATAGGAATTTCTTTTTATTTGGTTAATAATAATAATAATTGTATATATTGTTTTATTTTGAACACTTTAAAATATTTTATTGTTAGTTGGAACTTGATAATTGTCTTTATTGTTTTTTAACACTTTGTTATACTGAACACTGCATCACATTGACCACAAGGTTTAAAGAATCGGACTTGTTTTCACGGCAAGAATAAACAGTAGAATGACTCGTCGAACAATTGTAATTGCTTAATGCGTACAAGATAGAACTAAAATGCAATTTTAGTTAACTGTGGCAATAAATAATTGTTTGCGCCAGTAAAAAGTTGTTTGCACCAGTAAATAGTTTATTGCAACAACAAACTGTTTATTGGGACAGTAAATGGTTTATTAAAAGTTAACTGTTTTTTGAAATGGCAGTTTGGATTAACAATAAACAGTTTATTGTGACAATAAATATTTTATTGCAAAAATAAACTGTTTATTGGGACAATAAATGATTGATTAGAAGTTAACTGTTTCCTTGAAATGGCAGTTTGGATAATTAATAAACAGTTTATTGCAACAATAAACTGTTTATTGGGACAGTAAATTGTTTATAAGAAGTTAACTGTTTTTTAAATGGCAGTTTGGATTATCAATAAACAGTTTATTGTGACAGTAAATAGCTAATTGCAACAACAAACTATTTATTGGGACAATTAACTATTTATTGGGACAATAAATGGTTTATTATAAGTTAACTGTTTTTTAAATGACAGTTAGTTTTATCAATAAACAGTTTATTGTGACATTAAATAGTTTATTGCAACAATAAAATGTGTATTGGGACAGTAAATGGTTGATAAGAAGTTAACTGTTTCCTTGAAATGGCAGTTTGTATTATCAATAAACATTTTTTTGTGAGAATAAATAGTTTGTTTGCGACAGTTAATAGTTTATTGCCACAATAAACAGTTTATTGAGACAGTAAATAGTTTGGGTTGGGTACGAAATCCCGAAAGACAAAACTCCGAATGGACAAAATCCCGAATGGCTTAATTCCCGAATGCCATAAACCCTACTGACAGAATCCCGAATGCCGAAATCCCAAGTTACAGAATCTCGAATGGCTTACTACTGTGTTTGGTATTTAAAATCTCGCACGGACACTCTAACTTGTGTCTCCTAATAGTCTAAGAGCCAACGGCATAAAAAGTCAAGTCATTTGCATACTTTTGTATTTCATATCAATAATAGGCTTTGAGAAATTGAACCTATAACCGTTTGTCTGCATACCTTTACACGTATCGAACAGGTGTAAAATTTGACTTAAATTTTTGGTGGGAGGGAAAATGTTTGCATACAACAAATATTTAACTAGCAATTTTGAACAATTGTTGTCATAGGTCAAACTCTCTGTAGTTAGTACCCTAGGAGATAAAGAGTAATGAAGTTTCCAAAAACCACTCAGGATTACGTGTTTAGTTGAAGCAAAAATTTGCAATACTTTTCATGCGTTGTTTTTACAAACCGAGTTGGCAAACTCGCAAAAACGACGACGGCGACGACGATGACTAATTGCCTCGGTGTCATCTGGCTGATCTGTCACCGCGCGGTCGTTCAAACGTAGTTTTTAGTATCGTGGTCACTAAGCTCGTCTCGCTGTGGTTTCATCATGCGCATTTACACGGGAATCTCTGTTGTGGTTTCCTCGCTAGGGTCTCGCTTTGACATCTACACAAGGTTTTTGGCATTGAGCATGCTTTGTCGTCATTTTGCTTTGGTCTTGCTATAGTCTCGCCAAAGTTATTTTTTTCAAAATTTAAATTTTCAAAGTGGTTAAAATAAGATAAAAGTTGTTTAAAAGTCCAAACGTGACGTGGTCTTCAGTATCGAGGTCATTGCGTTCGTCTAATGGGTCAAGCTTCGCTATAGTCCCGCTTTGGTTTATCATTGTGCACATCTTAAAATTGTCTCGCCTTGACTTCGGTTTAGTCTCGCTGTAGTCTCGCCAACATCTCTTCAACATCATCAACTTTCCACTCTAAAGCTGTATTCAATTTGCACTTGACATCTAAGTTTATTGATTATTATTATTATTTATTAATATGTAATTTAAATTACAGGGTAATACAAAGCTTAAAGAGCCTAGCTGCGAAGATTATTGGCTCTTATTTTCTAAAATATTTATAAATTTAATTTAAGGTATTCAATAAATTTATTTATATTTTCAATATTTGTAAAGGTAGGATTTTCTTATACATCATAAATTGATATATTTTGAAAAATGGAATCTATAAAAGATTTTGAAACGTGGAAATTTTCTAAGAGATGTGAGATATTAAAAGTTGTATCACAGGTGGTGCATATAGGTGGGCTGTTTTTGGAAAGCAGGTGTTGGTGAGTTGTTAAGGTGTGACCGAGTCTTAGACGTACATAGTTTGCGATTTTATGTTTAGATTGATTTGTAGGGTATCTTGGTCGTGTTTTCTGTTCGTTTACTTTTTTTTAATGATGGTGATAGAGGTTTGATTCAGTTTCTTGCGTGGTTATTACTTTTTAAAAGATACATGTGTGCATATCTTGTTTTGTTAATATTTTGAATTGGTATACTGGTGCGTCTTTAGCTGAGTTTGCGGCCTTATCAGCTTCCTCATTACCATGAATATTTACGTTTCCGGGTGTCCACATTATGTAAGTTAAATTTTATTTGGCATCATAGCGATCTTGTTTCTTATTGCAGATACTAGGTCAGTATTGTTGTTTGGGTTGTTAATTGCTTTTAAAACCTATATGCTACCGGAGAATCCAACAAATTTACCACTGCTGTCCATAGTTGCCTTAGTCGCTTGTAGAATTGCAAATGCTTCTGCCGAGAAAATTGATGTGAATTCCGGGAGAGTACCAATACTTAGAATATAACCATCTTCTAATGTAACAGCAAACGATGTATAGTTTTGTGATTTGGATCCATCCGTAAACATGAATTTCCAACCTTTATTTTTTACTCCTGTCCCTGTATGGAGTTCCGTAAAAATTTCCGGACTGATTTATCTTACCGCCAGAATCGATTAAAGTACATATAGGAGAGTCAGAAAAACTTGGGTAGACTTCACCGTTTTCTGGACGGGGTTTTTAGACGCCATTTTCCAAAATGGCCGGCAAATAGTAGTATAATTTGTATGAGAGAACGGAAAAATCTCAATAAAAACTAAACCACTAATCTGATTTTGATGAAATGATCAGGCATGATAAAAAATAAGATGAGAAGCCATCATAATTAATTTCCGCTCACTGTCACGCCCCCTTTTTTGAAAAAAGTAATATCATCGTCAAAATTTATACAAATTCGGATGTTGCTTTAGTTAACCTTATAAAAATATTTTGTATGGAATATAAGCTGTAAAAAGTTCCTGCCACGCCTATTTTGTGGGCGTTTATTATTTTTTGACTTATATGGGGTTTGTTTTAGTAATAGAAAATCTGACCACTTCACCAAGTGTAATGAAATTGAAATTTTCACACATGATAGTGAACAGTATAGGGAATGATTGTATACAATTTTCGCCCATTGATCCGCCCACAAAAGCCCATCTTATCACTCTTCCTCATTAGCTGCTAAAAACCAACGGATACGATATCAATTAAAATGCTTTCTGAAGTTTCCTGATTGATATTTACTAAAGAAAATCTGTTATTTTTGATTTATAGTAAAAAAATTAAAGAATTATAAAAAATACAATTACATATATTTGCACATCATTTGTATACACATTTATCTCGTACATTGCTCACCACATTTGCAATACTCTGTGCATGTCAAATACTTAAATTTACATTTACAGCTTTAAGTAGAACATGTTGTACAATTGCACTGAATTAATAGTTCAGAAGGCACTGATCGGGCCTAACCATTTGCATCTTTGGAGAATCCATAATCTGTCAACTGCAGGCTTGAATCTGGAAAGTAGTTCTGTGATAGGCTTAAGCATTCCCTTAAAACAAATAAAATGCACGACTGGATCGCACGTACTTGCTCTTATGTTCAAGTTGTGTGGAACTTAAGAACTTTAAAAAATATTCAAGTAATTATAGAAAAAGTATAAAAAAGCATTTAAATCGTTCTTTTAATTGTTAATACAAACTGATAGATAACTTAGACCGCAAAAAAAAGTATGCCATTTGATTACTTAAACAAATATCAATATATGCAAAAACAAAAATTTAAAATCGTTGGAGCCGTTTTCTTAAAAATTAATTTTTTATATATAAAATTTTTGTAACATTTTTCAAAAAAAAATTAGGTATGCCAATTTTTAGTATATATTAATATACATTTAAATCTGAAATTTCAAAACAATTCATCAACCCGTTTTTGAAATATTGTATTTTCAAAAAAAAATTTTGAATCTTTTTTTAAAAATCCAAAAATTATTTTTTCAAAAATTTTGGTATGCAGTATTATTTATATTCTAACAAAGCTTTTGTGCAAAAAATTTTATTGAAATCGGATCAGCGGTTAATGAGAAAACCAAAAATCAAAAAAACCGTTATATGACAGGTACCATTAATAAATGTTTTTGGTGATTTTTTGTCTTACTAAAAGGTGTATCATATGTACAATAATACACTGATTTTTTTTATCAAAATCGTTGGAGCTGTTTTTTAGATAAATAAGCTTTTCCTTAACGGTTGTATGGCAAGTACCGTTATTTTTTGAGCTAAAAAAAATTTCAATTTCCCCTCTGGAGAGTTACAAAAAAACCTTAAGTTCAAAATTTGAAGAAAATCGCTTCAGTGGCTTAGGCTGTAGGTTGAGGTACGGACAGACAGACAGACAGACAGACAGAATTGTGCCACCCACTTTTTTCGTGTTCTCTATCATCGTAATGTCATGTTTGATTGTTATACTAAAGATGATTTATTGACCAATTTGTATTTAATAAGATTAGTGGAAGTGATTAAAATAATCTTTCCTTTCCTTCGGCTTTTTTTGGTCACTGTATTTTTGGCAATGAAACAACTGGTTTACATTGGCTTTCCCGACGTTTCGGCAGGGGTTGCGGCCTTCCTCAGGGGAACTTTATTAAAACAAAAAATACATTTGTTACAATTAAGTGTATAACAACAATTAAGACATTAATATGAACACTCACCAGTTTAGCTTTTGATTTTAAATATTATGAATGATTATTAAATCATTGAAAATATAAAATGAAATAAATGAGCACTTCAATTGAAGTTCAGTCTAATACAAATAAACTTTTTTAATGACATTTATGAAGATGAAACAAGAGAACAATAGACCGCGGAAATGTTTTGTGTGTCTTGTTTTCTATTCATGTTGTTGTTGTTATTTATAATATGTAATGTTTCTAAGGTATATCGTTTCGATACATGTTTCTCCGTCTGTAGAATTTTGACACCTTCAAAATCAGGAGAATGACCGCATTCGATACTGTGGCTTGCCAGGGCTGTCTTTGCTGGATTATTGGATTTGATGTCAGACCGATGATTTGAGATGCGTTGGCGAAGGAATTGTTTTGTAGTGCCGATGTAACAAAGATTGCATGGTTCGTTAGGCTTACCATTGCAATTTATTTTATAAATGACATCTGTTTGTTTGTCCTTATCCGGTTTAGTTTTAAGTTTAGTATAAAGGTGGCCAAGTGTTTTGTTTGATTTGAAGGCCAAGCGGACATCTGTCAAATTTTTGCTGATGACTTCTTTGAAGTTCTCAGATAGACCAGGAGCATAAACTATACTTTTGAAGTAGCCATTTTCCGGATCTCTATTTTGGTCACGTGAAATTTTGTGTCTATACTTCAAAAGCAGACCACGAATTACAGCTGAAGGATAGCCATTGTCCCGGAGGATTTTCGTGACTTTTTTCTCGTTGACGGAATGAAATCTTTCATCACTCAGCGTGAAAACCTTGCTCAAGAGATTCGAAGCAGTATTTATTATAATATGTCTTGCTTGGTTGGAACGGAAGTTCACTAATCTGCCCGATGCAGTACTTTTTTGATACCAGTCGAAGACAAGATGGTCATATTCTCTATGTATTTTAACATCAAGAAATGCTAGTGCACTATTTTGTTCTATTTCAACAGTGAACTGGATTTTCGGGTGAAATCCGTTGAGGGTCCGTAGCACTTTGTCAATGTTCTGTTTGTCTACTACTGCAAATATATCATCGACATATTTTGCAACAAACGTGGGTTTCTCTTTTAGTCCATTAAAACATTCCTCTAGTACAAAATCTAGCACTAGATCTGCAATAGTGGGTGACAGAGGGTTTCCCATAGGCATACCATAGATTTGTTTGAAAATATCGTCTTTAAATTGCAGATAGTTGTTGTCTTTAAGGCAAAAGTCGAGGATCTCCAAAAACTTGTTTTGGTTGATTGTAGTATTTCTACTTATAATTTCCCATTTCTTTTTGACTATGCTTATAGCTAGTTGTATGGGAATATTAGTAAAAAGAGAGACGGCATCAAACGAAACTAAAACATCATTGCCGTTTAATTTAATATTTTTGGCTTTCTCAACAAATTCAAATGAATTTTTTATTGAGTAGCTTGAATCTATCGACACGCACTGTATTATTTTGCCAACAAACTTCGAAAGCTCATAACAGGGCAGTTTAATTGATGATGTGATAGGGCGCAGGGGCATGTTTGCCTTGTGAATTTTTGGCAAACCATAGATAGATGGAAGCTGCGCTGTATATGTTGTCATCTTTGCCTTCTCTCTGTCATCAATAACATTGTTGTTGTTTAACCACTTTACAATATCGTTGTTGCGAGTTTGCAGTGTTGTTGTTGGGTTATTTCTCACCCGCCTGTAGGTATTGCGATCAGACAACAGCTCACCCATCTTCTCATCATACTCTGCTCGATCCATCGCCACTGTGACGTTGCCTTTGTCAGCTGGTACAATCACCACCACCACACCACAAAATCAAACGCACAAATAACGCACTTCGTCTTTACGACCAACGCATAAAAGAGAACCTATCTTCAAATGAATACAAACAATTCACAACAAAACAGAAGCAAGTTTTTAAAGATATACATATATCACAAAAACAACAAACAAATACACAGAAAATAGACACACTTAAATCATTGCTTTGGAAAGAATTCAATATAGAAATGCATGAAGCATGGTTTGACAATAGAACTAATATTGAATTTCCTCTAGAGGTCAAATGGCTTTTATCGTTGGGCAAAAAATTTGCACTACCGATAGACAAACAAAGCTTCCCTCTTTTTCAGTTGATAGCTGATGGAGAAGAAGTAATTCGCAACGTGCGAGACGAAGGAGAACAAGAACTTATGAGGGCACAATATAGCAATATGTTGCACTCGTTCCAACGTCACCAGAGAAACGATCGATTTGCCAAATATGTGCTTAGCGTAAATACACAAACAACAAATTTCCTTAAGCAGCACAAGAATATTGTCATTGTACCAGCTGACAAAGGCAACGTCACAGTGGCGATGGATCGAGCAGAGTATGATGAGAAGATGGGTGAGCTGTTGTCTGATCGCAATACCTACAGGCGGGTGAGAAATAACCCAACAACAACACTGCAAACTCGCAACAACGATATTGTAAAGTGGTTAAACAACAACAATGTTATTGATGACAGAGAGAAGGCAAAGATGACAACATATACAGCGCAGCTTCCATCTATCTATGGTTTGCCAAAAATTCACAAGGCAAACATGCCCCTGCGCCCTATCACATCATCAATTAAACTGCCCTGTTATGAGCTTTCGAAGTTTGTTGGCAAAATAATACAGTGCGTGTCGATAGATTCAAGCTACTCAATAAAAAATTCATTTGAATTTGTTGAGAAAGCCAAAAATATTAAATTAAACGGCAATGATGTTTTAGTTTCGTTTGATGCCGTCTCTCTTTTTACTAATATTCCCATACAACTAGCTATAAGCATAGTCAAAAAGAAATGGGAAATTATAAGTAGAAATACTACAATCAACCAAAACAAGTTTTTGGAGATCCTCGACTTTTGCCTTAAAGACAACAACTATCTGCAATTTAAAGACGATATTTTCAAACAAATCTATGGTATGCCTATGGGAAACCCTCTGTCACCCACTATTGCAGATCTAGTGCTAGATTTTGTACTAGAGGAATGTTTTAATGGATTCAATTTCAATTCAATTCAATTCAATGTTTTAATGGACTAAAAGAGAAACCCACGTTTGTTGCAAAATATGTCGATGATATATTTGCAGTAGTAGACAAACAGAACATTGACAAAGTGCTACGGACCCTCAACGGATTTCACCCGAAAATCCAGTTCACTGTTGAAATAGAACAAAATAGTGCACTAGCATTTCTTGATGTTAAAATACATAGAGAATATGACCATCTTGTCTTCGGCTGGTATCAAAAAAGTACTGCATCGGGCAGATTAGTGAACTTCCGTTCCAACCAAGCAAGACATATTATAATAAATACTGCTTCGAATCTCTTGAGCAAGGTTTTCACGCTGAGTGATGAAAGATTTCATTCCGTCAACGAGAAAAAAGTCACGAAAATCCTCCGGGACAATGGCTATCCTTCAGCTGTAATTCGTGGTCTGCTTTTGAAGTATAGACACAAAATTTCACGTGACCAAAATAGAGATCCGGAAAATGGCTACTTCAAAAGTATAGTTTATGCTCCTGGTCTATCTGAGAACTTCAAAGAAGTCATCAGCAAAAATTTGACAGATGTCCGCTTGGCCTTCAAATCAAACAAAACACTTGGCCACCTTTATACTAAACTTAAAACTAAACCGGATAAGGGCAAACAAACAGATGTTATTTATAAAATAAATTGCAATGGTAAGCCTAACGAACCATGCAATCTTTGTTACATCGGCACTACAAAACAATTCCTTCGCCAACGCATCTCAAATCATCGGTCTGACATCAAATCCAATAATCCAGCAAAGACAGCCCTGGCAAGCCACAGTATCGAATGCGGTCATTCTCTTGATTTTGAAGGTGTCAAAAGTCTACAGACGGAGAAACATGTATCGAAACGATATACCTTAGAAACATTACATATTATAAATAACAACAACAACATGAATAGAAAACAAGGCACACAAAACATTTCCGCGGTCTATTGTTCTCTTGTTTCATCTTCATAAATGTCATTAAAAAAGTTTATTTGTATTAGACTGAACTTCAATTGAAGTGCTCATTTATTTCATTTTATATTTTCAATGATTTAATAATCATTCATAATATTTAAAATCAAAAGCTAAACTGGTGAGTGTTCATATTAATGTCTTAATTGTTGTTATACACTTAATTGTAACAAATGTATTTTTTGTTTTAATAAAGTTCCCCTGAGGAAGGCAGCAACCCCTGCCGAAACGTCGGGAAAGCCAATGTAAACCAGTTGTTTCATTGCCAAAAATACAGTGACCAAAAAAAGCCGAAGGAAAGGAAAGATTATTTTAATCACTTCCACTAATCTTATTTGATTGTTATCTCGAAATTTTGTTTTTGCACGAATCCAAAACTTGCCCTATAGTACCTATATCGCAAGTAAAAATCGTTAAAACAAGAAAATGATGCGAGTTGACTTTGACATTGACCAGTCACTTAACAAATGTGAAAGAGAAAGATGCAAAATTCTAGATCCAATCGAACTGATAAATATCAAACAGGAAACGCCTATTCCTAAACAGATGGATAGATTCAGGTCTTCAGGTAAAAACAAAGAGATTCTCCAAGTAGCTGCTGCTACTAGCTTCATTGAGAAGGCAAAAGGTGACAATGATAGCAAGGATACATTAATTATAAATAACAATAACAAAGAACTTCAAACGTGCTCGAACCTCCAAACCTTTGTTGAGGAAGCAGATAGCAGAATTATAATCCAATTGTTCAATGCCGTCCAGTCATGCATAAAATTCCTTATAGTGTTATCAAATGACACTGACGTCGTTGTCCTCATCCTTCGATATATATTTGAATTATTCAGTGAGGGATTGCAAGAATTGTGGATCAAAGTGGGAGTGCGTGAAAAAATGCGCTATTTGCCTCTACACACACTTGGGAAGCAACTGGGAGCCAAGGCCGTAGCCAGACAATTATGTCGGGGGGGGGGGATATACTTTTTCGAAAAAATATTTCACCAAATAAGCTAAGTAAACGCTTCTATTGAGTAAAGAAAAGAAAACGTTTCAAAAAAAAAATGTCTGTGCTGTAAACGTGTTTTTTTAATAGTAAAGCAAAATACAAAGCCTAGCTTACAGTTCCTGTGCGAAAATCTATGCAAATATTTTCGCATGCCAAAAACGATTGAGGTGCTAAAAGGAACCATTGGCGTCATAGAACTGCAAAACAATTGGGAAATTGTTTCGCGTGAGATTAAGTGGTGAATATCAAATATTTACGCTCCCGAAAAAAAGTATATTCACCTCACAGCATTATTTGCATTCAAATTGTTTTTGCATCCAAAACTTATTTTTTTTTCCATTTTTAAGTCTATAATTTATTAATAGAGGTTAATTAATGACTCAATGGGTAGTTTAGGCAAAGGCAAACATATAAAATTAAGCACAGAATAGGTGCAAAATTGTTTTGAATAATTTGATTTTTCTTTTGCATGGGGACTGTAAACTATGCTTTATCGTCAAACATTTAATTGTTTGCGCAAAACTCACTCCTATGACAAATAGATTCCTCCCATATGATAACTGCCTCAGTGTTAGTCTCAATTTGTCGATGAACTGACATTTACTCCAACCCTAAAAGTTTATCTTCATCGGTAGAATCTCTTAGGTCAATTTTAGACGTTTCACTGTCGAAAAAGTTCTTTCCGGTGTGCATATGTTAAAACCATTAGAGTCGCGAAAATTTTAACAAGCTTGTGTATGTGAATCATGTTATGTATGGCATTTTGTCTACCATATCATGCATTCAGTCTTTAAACTTTAAATTGTCACGATCCAAAATTTTTTTAAAATTCTTCTTCTTTAAATTTTTGTTCGTTTTTGCCAAGACTTAAAGGAATCAGTACACACCAATCTCATTTTAAGCTGACTTAAGAAATCATCAAGGTAGGTAGGTACCTTTACAATATTCATTAAAAATTATGAAGTACGTGAGTTAGGCCGTGTGCCAATTGCGTTAATATCCTGGTTAAATTTGATCCCATGGCTAAATTTTGACATTACTGAGGTGAATATAGACGTCAAAATTTAAACTGCTTAGGAGCTCGTTAAAATTTTAGCCAGTGGTTAATTTTTGACCTGTCTATGCTTATGAAAGAGTGAGGGAGCTGAATGTAGATAAATATTTTATTTTGTTGTCATGAAGTCATGAATCATTTCGGGAAAGATTAAAAAAAAACTAAAATCAAATAAAAAAATTAAGAAATATAGACAAGGGCCTAGAATAATGAACTCAAGAAATCAAAACAAAGATATATTCAATATTTTCAATTGTATAGGGTCTCATGGTTCTTTTCAAAGTATAAATTTTCAAGCGTAGGTAAATGTTTGCGGCACTTCAAATGATCTCCTTTTAAAAATTCGAAATTCTCTTCCCCGTTTGTTTGAATAACCTGTGATAAATCCTTCAAAATGCAAAAGAATCAATAAAATTTACTGAAAATACTTTTTCAGATGATCATTTATTTTGCAAACTGAATTATTTGTTCAGCGTACTGCCATTACAAAAAAAAAAAATACAACAACAAAACTAATGGGATATGTTTGTTTTAATAAAGTCCCATTTAATTCAATTGAAACAGCAAAAACCTTAAATTTTATTCACCCCTATAAAAACGGATAAAATTTAACTGGGACCAAATTTAACCAGAATTTTAACGCAATTAGTACACGGCCTTAAATCAAATTAAATGATTTAATAACCATCGCACAATTTTGAGTACAAAATTCATACTAAAATGGAAAGTATGATTTACAAATGCCTTTCTCAAAAATTTCGGGGGGATCAAACCCCTGTGATCCCCCCCTGGCTACGGCCTTGCTGGGAGCTGCACTTTAAAACAATTTAATAAAGGCCTACATACTTTCAGGGGGTCAATTCTCGATCCGTGAAACTGTGAAGTGATAAATATGATAACCCCTTCACGCCAAATGCGATTCTCGAAGTGTGAAAAAATGAAAACCAATGTTTTCATATGATGATTCTTTTATCACAATCAATTCATTCTCCGAAAACCTGTGAAAAGAAAATTGATAAACAGAAACAAATTGTGCTCATTTGATACTCCCAAGTTGCCATCTTGGTCTTTCTCTGACGTCACAATCGTCTTTTTCTATGAGCAAGTGGTGGATTTTTTTCATTTTAGTACTTTTTAGTACTCACTTTGACACCTGCCGCGTATTTGTGAAATGATAAAATGATAAAACTCTGTGAAAACTGAAATGATAACTTTGTTTTCATTTCACAGATCGAGAATTGACCAACAGGTTGTGATACCACAAGCAAGATGGGAACAAAATCATCTGCAATTAAAACACAATGACATACTTGACAAAGAAGAGGAATACCTTGTTCAAGTTTTACATTCATCAGCAAAGTGTAAGACATTCGTTCATTACATAAACAGAAACATATATCAGAGTTACCACCCTCATCTTTTTCAATTAGAAATGGACATATTCGAACATACTTTTTTGTTTTAAGGTAATACTTAAGCTTATCACAGAGTAATTTTCCAGATTCAAGCCTGCAGATGACAGATTATGGCTTCTCCAAAGATGCAAATGGTGTGCTTAAGCCCGATCTGTGCCTTAACATAATGCCTTCTGGGCGTTAATTCTCGATCTGTGAAACTGTGAAGTGATAAATACCGCCTTCACGCCAAATGCGATTTTTGAAGTGTGAAAAAATGAAAACAAATGCCAAAATGTTTTTATATGATGTTTCGTTTATCATAATCATTTCAATCTGTTAAAACATGTGAAAAGAAAAAAGATAAACAAAGACAAATTGTGCTCATTTGATACACCCAACTCGCCATCTTGGTATTTCTATGGCGTCACAATCATCTTTTTCCATGAGCAAGTGGTAGCATTTTTCATGTTAGTACTTTTTAGTACTCACTTTGACAGCTGTTTTTCATAACGAGTTCGGGAATCGCCTTGCGCGTGTTTGTGAAAAATGATAAAGCTCTGTGAAAATGAAATGATAACAGTTTCACAGGTCGAGAATTGACCTCCTGAACTATTAAAAATGTAAATTGAAGGTATAAATTTAAATTAAAGTATTTGACATGCACAGAGTATTGCAAATGTGGTGAGCAATGTACGAGATAAATTTTTATACAAATAATGTGCAAATATATGTAATTGTATTTCTTATCATCTTTTATCAGCATCTTAATTGATATCGTATCCTTCGGCATTAGCAGCTAATGAGGAAGAGTGATAAGATGGGCTTTTGTGGGTGTGTCAATGGGCGAAAATTGTATACAATCATTTCCTATACACTATCATGTGTGAAAATTTCATTACACTGGGTGAAGTGTAATGAAAATAATAAACGCCCACAAAAAAGGCGTGGTAGGAACTTTTTACAGCTTATATTCCATACAAAATATTTTTATAAGCTTAACTAAAGCAACATCCGAATTTGTATTAATTTTGACGAATATATTACTTTTTTTCAAAAAAGGGGGAGTGGCAGTGGGCGGAAATTAATTATGATTCTCATCTTGTTTTTTATCATGTCTGATCATTTCATCAAAATCAGTTTAGTGGTTTAGTTCTTATGGAGATTTTTCCGTTCGCCCATACAAATTATACTACTATTTGTCGGCCATTTTGGAAAATGGCGTCTAAGAAACCCCGCCCAGAAAACGGTGATGTCTACCCAAGTTTTTCTGACTCTCCTATATGTACTTTAATCAATTCTGGCGGTTAGATAAATCAGTACGGACATTTTTACGGGACTTCACTACAGGGACTGTATTATTTAAGTTCTGATGAGATTTCCGAAAATAAAGAACAGTATAGCGCGCTGTTCGTATTTTGTTTTTCTATAGTGAGCCAAAGTCAACAAAACAGATTCAGGTTGTATATGCCATGGTGGCTACGATAAGGCATAGTTTCGTGTTTTTTTTATACGAAGTTCCATTTCTTGCGCTTTCTCAAGGATTTTGCTTATTGTGGACGGGACTTGTTTTTTACGTTTGTATCTAATGGATTGGTGAATGTCCTTATCAATAACTGAGTTTTTTGAGACAATCAGCTTCGCAATTAAATTTGATGTTATATCCTCGTAACGTTCTTCGATTGTTGGAAGGCCAGCTTCTGCAAGTATATTTTTTATGGGTGTAGTTGGGAAGGCGTTGATGCTCCTCCTCGCTGTTTGGTGGTAGGTTGGCTGTATAATTTTGAGAGTGGTCTTAGGAGATTTGCCATAAATATATAAACCATAGTCGATTTTACTTAGGACTAACATTTTAGTAGCATATGATTAGGTTTTAATATGAACATGACTTTTATTAATGGCTAGATACTTAATAATATTGATTCTCGCATCCAGGGAATTTTTTAAACTTAAACAGTGATCTTTCCAATTAAATTTATTACTAAGCACTAATCCTAGTACACTAAGCGTTTTTAAATTTTCGATTTGTACACCCGTGGCAAAATATTTACATGCTTTCAACTGTCAGAGGAGAAATTTGACTTTTGGATTAAATGATTTTACATCAGGGGCCCAATTCCGCAAGTGTGAAGGATTTTCCGTATACACACTCAAAACAAGTGTTAATAAATTTGCCTGATAGTATACACGTTACTGTAAAAAATTTTAAACACACTTGCGGGATCGCAAAAGTCGATGTGGAAACGATTTTCTGTGTACACTCTTACGGAATATATCCCCTGGATTTAAAAACAGTTTACATCTGAATTATGGGCATTTAAAATCCATTGGGCTAAAGGCATGTTTAGAGTGTATGGATTTAAATTGTTGAATTAAATAAAACTGGATTTGATAGTTGAATTTAAAATTTACTTAAAATGACAACCGTTTACTTCTACCCCATGTTCACATCCACCCCAACTGACCCTACCATATTTCAATTTTTTTAAATTATCAAATTGATTATTGACAATCAAAATGCGGGTGATTTTGCTTTTATGAATATGCTCAAACAAGTTCTGTTCACAACTGATATTCCGAGGGTTTCTACAGGTAGTTTTTAGGTGTTTAAATGACCACCGTTTACATTTACCCCAACTGGCCTTACCTACTAAAAAAGTATTGAAATTCTGAATTCAATCCAGAATGAATTGGGGATTTTCCATTTGGGATTTTGGCTTACGGGATTTTGTCCATTCGGGATTTTGTTCATTCGGAATTTTGGGTACCTATTCGGGACTATGGCATTTGGGATTATCATTTTTTGCCATTTGGGATTTTGTGCCCTTCCCAAATGGTTTATTAAAAGTTAGATTTTGGCTTTTGGGATTTTGTCCATTCGGCATTTTGTTCATTCGGGATATTGTTCATGCGGGATTTTGACATTCGGGATTTTGGGTAACTATTCGGGATTATGGCCCTTTGTACCTTGTACCCTTCCCAAATGGTTTATTAGAAGTTAACTTTTTTTTGAAATGGCAGTCAAGCTCTAGATTATCAATAATTGCCTCAGTAAACGGTTTATTCTGAAAATAAATGGTTTTTAATAGTTTACTGTTTCCTTCATATGGCAGTTTGGATTATCAATAAACAGTTTTTTGTGACAATAAATAGTTTTTTGCAACAATAAACTGTTTATTGGGACAGTAAATGGTTTATTAGAAATTAACTGTTAACTTGATTATTAGAAGTTAACTGTCTTTTTAAATGGCAGTCTAGTCTAGATCATCAATAAATAGTATATTGCGGCAATTAACAGTTTATTAAAATTTAATCAATTCATAGCTTTTGATTTTAATAAACAGTTTACTGTTTTCATTTCACAACATTTGAGCATTTATAAACTCTTTTATTGTGTCAGTAAACTGTTTATTAAAATTCCATATTTTTTTAATCGCATTTGTGATTTTTAATAAACAGTTTATTGCCATAATATACGAGTTTCTTAATGCTCAAGAGTTGTGAATTGATTACCAAGTTAATCCCGGCAATAAACTGTTTATTAAAAATCACCACTGCGATTAAAAGAAAAAACACATTGAAATTTAATAAACATTTCACTGCCACAATAAACGAGTTTATAAATGCTCAAAAGTTGTTGATTGATTACCTAGTTTATTGCAGCAACAAACTGTTTATTAAAAATCACAACTCCCATAGAAAAAAAATATTGAGTTTTAATAAACAGTTTATTGCCCCAGTAAACGAGTTTATAAATGTTCAAAAGTTGTGACTTAATTAACAAGTTTATTGCGGCAGTAAACTATTTATTTAAAATCATAACTGCTATTAAAAGAAAAAAAACAATGAAAATTAGTAAACAGTTTTTTGCCACAGTAAACGGTGTTTATAAATGCTCAAAAACTGTGAACTGATTAACAAGTTTATTACGGCAATTAACTGTTTATTGAAAATCCAAATGTTATTCCAAAAAAAATAAGTAAATTTTAATAAATAGTTTATTGACACAGTAAACGAGTTTATAAATGCTCAAAAGTTGTGAATTGATTAACAAATTTGTTGCAGGAACAAACTGTTTATTAAAATGTACTGTTTTTTTCAATATCAATTGGGATTATTAATAAACAGTTTATTGCCGCAATAAACTTGTTAATCAGTTCACAATTTTTGAGCATTTATAAACAAAACGCAATAAACTGTTTTTAAAATTCAGTATATTGCCACAATAAACGAGTTTATAAACGCTCAAATGTTTTGAATTGATAAAGAAGTTTACTGCGGCAAGTAATAGGTTAATTGCGACAATGTATGAGTTTATTGCGGCAATTTATGGGTTATTAATCTTCGGATTTCAATTTCAATAAACTCAAAATTATTGTCGCAATAAACAGTTAATTGATAACGGCAGTCTGAAATCAATAAAAGTTTGTTGTGACAGTAAAAAGTTTATTGGGACAATGAAAAATCGCTCAATAAACGGTTTTTATAATTTTTATGAACTGTATTATTTTCAGTGTGGGTGCTTTGCACAATCCGGTGCCACTGCCAAGCTTATTGGCAGATAGTGGCTGCTTTTGGACAAAATAATCGCAATATTAAAACCTTTTGAGCTGTTGACAAAGGAGTTCAGCACCGCAAAAAATTTAAAAGCATTTCCAAAATCATTGTCCTCGTAGACGGTACACGTGTTGTGCTTAGAAAAATTGCTAAATCTAACCTTTCATCACAGTTCAGGAAGGACTTCTAGGCTGAATTAGACACAATTCTCCACCAGATGCTTGATTCAATTTATAAGAACCACGTTGTCCAAATTGGCACGATCCTGGAACCCAGGTTCAAAACAAAAATTCTACACGGCAGACACCAACACAATTCTGACATATCAAATTTTCAAAAAAAAAAAGAATTATTACTCAAAAATACTTTTTTGATAATTTTGAAATGCAATATTATTTGAACGGAAGTTTTTTATAAACAATTTCATTTAAATCCGTTCAGCCATTTGTGAGAAAATTCAAAATAAGTATCTATGGGAGATATAATTGACGGGTTTTTACTTTTGTATGGTAGGAATCGTTATTTTTGCACAAAAATGAAATAGTTTTTTTTATATTTTAAAGGGTGTTAAAAAATCGTTACGCACCAAGTTACAAAGCAAATCTAATAATAGCTTTAGGAGATTATAATGTATTGAATTTTCAAAAAAAAAAAAAATATATCTTACAAACGAGTACAATACTCAAACTTTTTGTAAGCTTCTACATTTTTAGAATAAATATCAACACCGCTCTTAGCTTTTTCGAGAAAATCGAAAGTAAAACCAAAAAAAATCACTCAAATGTTGTCGTCACTAAAAGTAATGTATTGACTTTATTTTTAATCTCTGGGGCCATTTTTGAGAATTGGTCACAAAATCATATTGCAGAAACGGTTGAATTTGTTCTAAGAAAATTAAAAAGAAAACTATAATGTAGAATTATTACTAAAAAACACTATGTACCAAGTTTAGGGAAAATGGATCTAGCCGTTAACGCTGTAGCAGAACAGACAGACAAATAGACAGACAGACAGGCAGACAAACAGACAGACCGAACTGTAAAACCAACTTTTTTGTTTTCCGTTTCGTCGGTCGTTTGATCAAATCTCGAGTCAAATTTTTTTACGAATGTAAAATTTGTCACATAGTGCCAATAATATCCCAAGTAAAAACAAATCGTTAAAAGTGTAAAAATAACATTATTTGTATGTGAAAAGTATGCAGGCAATGAAAGTGTGGAGTCAGAATTGAATTGGATATCGAAAAAATATTAAATAATTTGGAAATTCTTAACAAAAAATTCCTTATTAAAAAATAATCCAAAGCTCTTTAGATAGGTTTGTGTTGTTGTAAACCATTGTGAAACAAAAGCAACTCAAGATAACTGAATTTATAATAAGCTAGATAGCGTAGCGGATTGGTACTGGGAAGAAAGGAAAGGATCTTCGTTTGATGTCAGAAATCAGAAAATCACTCAATTGAATAATTATATGCAAACAACAATTCGCAATTTATTTTTCAATTTTCTTGGGAGGCAATATCCTTTTTGACAAATAGAAGAAGTCTTTCAAGAAGCGCAAATGTTACTTTTGGCTACCGCATACGTACGAAAATCGGAGCATGGAACGTTCGATCCTTGTACAGCGATGGAAGATACGAGCAGGTTGAGGGTGAAATGCTCCGCCTAAAGATCAGTATCCTGGGCATAAGCGAAACTAAGTGGAGAGGAAGAGCTGAATACAGGTCAGACACTGGACAGACGAGAATGCTGTATTCCGGGGAAGATGAAAGAGAGGGTGGCCAAGACTGCTTGGTGTTGGAATTATGTTGAACGAAGAAGCGAGTCGTAGTTTGATCTCCTGGGCGCCCATTTCTGCGAGATTAATGACAGCAAGGTTTTGGTCAAAATTTCGCATCGTCATAATTATTCACTGCTGCGCCCCCACAAACGAAGCGACCGAGGAAAACAGAACCGAGTTCTACACTCATCTTAACTCGGTTTACAGTAGTGTTCCGAGAGCCGACATCATAGTCGTTATAGGAGATCTTAATGCCCAAGTCGGTTCAGACAATTATGGACTGGGACGCGTGATGTAAAGAAATGGCTTGGGGTCACGGAATGAAAATGGTGACTTGCTTGTCGACTTTTGTAACGCGAATCGTCTTGTGATAGGTGGAACTGTATCTAAGCATAAGACGTGCAACAAAATTACCTGGGTGCATCCGGATGGTCAAACCAAAAACCAAATTGATCATATCATGATTCAGCAGCGATGGAGGAAGTCTATGTGTGATGTCCAGAGTATAGGAAATGCCAATGTGGGAAGCGACCACCATATGGTTCTGATTTTTTTTTTTTTTTTTTTTATTATCCGATGGAAATCTTCAAAAGACACTCGATAAGAATCGGTACCAAGTAGTGTGGGACTCTTACCGCACTAAAACCACCGGTGAATCAGGACCAATTTATGAAAGATCGATAAATGATTTTTATTTCTTAATTTTTAAATTGCATTGGGGGAAGTTTAAAGTTATAACACTTTCCCATAGCTTTTAGACCATCAGCTCATGAGGCTTGGTTCTTCTTAATCTCCGAACATTGTTTTGTACATTTAGGACGGTCTCCATTTCAGAGTTTGTATGACTTTGCAGTCGCTGATTGTGTGATACAGCGTTTAACCACTTCTGTAACCATTTCAATTTGTAGGTCACGATGTAGATCGCTATTTCTTATATACCAAGGGGCATCAATTATTCCACGAAGGACCTTGCTTTGAAATTTTTGGATGGGTTCAGCATTTGTTTTCTTTGTACAGCCCCATAGTTGGATGCCATATGTCCAAACGGGTTTCAATACTTGCTTATATAACATTAGTTTGTTCTGGATAGATAGGTCAGAGTTCTTTCCTAGTAACCAGTACATTTTTCTGTACTTCAAGTTTAGTTCTTCTCTTTTCTTTTTGATGTACTCTTTCCATTTAAGCTTTGCATCCAAAGTCATTCCAAGGTATTTGGCGGTATTGGAGCAAGGTACTGCTGTACTGTTTATATAAATTGGAATATTGTTTATGTTTTTATTTGTAAAGTTTATATGCGTCGATTTTGTTTCGTTTAGTTTGATGCGCCATATCTGCGTCCAATCACTAACTTTATCGACTGCATTTTGCAGTTTTTGTGTAGCCTTCGTAACGGATTTATCTGGCACCAATATTGCAGTATCATCAGCAAAGGTGGCCGTGATAGCGTTGATGTCCACTGGAATATCCCTTGTATATAACAGATACAGGGTCGGTCCTAGGACACTTTCTTGTGGTACACCGGCTTCAATTTTCTTTAGTTCCGAGTAATTTTGGTCGTACCGTACTCTAAAGAGTCGGTTCGTAACGTAGGATTTCAGTATTTCGTAGTACTGCCTGGGAAGGTCCCTATGCAGTTTGTACTCAAATCCCAAGTGCCAAACCTTGTCAAAGGCTTGAGCAACATCTAAGAATATAGCCGAGCCGAGCATACTTGTTTTTCTTCAAGTGCCTTTTCCACAACATCCGTAATTCGATGCACTTGGTCTATCGTGGAATGTTTATTTCTAAATCCAAACTGATGGCTCGGAATTAGTCTTCTTTTTTCTATTATTTTGCTAAGCCTTTTCAGTAGAAGTTTTTCAAAAACTTTTGCCATGATTGGTATAAGCGATATTGGTCTGTAAGATGTTACTTCTTTTGGTGGCTTACCTTGTTTAGGTATAACAATGACTTCTGCAATTTTCCAGTGATGTGGCACATATCTTAGTTTAAGGCATGCGTTTATTATAAATTGGAGTTTCTTGAAGGCTATTAAATATGGTTCTGATGAGTCTCAAACTACGAACCGCTGCCGTACAAAAACCAGCGCAGGATGCAGCAAGGAGCTCAAAATTCATTACTAATTCTTTAAATGACCCCAACATATGTCGAAACTATGTCATCACCCTTAACGACAGAGCCTCGTCTTTAAACGGAGTCCAGCATTCAACAATTGATGAGATGTGGAGGGAAATTAAAAGTGTTTTTATGGAGGCTGGATCCGAAACTGTACCCAAGCGAACGAGACGTAGAGACTCTTGGATATTCCAAGACACCTGGGATAAGATCGAACTTCGCAAATTTTTGAAAATCCAAATAAATGCCGAAGCAGATGTTCAACGAAAGGCTGACTTGCAAAGAGAGTACCGCATTGCACATAAGAAGGTCTATCGCTGTGTGAGACGTGACAAGAGGGTGAGGTTAGATGGACTCGCAGATAATGCGGAAATCGCTGCCAGAAGAGAAGATATCTGGGAATTGTTCCAAATAGCCAAAGATGTGATCGGGAAAAAAAGCAACACCAATCATCCTGTAATGGATGTGGATGGCACACTTTTGGTATCAATTGAGGATCAGCTTCGTAGATGGAAGGACCATTTTTGTGCCCTGCTAAATGAGGATTCAGTTGAGCAGAGTGCTGAAGTGCCCCAACTAAACGAGATGCGCAGGTCCTATAGGGGTATTGACATCGAACCCCCGTCAGAATCGGAAATCCAGACATCAATAAATCTCCTCAAAAACAACATGGCAGCTGGACTGGACGGAATACCAGCTGAATTCCTGAAAGCCGATCCCGTAACAGCGTCTAGTATTTTACATCCACTGATACAAAGCATTTGGGAATACGAGAGCTTTCCCAGGGACTGGACGGATGGTGTGATTGTTAAGTTGCCAAAGAAAGGTGACCTAAAGAATTGCAACAATTGGCGTGGTATCACCGTTTTGTCCGTTTTCCCAAAACTAATGGCAACCATCATTCTCGAGCGAATAAAGGATAGAATCGAGTCTACACTCAAGAGACATCAAGCTGGCTTCCGCAGTGGTTGATCGTGTGTTGACCATATCAACACCCTGCGTATCGTCCTCGAACAGTCGATGGAATTTCAATCACCGCCTTACCTCATGTTCGTGGACTTTGAGAAGGCCTTTGATCGAGTTAACCGAGAATGTATATGGAGATCTTTGCTTGGTAGAGGAATTCCACCAAAAATTGTTGCCATTATTAAACAGTCCTACAATAACGCAAGGTGTTTTGTTTTACATAATGGGCAGCTATCCGACTCCTTCGTAGTGCAACAGGGTGTGAGACAAGGGGATGTTCTATCGCCAATTCTCTTCCTGCTGGCGATGGACGACGACGTATTGACAGCCAGTTTTGGTACAGTTGAGCGAAATGGCATTCAATGCAGACCGTTCAAAAGGCTCAGTCATTTAGACTATGCCGATGACATATGTTTACTGGCAAATAACATCAGTGGGCTGAACGGGATGTGCGAAACACTGCAAGTGAAGGGACAGTCGAGTGGTCTAAGAATAAACAGCAAAAAGACAAAAATAATGCTCACAGGCCGCTCCACACAGCAGTGTATTATTCTACAGGAGACGCCAGTTGAAGTAGTGCAACAGTTTAACTACCTTGGCAGTATTGTTTCTGCAAACGGTGGTAGGGATGTGGACGTTAAAAGTAGAATAAATAAAGCTCGTGCTGCCTTCGGTACTCTGTCCACAATCTAAAATCAAGTTAAATCTCCTTACGCACTAAGTTGAGATTCTTCGAATCCAATGTCAAATCCGTGCTGTTATATGCTTGTGAAACCTGGAAAGTCACGTCTATCATTTCGAAGAAATTGCAGGCTTTTGTGAACCGTTGTCTTCGCCACATCCTAAAGATTCGCTGGCCACAAATAATATCAAATGAGGAATTGTGGCGCAGGACAAGTCAAGAGCGGCTGGACGTCGACATAAGAAAGCGTGAATGGCGTTGGATTGGTCACACACTGAGGAAACCAAACGATGAAATTGCAAAGCAAAAGCAGTCCTTTGAAGGGAATCCTCAGGGTGCACGGCGGGTTGGAAGACAAAGAACAACATGGAAATCAACTGTCTTAGCGGAAGCAGAGTCCCCTTGCAGCAGACCGTGAAGGATGGAGACGTTTTGTTGACGCCCTATGCCCCAGCCGGGGTTACAGGACACGATAATGATGAATATCCTTTTCATGCATGTGCTTCAACCATTTGAATATATCAATTACCCATAACTTCCTTTTCTATTGGCAAATGCCAGGAGGGGGCAAGCCAAAAACATTGAAAAGAACCTGTCAAGAAAAAAGCGATATTTTGAAAGTCTTTTTTTTTTTAATTTATCGAAAATTAGAAAGATGATTACATCTAGTTTTCTTTATTTCACTAAAAAATTGATAAGAACATGAAATTTAAGAAAAACAGTTGTGTTGGAATATACAAAATTTAATTTTTTTTAATACTAACTTTTCAATTTAACTTCTCAAAAACTATTCACATAAGCAACTTGATTTAGAAAACAAATAGAAGAATAAAATGTTAATGTTATTGTAAATGCTTTCGTTGAATTTTAACATTTTGATACCATTTTATGTCAGTTTCTCAAGCACCGCTTCCCACTGAGGGGAGATGGATTTTCCCCCTTAAAATTTGTTTCTTAGAATGATACCAGAAATTAGTTTAGTTTAGTTTAGTTTATAAATTTGTATAATTGATACTAACAAATTAAGATAAATCTTATAAAATAGTGAAAGTTCATGAATAAACAACAAATTAAATATAAGTTATTGGTAAATATAATAGGTTAGAAATATAATAATTTTTACTTTATACAAAAAACTAAATTGAAAATTGATAAGGCAATCAAATTAAAAGTAAGTATGTACCTACATATGTACAAGAAATCTGCAGACAGAAAAGTTAATTTTACGTTGCTCATTTTTGAATGCTTAACATTTCTTAGGAAGTGAGAAAGAAGGAAAATAAAGGAGAAAGAAGAAAAAAGAGAAAAAGGTAAGGTGTCTGTAAAGAATAAGTTAGTCGCTTTGATTAGAAAAGAAGTCATGTATGTAGACGTTTTTGAAATTAATGTATGTAGTATGCCACTCAACGCTCGCAAGTTAGTTGGAAGTGAGTTCCACAGGCGGCAGGCAGCTATCATCAGCTAGAAATCATCCTCCAAAATATCGAGCACGATTTAGGAGACACTTTTTTAAAGTCAATTTTGGCCTTCGAACTTCTCATTAAAGCCAAAATTGTACTTAATAAAATAACATTTTGAAAAAAAATTCAGTTTGAACAAATTTTTTTTTAGTTGTTTCCAATATTTTGAGTTTGAAAATTTATTTTCAAAAATATTCACTTAAGCAACTTGATTCTTTAAGAGTGTTCCGAACTAACAAAACCAGTCATTTGCTAACCTTTTTTTGCGTATATAAGACCAGTTTTTTGCATTTTCATCAGATACTTTGTTTCATAAAACTTTGCATTTTTACTAATTGGTCACTAGTAGGCGTATTATTTTACTAACAAATCTTTTTTCTAAAAGTAACTGATCTTAAAAATTTTAATATCAAATGATACAATTTTGATTATAAAATTAATGAAAATCGTGACAAATATATTGAATTTATATCCACTGCAAAAAAAATATCAAAAGAATACCGTTAGGTATACAAAATTGACTGTCAAAAATGCGATTTTTCAAAATTCACAAGCATTTTTACCTTGCACTACTAAAATTTTTATTAGGTACAAAATTTAAAATTTTCTCCAATAGTGGCATTTTAAAAATATGGAACTTCATGTTATTAAACATTTTTTTGCAAAAAATGCTATAGTGTAGGCTACATTTAGTTTTGAAAAAAGGCCATTTTAGCCATTTTCTTGATTTGTTAGAGGCTTTTACCAAAATCTAGAGCACAAAATTAATTTTTTTTTTCCAATGATGTCCTAGAGAATAAATTTATCTGTCCATTGACACATTAATCGTTTTGATCGGACAAGTACACGCTTCACAATCTTTTTCATGAAATCACCATTTCAGTCCGGAACACTCTTAAGAAAACCAAAAAATGAATTTCTGGCTTTACAAAAACTATATGATATTTTGAGTGATTACAATGTTTTTAAATATGTTTTTTTCAAATTTACCTAATGTCGAATTCCTTACAACAATTTCAAATCGATTTTTTTTGTTGGTTGTAAGGAACACACAAAATATCAAATTTTTCGTGTGGGATTGTGTGTGTGTCATTTGACAGTAGCTTTGAAGCAAAAAAGTAAACAAACTATGCGCATACAAATTTGTAACAAATATTCCAAAGTGCATTCAGTTTTTCGAGTCATTTTGTTAGATTAAAAACATATACATTTCCAAGAAAAGTTGCAAAAATAAACAGAAAATAGTTATGTGGCCATTAAAGTAAAAAAAACAACCCAAATTCATCCAAGAAACACATCATTCGAGAAACACATCGGCGAGCGCGCGATTTATATCTTTAATTGACTTTGGGCACTTTGAATCGAAATTAGTTGATATTTTTATAACTTCTAACTGACCATTCACTATTTTTTGATGACTTAAAATTAATTTTAATGATTTATTTGCTTTTAATCTATTTAAATGACCGACGAACACTTTAGAACATTTGTTAAGCCCGCCGCAAAATACTTTCAACTCTAGATAAATGTCAAATCTTGTTAGTGTGTGTGAAATCGATTTGAAATCTTGCTGAAAATGCAAGATTTGTTTTGACAGAATAAAATCGATTTTGTTTAGAAAAAAATCGATTCTGTTTAGAAAAAAATCGATTATTTGGTTGTAAGGAATTCGACATAAGTCAATTTTTTTAAAAACTGTCCCTCTCGCCCAAGCAGGAAGGGGGGGAGGAGGTTGTGGAAAAAGGCACAAGAAAAACTTGTCAAATACTCGTGAGGCACACGCTAGTAAAAAATTATTAGATAAGCCTTCCTATCCCATCAAAATAACCCCATATATGAAAAAAAAAATATTTTATACCCATCACACAATAGTAAGAAAAATTAAAGTATGTATGTAAAGTACATATGTATAAGGGACGAAGCGTCCATATAATGAGTGGAATGAGTGCTTCCGTTGAACAAATTAAAAAATCGTAGGAGCAAAGAATTAAATTCGAACTTGCAAATAGTATTCATTTTCCCGTTATGATAAACCTATTTACCTTTATTTTCTCCTATAATCAAATCTTCATTCTGTGAATTAAATTCCAACATCATTGTGAGAACATTATCATCTTTTACCAAAATTGCTATAGAATGCGTAACAGATATTCATTCTTTACTGTCGCTTTCTTAAATCAATTTCAAAATACCCTACTACTCCAACTCCAACCAAATTGAGAATACAACATAACCCACCACTATTCATATAATGCTCACACAAAAGTGCTTTGCTTCATAAAAAACTAGAATGCACAACTGGTAGGCATTCCATTATTTCGCATACTTTAGCTTAGATCCCAACACAAAGTCAAAGTAATTTTTTTTTGTTTCTCGCCATTTGACCAACGTATGAAGAATGAGTTGAGTGAATGCATTCTGAATATTTCATGAAACAAAACTAGAGATAGAGAGAAAAACAAAGATGTATCTATTGAGTTGCTTATTGTCTCAAACTGATAATGAGTTAAATTTCATAGAAGAAAGGGTTAGAAAAGATATTTTTTGTGTGAGTGGGAATAGGGTCTAAACAAAGAGCCGATTTAAGGTGGAAGTTTTTTAATTAGTTTCGTGGCCGTGTGCGATATAAGCAATCCACCTGTTTTCTATTGTTATCAAAGGGCACGGTAGTGCCCAGCCAAGTTCGCGGCACTACACCCTTTTTACAGGAACAAACTCAGGCGATTTTCAACCCCCCTCTAACTTCAGTACCAATTAAGTCAGAAACTTCAGATTCGCAGTATTTGCTAGGCTGATCAAACACAGGTGGCTCACCAAATTTCAACTCCTTAGCACTAGTAGTTCCCAAGATATAGGACTTCAAAAATCGCAAAAACCGTAACTGACTGACTGATTCACTGACTCACTGATTCACTGACTCACTGACTCACTGACTCACTGACTCACTGACAGATCATCAAAATTATGGAGCACTTCCCGACATCGTAGAAACTTGAAATTTCGCACAAAGGTAGGCCTTGTGGTACATACAAAGGAAAAAATCGAAAATCTGCAATTTTCTATTCAGGGGGCGTGGCATCCACCCACTTTCTTAAATATTCTATAAATTATATGGAGCTTTTCCGATTGTTGTAGAACAATGAAAATTGGTAAGTTGGTAGGGTTTGAGGTACTTAGAAAGAAAAAAATTGAAAAATAGGAATTTTCCATACAGGGGGCGTGGCATCCACCCACATTCTTAAAAATTCTTATAAATTATATGGAGCACTTCCGATTGTTGTAGAACGATGAAAATTGGCAGGTCGGTATGGCTTAAGGTACATAGAAAGAAAAAAATAGTAAAATTGGAATTTTGCATTCAGGGGGCGTGGTATCCACCCACATTCTTAAAAATTCTTATAAATTATATGGAGCACTTCCGATTGTTGTAGAACGATGAAAATTGGTAGGTTGGTGGACCTTGAAGTACTTAGAAGAAAAAAATCGAAAAATTGGAAGTTTCAGTCAAGGGGGCGTGGCATCCACCCACATTCTCAAAAATTCTTATAAATTATATGAAGCACTTCCGATTGTTGTAGAACGATGAAAATTGGTAGGTCGGTAGGACTTGAAGTACTAAGAAAGGAAAAAATCGAAAATTTGGAATTGTCCATTCAGGGGAGGGGGGTGCCATCCACCCACTTTATCAGAATTGCTATTATTTGTACAGAGCATTTTCCGTTGTCGTAGAATTATGAAACTTTGTAGAGCGGTAGGGCTTGACTTTCACCTGGCAAAATAAATCTTTGCAAAAAGGAGTGAAATCACAACAAAAACATAAATGTTAAAAAAGGAGCCAAGTTCTTATGTGCACAAGAAACCTGTGCGTAAAAAGTCAGCCAAAAAAAGTAATGAGATCTAAAATATATGCCAAGTTTTAAGTTCATGAAGTTCAATATCAAATATCTTAAGTAGAGTAATATCGAAACAATTCCAAATCATGACAGAAATTTGGTAATTAATGATTACTGATTAAAATTTGGTGGATTTACTTGGCAAGTTTTCTCTTAAATACTTACTTAATCACAAATTTAAAATGTATGAAAACTTGACCAGTGAACCCACCAAATTTTAATCAGTAATCAAAGGGCACGGTAGTGCCCAGCCAAGTTCGTGGCACTACACCCTTTTTACAGGAACAAACTCAGGTGATTTTCAACCCCCCTCTAACTTCCGTACCAATTAAGTCAGAAACTTCAAATTCGGAGTATTTGCTGAACTCATCAAACACAGGTGGCTCACCAAATTTCAACTCTTTAGCATTAGTAGTTCCCAAGATATAGGAATTCAAAAATCGCAAAAACCGTAACTGACTGACTGATCCACTGACTCACTGACTCACTGACTCACTGACTCACTGATTCACTGACTCACTGACTCACTGACTCACTGACAGATCATCAAAATTATGGAGCACTTCCCGACATCGTAGAAACTTGAAATTTCGCACAACGGTAGGCCATGTGGTACATACAAAGGAAAAAATCGAAAATCTGCAATTTTCTATTCAGGGGGCGTGGCATCCACCCACTTTCTTAAATATTCTATAAATTATATAGAGCTTTTCCGATTGTTGTAGAACAATGAAAATTGGTAAGTTGGTATGGTTTGAGGTACTTAGAAAGAAAAGAATTGAAAAATTGGAATTTTCCATACAGGGGGCGTGGCATCCACCCACATTCTTAAAAGTTCTTTTAAATTATATGGAGCACTTCCGATTGTTGTAGAACGATGAAAATTGGTAGGTCTGTATGGCTTAAGGTACTTAGAAAGAACAAAATTGAAAAATTGGAATTTTGCATTCAGCGGGCGTGGTATCCACCCACATTCTTAAAAATTCTTATAAATTATATGGAGCACTTCCGATTGCTGTAGAACGATGAAAATTGGTAGGTCGGTAGGCCTTGAAGTACTTAGAAGAAATAAAATCGAAAATTGGAAGTTTCAAACCAGGGGGCGTGGCATCCACCCACATTCTCAAAAATTCTTTTGAATTATATGAAGCATTTCCGATTGTTGTAGAACGATGAAAATTGGTAGGTTGGTATGCCTTGAAGTACTTAGAAGAAAAAATCGAAAAATTGGAAGTTTCAGTTCAGGGGGCGTGGCATCGACCCACATTCTTAAAAATTCTTATACATTATATGGAGCACTTCCGATTGTTGTAGAACGATGAAAATTGGTAGGTCGGTAGGACTTGAAGTACTTAGAAAGGAAAAAAATCGAAAATTTGAAATTGTCCATTCAGGGGGGGGGTGCCATCCACCAACTTTATCAGAACTGCTATTATTTGTATGGAGCATTTTCGGTTCGGTTATGAATCTTTGTAGACCGGTAGGGCTTGACTTTCACCTGGCAAAATTAGTCTTTGCAAAAAGGAGTGAAATCACAACAAAAACATAAATGTTAAAAAAGGAGCCAAGTTCTTATTTGCACAAGAAACCTGTGCGTAAAAAGTCAGCCAAAAAAAGTAATGAGATCTAAAATATATGCCAAGTTTTAAGTTCATGAAGTTTAATATCAAATATCTTAAGAAGAGTATTATCGAAACAATTCCAAATCATGACAGAAATTTGGTAATTAATGATTACTGATTAAATTTGGTGGATTTACTAGGCAAGTTTTCTCTTAAATACTTACTTAATCACAAATTTAAAATGTATGAAAACTTGACCAGTGAACCCACCAAATTTTAATCAGTAATCATTAATTACCAAATTTCTGTCATGATTTGGAATTGTTTCGATAATACTCTTCTTAAGATATTTGATATTAAACTTCATGAACTTAAAACTTGGCATATATTTTAGATCTCATTACTTTTTTTGGCTGACTTTTTACGCACAGGTTTCTTGTGCAAATAAGAACTTGGCTCCTTTTTTAACATATATGTTTTTGTTGTGATCATTAATTACCATATTTCTGTCATGATTTGGAATTGTTTCGATATTACTCTACTTAAGATATTTGATATTGAACTTCATGAACTTAAAACTTGGCATATATTTTAGATCTCATTACTTTTTTTGGCTGACTTTTTACGCACAGGTTTCTTGTGCACATAAGAACTTGGCTCCTTTTTTAACATTTATGTTTTTGTTGTGATATTCTTTTTGGGAACAAATAAGAATTCCTGTAACTGCGCTATAGAAAGTATTTTCGATAAACCATTTTCAGCTAGATCGTTTGATGAAAAAAAAATATAATAGATGGTGGGAGACCGAAATCTTGTGTAATTATAAACACCGTTACAAAGCGGTACTAGGCATTTTTCGATGCAATCATATGAAATTTTTTCGTGGTTAACAGGATGTTCAAAAACAAATATGTTGTACTGTTGGCCTTGCCTTTTATTTGGAAACGAAAAAAGTGTGTGGAACAGTGCGGGGTTTAATGATATGAACAATTTTTCAAAAGCCGGCAAAAGGCATGGAATAGAGTGCGGTTCATATTTAAGTGCAATGGTGTCATTAAAAATGTTGGGTTCTGTTCGCATAGAATCATTTAATTTTAATTATTTAATTATTTTATGTACATAGGTATAAAATAATGATTAAGAAGAATTAAAAAACAAACAAATGTGATCTTAAAAAAAAGGTCTTTACTTTTTGGTTTAGTTAAGTGCTTCCGCTACTAAAAAAGTCACGCCTCGTGCCTGATATGTATATACAGTTTTTTAATTTTTAACATTACACAACAACTGTATTGCGAAATAGCCCAGTTAGTTAGCATATTGGACTGGATAGAATCCCAGTAGACAGTGTTCTATTTTTTTTCTTTGTCTCTCGAGGCAAAAGGTTACTTAACTGGTGAGGCTGTAGAGAAAATCGATAGTTACCCTTGCTCGACCCATGCTAGGGTCAATGTCAAAAACTTATTAGAGCCCCGTCAAAAACTAGATTGGTTTTTCACTAGATCTGTTTTTTACGTTTTTTTGAATGCATCTTTTTTAAACTTTTAAAGATTTTCGTTGTTGTCCAGAATTATATAGATACTAACCTAGTTTAGTTTGAGCTTGAGGAATGAACTTCACCCGTTAAAATTTTGTTTCCAATAGCATGATTAAAACTTTAACTTCTAGCCACTTGAGTTGAAAGAATTTAATTAATTATTTATTTTATTAAATGAGAATTACTTTAATATCTTAATTGTGATAAAGGGAAATCTGCTTACAGTCATGTTGTATTAATTTGCTTGTCGATACCACCATTTATTTATCTTCCTACCTTAGTACCGAACTTTTAAAAATATTGAAATTTTTCACTAACTTTTATATTTAAAATAAAGTGGACAAAAACCTACAATGTACCTATGTAAGTACCTATATAAAACTAAATCTTTCTATTCCTTCATACCTCCAGAGAATAAAATGAGTCGAGTAATGTTCATGAACATTGAATACTCACTCGAAAAAAGTTCAACCAAACAAAGTCAACACAACCAAAATGTTTGCGAGTCTTCACCCAGCAAACATTTCCCTTCAGAAATGATTTATAAGTAATTCACAGAAGTGAAAGAAACCCTCATTTATGAATTCATTTATAAACCGGTTTGGATCAAATTTACTGGGTAGCATTACTTCGAATTCGAATCGTTTTTATGTTTCATTAATAATAGAGTAATTCTTCGTTTTAGTGAATGTAAATAGGACGCTTATATATTCATTTCACTGAACAATTCATGAATCTTTTTTGAATCATTTAAATGAGACAGATTTGATTCATTAATATGAATATAAATTGAGGTTTCCTCATTCAGTTAAGTGAATATAAATTGAATTATATTTAATTCATTATAATGATTCTTTAATAATCCGAATGTATACCATAGAACTGAATGTAAATATTATTTCAGTGCGGTTATACAAAATGCTAAAAAGACGTCAAGAAGACAAACAGTATCGTCGTCATCAAATTTCGATTGTTTAATTTACTTATGTACCTAACTAAAGAAAAAAAGAAAAATATTTAATTATTTTTAAGTTTATTGATAGGTTGGTATACAAAAATGTATGTACTTAAGTCAAGAAATATGTAAATACTTAGTTATACGTAGGTAAGTTTATGGATTGGAAGCATGATCATTTTGAAGGTTTCTTTGCTCCTAAGCGATCATTTTATTTATTTTTATCACTTTACTAGCTGGCCCAACCCGGCTTCGCTCGGGTACACAAAAATTTCTTAAAAAGATAACAATTATAAATAAATTAAACAGTATAAATTATCAGCCTTAATATTATTTTCGCCCGGAAAATATTTCACCCGAAAAAATTTTGTTCACCCGGAATTTTAAAAGCTATCAGATTTAAGTTGCGGCCGAAGTTTTCTTGCCCTAAGATAAACAAAAAAACTTGCTCGAAAAGCATTTCTTTCGTTCGCTGCCAAAAAATTAATGAAAATTTTAACTCTTAATTGCGATAGGTACAATACGCCAAAAACATTTGAACATTAAACATTTTTCCGCTGAAACTCACAATAGGCGAAGAGTTAAATGTCAATTTTTCACAATAAGGCTGTATATTGGTTGTGTGCTTTCTTGTACAAATTTCTTTGTTCATAATATAAGTGACTAAAAGAAACTCCATCCCCGGCCTCTTCCATAAATAGTTATTAGCATAGCGTTCCTATATCCTATTAGTTCATAAGCATATTTATCCCCTTAAAATAGTCGGAATTCTTGGTGTATCCATTCATGGAAATAATTTCTTAAGCCCCTAGGCCCACGCATCCAGTGTGCATTTTAAAAGGTGTGGTATCTTTAACTTCACCTGACTTGTTGGTCCGTCTAGGCATTAACTTAATTACCGCCACCACCCACCACCTGCTTAAATTTTAACTATGTATTTCTCTTTCCTTTTCATAGTTTGAACAAAGCCATCAACTTGAACAACTCTCTATAAAGTATTAAATTTTTTAAAATTTTACTATTTTTTGTGCTTGTGGTAGTTTGCTTAACTAATGGAGCTTACTATAAGCTCACAACAACACAAAATTTGATATGTAATTAATACGCCCAGCCATTCAAATTTGATTGAGGGACAACTTATACGGACACACAAAAAATTAAAAATTAGTTACCATTTTTTTATTTCAACCCCATTTCCCTCTTTGTAAAGCAAATATCCAGTCAGTGGTTCTCGAAGTCACACACAAGGAGAATGCTTAAAATTGGAGCCTTAAAGCTGTCCTTAAGCATAACTTTTCCAATATAAAAAGGTTTTAAAATCTTAGTTTGAATTTGTATATCTTTCCCATTTGACCCTAAATATGAAGATACATTTTGAAACAGCAGTAAAGCCAACCTCTATTCCATCCTCTCAGTACATATAACCTTTCAGAACAAAAAGAAAGTAAAATAGGATAGATATGTACCTTTTTTTATCTATTTCACCCTATAGTTATGAAGCTAAATTTTGAACAAATGGCCCAAATCCAAGCATAACTTTGAAAACAAAAAATATTTGTTTGAATCGGAAAAGCTGTGATTTAGAAACCTATACTAAATATAACCTACTATGCACAAAAAGTATGTTTACAATCGGAAACCACATTTCACCTGTTAATATATGTACATATCAAAAAATATTTTGCGCTAAGTATATTTATTCTTTAACTATAGTTGTTTATTCTTTAATTACAACTTTTGCAGAACAAAAAACATTTTTTAAATTGAAATCCCTTTGTTTTGTTTTTACTCCCATTTCACCCTATGAAGCAAACTTAATTTTGAAAAATGTGTAGCATTTAAAACAAAATCTCAATTACACAAAAAAAATAGAAATCGGATACCTTTCATCCCTCAAATAGAATTTTTTCACAAAATGCACTAAAAATGCATTTTGCGGTTTTACCTTTAAGTAATTTTGGTCAAACTTCACAAAAAGACCATTCTCAATAGGATAGCTAACTTTATTGACAAAAATTGAAAAATTCGGCCCAGCCATTCTCGAGTTTATCTGGTCCGAACATAAGGCAACTTATTTTTATATATAAGAAGATATGTTTATTTGTTAATTTATTCTATTTATATTTTTTTATTTTTTTTTTCACTGCCACAATGGATTTATATGTAGTTCCGTCCGTACAATAACAATACGCAAAATTGACTGAAAGTGACGAATTTCCTCTTTGCATAACTTTTGTTTCAGTTTTGGCGCGACTAGGTCCCGTTATGGCTTTTCAAAACAAAATGAAAGGGACATTCAGTTTATGTGAATAAAAATGGACGCACCCAAGATATACCTCTTTTGAGGATCGCTTGTGCGCGTTCACTTTTATTCATATCATGTGAAGGAAATAAGAATCTCGATATTTTTTTACTATGAAAAAAATCAACACAAATCCCCTTCCCCGCGTATGAGGTAAAAGTGATGGGATATTTGAATATATTCACATTTGATTCACTGAAGTGAGTGTTTCTCGAATATATATTCTTCATTTTCACAGAATGTTCAATGAACGTTCACAAAAATGTTTGCTGGGCATGTTCATGAGCATGATGACTCGTAAGCATCAGGGTTGACCGAATTAACTACACCACATTTTCTACATTATTAACTACGCGTAGTTAATTGAATAAACTACACGTCTAATTTACTACAATTTGTTACGTATACCTTTGTATATGAAAACCATAGTATTCTCATGAAAAATTTTTTTTAGTTGAACGTGGACCTTGTGGGGGCGCCACATTCGACCGCATTCGATTGCGTGGAGAATTGTGGATGCGGGGTACATAAAGAATCGAAGACAAGTAGTAAGAGCAAGAGAAAAGTATTATTTTCATGCTCATAAGAAATAAAGGGAGTAAGAGAGATAAGCAAATCAGCTGTTTTCAAAATGTCAAAGAATAGAAAAACGTGAAGAAAATAAGAAAAAAATTGTCGTCTCCTCTTTGAATAGAAGAATTTTGTGTTGGTTTATTTAGGAATGTATTTTGTTTGCAGGCAGAGAAGCAAAGAAATTATATGAAGTGGTGAACGAGTTGATCGTGTCGCTTCTGCTTGCGTCGTCGTCACCCGTCGTTGGTGTCTAGTTCGTAGCAACGAGTAGAAAAATTATTATTTGCAGAGATTTTCTTGTATGTGAGTGTGAAAAGACAAACGTGTGTAGGTCGTTGCTATATTTTCTTATTGAGGGTAGGTTTTGTTTTTGCTTCTTTTTTAATTGACTTGAAACTTTCTTGCAAAGTTTCGAGGATAGGCTAGGCATATATCTTTTGGTAGATATTTTGATTGAAATTTTCATGCATGATTTCGGTGGTAGGTATTTTGGTGTGTAGGTATTTGAATTTTTAGATGCAATCTTTTTTGCGAGGATTGGTCTTTTGGTATGTAGGTAGGTAGGTACATATTTGAATTAAAGTTTTTGTGCAATTAGGTACTATTAATTTTTTGCTAGATAGTTTTTTTGTTAATAGTTTTTATTACCTACATAGGTAGGTACCTACATATTATAAATTATTTCGAGTAGTTATGTTTAATAGGTATTTGTAGGTATTTTAATTAAATTTTGTATGCAAAATTCGGGGGTGGGTTAAGGTATAGATATTTTTGATAGATAGGTATAGGTACCTACATGTATTTTAACTAAATTTTTTATTGCTAAATTGGGGGTAGGTTTAGGTATAGGTACCTTCATACCTAGGTAGGTTTATCTTTTAATAGGTACCTAGGTATTTGTTTTTTTTTTGTTTTGCAAAATTCGAGGGTGGGGTATTTCTTATTCATTAGAATGCGCTGAACAGATGAATAGTTATGCACTGCATAAGGATTTATGTAGCCACTATGTAACGTTACATAAATCCTTATTCATAAAAAATTTCCCCATCCATTTTAGTTATGCAACGCTTGTGTCAAATAAAGCACCAAAAAGAGGAAATCTATTACGTTTTACTTCCACATCACATAAACAAACATCAGCTGTTTGTGAAAAATCAATAAAAGAAAAATGCTTCCAGTTCGGTCTTTGCAAATTCTGTGTTTATAATTATAATTTTGTACTACTACGTTACTCATTTTAAGTAAAAATATATCAAAGTTTTTATAAGAACTCATAGCAATTTTTGATATTCCATTTACTCTCGTGAATTTTTATAAAAAAAAAAAAACAAAACCCTCATTTTTCCTGTTGCGCTGCTGCCACCACCGAACCGGTTGGATTGTTTTTAGTTTCTTTATTTTTGTTTTGGTATTATAATTCAGTTTTCGTTGTGTTATTGTTAATAGTAGATACCTACGCATTTATGTGCATAAATAAAAGAAAATTAAATTTTTGAGAAAATAATCAGATTTGTTTTATTTCATTTTTCCTTCGCTCACAGTTTTTATTGGGAAGAATAGGTATTATAGATGTGTATATGCGCATATATCGAAATATATCAGTTTTGTGTGTGTTAATGACATTTTGATACTTAAATATCCTTATGTTGCCACTATTCAACCTCCAAACGCGTTTAGCTTATAATGAGTCTATGTAACGTTGCATAAGTTTTATGAATAAGGTTTTTGCGTTCAGATGCATTATAACGAGTACATAGCACTATGCACAAGCTATGATGCGTTTATGAATAAGGCTGAAAGTGTATACTACATACGTATTTAAAGCCTAGTACGCTGCTGATACGAAACGAAAAATCCCATACAAAAATGACACAACGAAATCATAAACTAAAAATTTAGTTCTACTTTTCGTTCTGCAGTACGCTGTTCGATGAGCGAAATTGAAAATTGTAGCAGATTATTTGGAGAAGTCTACACTCTTTTTTCGCACACAATTAATTACCCAGACCATTTATTGTGTGCGAAAAAATGACATTTGTGTTTTTTCGTGTTTATTTTTGTTGTTTCTTTCATTACAGCATGGCTGCTTGTGATTTTTTTGTATTTGCATTTGTTTTAATTTTTTGAATTTGTGCAACTGTCAATGAATATTTTTTCCGCTTCGTTTTCGTAAGCATTTCGTTGTCTTGTTGGAGACCAACTAAAATTTCGTTTCGCATCAGCAGCGTACTAGGCTTTACCCGGAAAAAAATAGAAAATAGTGTACAAAACTCCTTTAAAAAAGTTGAAAAAAAAATTGAAAACGTTTTTGTTCAATTTACCAGATAAAAAGCTTGAATAAATATATAGTATAGAAGGGTTATTTAAAAAAAAGTACTTTTGCACAATCTTATTACATGACACATGAGACATGATTCAAAAATATTTTAAATCGTGAATTGAACGTACACTATACATAGGTTATCACACCTTGAATTTTTCATAAAAACCAAGATGGAGTAGTTGTGTCGCCTTAATTTAGCTGTTTTTAAGATCATCAAAACCGCTTCAACATTGCTTTCGTTTTTATCTTGCTTATTAAAATTAATAACTGATCATTTGGGCTCAAAATTCAATTTTCAAAGTGACAAGTGACAGCTGACTGACAGATCGTTTGACGTTTCAAACTACGTCTGCTACAATTAGTTCATAAACTACATTGAATACATTTAACTACATAAACTACGTAGCAGACGTAACAAATGTAGTTATTTCTAAAAAGTGACAGTTCGGCCAACCCTGCTCGTAAGTCAGCACACTCATCAAACGAGTACAAATGAGTATACGTTGCAACCGAGTTCAAATGGTTTCGAATAAAAACGAGTCAGGCGCTCGTGACCATATTGTTCACGATCAGTATGTATGATCAAATATACTCGAATCGTGGCGGAAGATGTGTATTCGAGGTCTGTTGATGACGATGGGATGGGTAGACTAAGCAATTTTGTGTGGATTGGTGGATGGTGGTTGGTTTTGTGATGTAATTCCAATCACAACAAAAACATAAATGTTAAAAAAGGAGCCAAGTTCTTTTGTGTACAAGAAACCTGTGCATAAAAAGTCAGCCCAAAGAAGTAATGAGATCTAAAATATATGCCAAGTTTTAAGTTCATGAAGTTAAATATCAAATATATTAAGTAGAGTAATATCGAAACAATTCCAAATCATGACAGAAATTTGGTAATTAATGATTACTGATAAAAATTTGGTGGGTTCACTGGTCAAGTTTTCATACATTTTAAATTTTTGATTAAGTAAGTATTTAAGACAAAACTTGCCAAGTAAATCCACCAAATTTTAATCAGTAATCATTAATCATCATTAAACCAAATTTCTGTCATGATTTGGAATTGTTTCGATGTTACTCTACTTAAGATATTTGATATTAAGCTTCATGAACTTAAAACTTGGCAAATATTTTAGATCTCATTACTTTTTTGGGCTGACTTTTTATGCACAGGTTTCTTGTACACAAAAGAACTTGGCTCCTTTTTTAACATTTATGTTTTTGTTGTGATTTCACTCCTTTTTGCAAAGATTTATTTTGCCAGGTGAAAGTCAAGCCCTACCGCTCTACAAAGTTTCATAATTCTACGACAACCGAAAGTGCTCCATACAAATAATAGCAATTCTGATAAAGTGGGTGGATGCCCCCCCCCCCCGCCTGAATGGACAATTCCAAATTTTCGATTTTTTTCCTTTCTAAATACTTCAAGTCCTACCGACCTACCAATTTTCATCGTTCTACAACAATTGGAAGTTGCCCATATAATTATAAGAATTTTTATGAATGTGGGTGGATGCCACGCCCCCTGAATGCAAAATTCAAATTTTCAAATTTTTTTTCTATGTACTTCAAGGCAAACCGACCTACCAATTTTCATCGTTCTACAACAATCGGAAGTGCTTCATATAATTTATAAGAGTTTTTGAGAATGTGGGTAGATGCCACGCCCCCTGAACTGAAACTTCCAATTTTTCGATTTTTTTTCTTCTAAGTACTTCAAGGCCTACCGACCTACCAATTTTCATCGTTCTACAACAATCGGAAGTGCTCCATATAATTTATAAGAATTTTTAAGAATGTGGGTGGATACCACGCCCCCTGAATGCAAAATTCCAATTTTTAAATTTTTTTCTTTCTTGGTACCTTAAGCCCTACCAACCTACCAATTTTCATCGTTCTACAACAATCGAAAGTGTTCCATATAATTTATAAGAATTTTTAAGAATGTGGGTGGATGCCACGCCCCCTGTATGAAAAATTCCAATTTTTCAATTTTTTCTTTCTAAGTACCTCAAATCCTACCAACTTACCAGTTTTCATTGTTCTACAACAATCGGAAAGGCTCCATATAATTTATAGAATATTTAAGAAAGTGGGTGGATGCCACGCCTCCTGAATAGAAAATTGCAGATTTTCGATTTTTTCCTTTGTATGCACCACAAGGCCTACCGTTGTGCGAAATTTCAAGTTTCTACGATGTCGGGAAGTGCTCCATAATTTTGATGATCTGTCAGTGAGTCAGTCAGTGAGTCAGTGAGTCAGTGAATCAGTGAGTCGTGAGTCAGTGAGTCAGTCAGTTACGGTTTTTGCGATTTTTGAAGTCCTATATCTTGGGAACTACTAATGCTAAAGAGTTGAAATTTGGTTAGCCACCTGTGTTTGATCAGCTCAGCAAATACTGCGAATTTGAAGTTTCTGACTTTATTGGTACTGAAGTTAGAGGTGGGTTGAAAATCGCCTGAGTTTGTTCCTGTAAAAAGGGTGTAGTGCCGCGAACTTGGCTGGGCACTACCGTGCCCTTTGATTTCTTTTTTTTTTCAGTATTTTGACTAATAGTGAGAAATAGATGTTTCTCGGATTATGTGTTTTCAAAATAATAAAAATAGATGAAATGAAATTTGTTTAACTTGTTTTATCTAACTGAATTAAAAAAGTATAATGATATCCAAGCTAAATAAAATTAAGAAAAAAAAGATATAAGTAAGAGAAGAAAATGAATAAAAATAAATAAAACAAAGAAAAAACTAATAAAAACAAAAGCTAAGAAACTTTTTTAAAATAATAGTTTAAGTATCTGTTTAAAAAGATTATAATGTATTTTAGAAAAGCCTTTATTGAATATTATTTTTATTTTATTACTAAATTGTTGATCCTCTTAAATTGCCGTCGTTCAGTGAAATAGGATTTATCTTCAAATTGGAATTCGCGTTAAATTTTCAACCATAAAGTCGGAGAAAAGGTCTCTGGCACTAGATGAAGTAGATAGTTGATCTTCAACATTGCCAACAGATGTAGAATGCACTGTCGGAACTATAGACTTTATATAATCAAAATATATTTCCATTTTCTCGATTTCCGAAAGTATTTGCAATAAAAATGCATGGAGGATATAAAAATGTTGCAGCTTTGAAAACAAATTTTTTATATATCATTTTGAAGGCGTTTAAAAATTTCCAACGTACAAACAAAAGTACCTAAATATCCTTTTTAAAAGAATGACTTAAAACCGCAATATCCCAAACTTTCATGTGGCACTCGTGTGTAGGTATATCATATACCTTACTTACAAAAAGGCATTTGTCGCGATATTGATGAATATGTGTCACATAATTGCATTTCCTATACATCGACCCATTCATAAATCTTTTTAACATCCTCGCAAAAAAAACAGAGACCAGTTTTTTTTCCTGATAATTCAACCCATCCCTTAAAAAACACTAGACAATATACCTTAACCCAAAAAAACGAAAAGAGTTATCCTTTTTTAAAATAAATCCAAAAATACAGCACTATACATATAGCTAGTCCAGTAAATAGAGAAATTTTACTACTGACCAAATGGAAAAAAATAGCGGCAGGCTGAAATTTTGCAGGTCGTTTCGGGGGTAGGTATACCACTTAAATCTAAGTTGGCGACCTCCTACCCCTTGCAGGGGCGGTGCCACGCCCACTTTCCTTAAATCCTGGTTTCTGAAGAAACGGCTTCACCGATATGAATGAAATTTTCATAATTTGTTAATATAGTCGTAGAAAAAATTAAGAAAATTGTTTAAGTAAAATCCGCCCACTTTTCTTATTTCTTTGTTTCTAATAAACTGCTCCAAGGATTTCCATGAAATTTTAAGAGTTGGTTCTTATGGATGAAAAAAAAATCTCAAATTGGTTGTAGTAAAATCCGCCCACTGTCACGCCCACTTTTCTCATGTCCTTATTCCTCGGAAACCCCTCTAACGATTTGTATGAAATTCTGAGAGTTAATTCTTATGTACGAGAAAAAAATTAAAAAAAGTTAAAAGTTAAAGTGATGTGCATAATCAAAACAATTGGATTTCCCACAACCTTATGAACACTGATGAATAATACTAATTGTAAGTCTCGCTCGAAAAAACAAGACTTGAAAGTTCTACACACTCCAAATAGCCGTCTTACAGAGACAATATTGAAGAAAAGTCGGAGCGCTTAGTGGGCGGATCTTACTAAAAGTGCTTTTTTAATCGATATACATATAATAGTACAATGATTGTCCATTTAGCTGCGAAATTAAGAACAAATCCTTACGCTACGAAAGAACTCAATTAAATGATTTTCATCAATCTGAAGACTTCGATGCCTGATTTGGGTTTTTATTTTTATTCAAAAACTAAGTTGTTACTCCCTAATACAGTTCGTAGAAATTAATAAATATATATGAAAGAGGAGCGTGACTATACCTGTGGGTTTCACTAAACCAAAAGTGCTTCGCAAATCTTTATATCACTAGTATGAGAACTCCAAATCAGTTTCTGAGAAATCAAGATATAAAAAGTGGGCGTGGTAGTGGGCGGACTTAAATGAAATTTTGTTTTAAATTTTGTTCTCGTTCATAAGAATAAACTCTGAAAATTTCATGCAAATCGTAGGAGCCATTTTCGAGAAACAAAGAAAGAAGAAAAGTGGGCGTGGCAGTGGGCGGATTTTACTTTAAAATTTTTTTTAATTTTTTCTACGACTATATTAACAAATTATGAAAATTTCATTCATATCGGTGCAGCCGTTTCTTCAGAAACCAGGATTTAAGAAAAGTGGGCGTGGCACCGCCCCTGCAAGGGGAAGGAGGTCGCTAACTTAGATTTAAGTTGTATACCTACCCCCGAAACGACCTGCAAAATTTCAGCTTGCCGCTATTTTTTTCCATTTACAATTCTAATTTTACTGTACTAATACCGCATTTTTATAAGGGTCGCATACCTATATTATTTACATAAATACCTAATATACATAAGTACATTTGTCGCATATATTGACGATCATGTGTTGAATCTTCTTACGGACCCAATAAATCTATTCAATAGATACAAACAAAAAACAACAGGAACAAGTTTACTTCTTGCAAAATTGCAAATTGAAATCACCGACCATATAAACAATGAATAGATAAAAAAAATACATATTGAATCTACCTACCCGTCCACAAACTATGATGCAAGACCGACGACAGATCTACGATCACATTGCCTTTGGCTATAGCCCAGGAAAAATGTACTTTCGCTGCGGAAAAATTCCAAGTGAAGATTTTTGAATGCAATTATCTTTATTTGTGCCTAAGGAATACGCATGCGAAAGTCTACAAACGAAACTGGCTTGCGTTAAAAGTTATTCAAGGTTAAATGTCGAAAATACCGGTTTTCCACGTATAACTTTGAAACGGTACATGGTATTAAAAAGTAATGCATACAAAACTTGTAGATAATGTGATTATCTAAAAGAATTGTTGAAACACTTTTTTTTCTCTGACTGATGGTTAAGAAGATATTGGCGTTTCAAAAAACGTAAATTGACGAAAATATCACTTTTTTGCGTATAACTCAGAAATGGTGAGTGTTATTGAAAACATTTATAGGCAAAGTTTATATACTATGTTACCTTCTATTAAAAAAAAATTAAATTTTTTCTAAGAGTAATAATTTTAAAGATATAATTATTTGAAAAATTTCGTCAAAAACCTGAAATTCCAGACTTTTGCTTTTAAATCTTAAATAACGAAATTTTCATAAAATAATTTATATTCAGCTTATAGACTATAATGTAATCTACAAAAAATATTAACACACTTTTTTCCACACGAGTGACCAGTAACAAGATATTGCTACTTCAAAAAGGTTAAGTATTGAAAATAAGGATTTTTCGCTTACCACTCTTAAACGGTATATGTTAGAAATTTTATTTTTACATAGTTTTTAGGTTATTTACCCTTCTACAAGAAAATTAAAAAAAAATTTTTGTTTGCGGTTATTTAAAAGATATAATATTTTATATAAAATGCACAAAAGTCAAAAATAACGGTATTTTTCGGTTTTCTCTTAAATGGTGAAGTTTTTGAAAAATAATTTATACTTTTTGTATAAACAATAATATTCTCTATACGAACTCTTTCGAAGACTTTTTCGATATAAGGCCCCAATAAAAAGATATTGAGACTTCAAAAAGTATCAATTTTCGAAAATGCTGGTTTTTCCGGCCTAAAATGATTCGCCCAGCGACATAAAATAATAATAGGGTTTCTTAGAGAGACATAGTACAAACATTTTTTCATACTATTCTATCTCCCCCCAATTAACCGGGAGGAGCAATTTTCTGAAAATAGAACTAAAATTAAAAAAAAAAAATTTAAGCAAATGGCAACACTTAAAATAAAGTACTATATTTATTTTGAGATTTTCAAGTTTGTTCTTTAATTATTTTTTCAAAATAAGTTATTCCTGCCAATAGTTTTCGAAAAAAATACCTTCAAACCCAACATTAAAAATAAACTGAAAAAAATTATATAGGTACTGTTCTTTTTTCAAAATATGAAATCAGGAATTATGTTAGTTTCTATTGTACACTTTTCCTGTAATTTTTAAATGAACACTGAAAACCAGATGGTTTTATGCCATCTAGTTTTCGAGAAAATTGTAGACTAAGAAAACCATTTTTTTATTATATGGTTTTTTGGTAGTATATCTAGGAAAAATGCATTACCACTTCGGGAAAATTCCAAGCTAAAATTTTTAAGCGCAATTATCTTTAAATTGCCATAAAGTATACTCGTGCAAAAGTCTACACACGACTCTGGCTTGCGCTAAAACTAAAAGTTATTCAAGGTCAAACGCCAGCAGAATCTGCTTTTAGAGCATAACCTTTTTTTTTTGGATAGTATCAAGGAAAAAATTCATTTCCACTTGAGGAAAATTCCAAGCTAAATTTTTTAAATGGAATTATCTGTAAATTGCCATAAAGAATATTCGTGCAAAAGTCTACACACAAATCTGGCTTGCGCTAAAAGTTATTCAAGGTCAAACGCCAGCAGAATCTTCTTTTAGAGCATAACCTTTGTTTTTTGGATAGTCTCACGGAAAAAATTCATTTCCACTTGAGGAAAATTTCAAGCTAAATTTTTTTAAGCGCAATTATCTGTAAATTGCCATAAAGAATACTCGTGCAAAAGTCTACACACGAATCTGGCTTGCGCTAAAAGTTATTCAAGGTCAAACGCCAGCAGAATCTTCTTTTAGAGCATAACCTTTGTTTTTTGGATAGTCTCACGGAAAAAATTCAATTCCACTTGAGGAAAATTCCAAGCTAAATTTTTTAAACGCAATTATCTCTAAATTGCCATAAAAAATACTCGTGCAAAAGTCTACACACGAATCTGGCTTGCGCTAAGAGTTATTCAAGGTCAAACACCAGCAGAATCTTCTTTAAGAACATAACCTTTTTTTTTGGAAATTAATTTTTTCCTTGATACTATCCAAAAAAACGGTTATGCTCTAAAAGCAGATTCTGCTGGCGTTTGACCTTGAATAACTTTTAGCGCAAGCCAGAGTCGTGTGTAGACTTTTGCACGAGTATTCTTTATGGCAATTTCAAGATAATTGCGCTTAAAAATTTTAACTTGGAATTCTCCCGAAGTGGTAATGCATTTTTCCTAGATATACTACCAAAAAACCATATAATAAAAAAATGGTTTTCTTAGTTTACAATTTTCTCGAAAACTAGATGGCATAAAACCATCTGGTTTTCAGTGTTCATTTAAAAATTACAGGAAAAGTGTATAATAGAAACTTACATAATTCCAGATTTCATATTTTGAAAAAAGAACAGTACCTATATAATTTTTTTCAGTTTTTTTTTAATGTTGGGTTTGAAGGTATTTTTTTCGAAAACTATTGAAAAAAATAATTAAAGAAGAAACTTGAAAATCTCAAAATAAATATAGTACTTTATTTTAAGTGTTGCCATTTGCTTAAATTTTTTTTTTTAATTTTAGTCCTATTTTCAGAAAATTGCTCCTCGCTTCGAATGTAGGTAGGAAAGGTACCTATACAGAAATTTAATACCAAAACTAGATTTTCTGAAGTGAACGTTTACATGTATGTATAATGTTTATTAAAAAATTAGGTAAAGTCCAGTCAGTTCAGACTTTATTGTAACAAAAGATTGGGGAAGGAATGTTTTTCTTGACTTCGTAAAAGTACCATACAGAAAGCTTAAGTCAAACTTTTCGACCATCAACGCCTTGTAGGGTTGCCGCTATATTGATTTAAAGAGTGAATTCGTTTTTAACGAATAATATCCGTAATATTAAATTTATCGAAAAAATAAAAATGCATTCCTAACAAATGCATTTCTGCTAATTTCAATATATGATATTTTTTCAAATTTTTTGCATTAAACGAGTTATTACCAATTATCAGCAATAAAAATGGAGTTCACACTTTTTTAGTCAATTTTGTTTCTTTCTGTATTGCCCGAAAGGTGTCTGCACATCTGTAACGAGCTGTTTTATGCCATACGGTTCAGGCTGACACTTGCTTTTTGAACCCATAGCTCAGCGTTGGGTGTGGTTCTTGTTCTTGAACCTATAGCCCATTACAAAAAAAAATAACTTGTCAGCCAATTGCATCCCGCTGTTTTTGTTGCGCGAGATATGGCCTCTACCCACCCTGCCTGGTTGCATCCCTCGCCAGAGCAACCCCTTTGATTGGCTTCATTCTCCCTCAGAAAACCATCCCTCTCATTTCCTCCTCCTCATCCTTTTTTAAAAAGCTTTTATTCACACTTCATAGTGTATTTTTATAAACGTTTCATCACCATTTTATTTTATTTAAAAAAAATATTACAAAAAGTATTTTATTTGGGATATTTTAAATTTCAAACAAAATTCGTAACAATAAAAATAATCAATTGATTTAACTTAGTTCAGCAAAAAAACTAATTTCTTTGGTTGGCAACCCTGTCATCGATCGCAAAAAAAATTCAATTAAATCGAATTAAAACGTCTTCGATTTATTCAAACAAAATTTGGGTATTCAACACCTTATCTTTATTCACTTTGTATCTAAAATTAACACATTAGTCCCCCTGTTCAAACCCCCTTTCGATCCGCGTATTAAATCACTATTTTTTGTATAGGTATATGTATATATATTTTATGCTTCAAGCAAATAATCAAATAAAGGTTTTTTCACAAAACTCACCCCCAAATTTCCTGGAGAAGTGGCCACTGCTGCTAGGTTGATTTAGCGATGATATACCCTTTTTGTTGTTGTTGCACCTTGTTGCTTTTAAAGATCACTTGAGAAATATATATACTAATACGCGAATTGAAATATATATGTATTTATACGTTTCGCGTTTTAATGTTCTTTATTTGAACTTTTAACACTATCGCCGACCGAGCAAACAACTTCCGGAAATTATTTTCAAAAGTATTAAAAAGAATTTACCACTTTATGATTAAACGATAAAAAAAAAAATATATATAAAAGGATAAAAATTAATTTGAATAAGTGGCAATTGGTGGGTTTTGAACCCTGGACCCCTTCGACCAGCGCTCTAATTTACCGACGCGCTAACAGCTTGGGCTAAGCTTGCTCTTGGATACCGGTCAGCAAAGCAAAACGGTTAGGAGAATTAATAGCGGTTGCGTTCAAATCTTTGTTCGGATGTACAAGATGATATGTATATAGAGTATACGGGTTTTTTTGTATTGTGGCCTGGTAATTCGGCAATTTTTGGCTTTTTGAAATATGGCCGGAAAAGCTGGAAAATTGGATTTTCCTCAAAAAAAATTCGAAGGCGGCGAAATTCTTCATTCGCCTAATGAATTTCCTGGTTTCTTTTCGTAGGCTATTAATTATTTATTAACCCTTATAATAATAAATGAGTATTTTGGGTGTTATAGTCCACTGCAGTTACTTTAAATTATTTGCACCTTTATAAAAAATGCAATTTGAAATTTTGTTCGGCACGTTAAAGATTATACTCAAGAAAACTGTGGACTAGCTCTGAATAGAGAACTTGATGCTTTGTCTAGAAATCTTTGCCTATTCTATTCCTGATTAACATGAAAATTTCTGTAGAAACTTTAACTCTCTAAAATCTCATCTTTTCCAGGATCATCGAAAATATTAAAGTGAAAACTTTCACTCTCCATCTCCAGTCAATATTTTCAAATTTCCTGCATATTTAATTTTCTCTTAAAAATGTTGCATGGTTGCATCAAGAAAACTTTCACCAACCTATTCTTGAGCAACATTTTAGAACGCAACCAACTATGTATGTATCGTAAAGATCTACTACAATTAAGCTTTTACGATCATTCACCCTTTTCTCTAATCTTCGTCTTGTCCTTCTTTGACATTTCATTTAGTTTTCTCGGTTAAACAATTAAACATGTCGCGAAAGTTGCAATCGCTTGTATTGGCATCGGCCAATTTATTTGTTTATTTTTTAAGAAAATACCAGCTTAGGTAAATGAATTAATTTAAAATTAATAATTTCGGTAACACATCATTATAATTTTAAGTGTTTCAAAAGTGTGAGTGGGGTTTTTTCAACATGGAAACGGGAGACATTTTTTATTTTTGAGTTCGTTGAAGGAATAGCTCAAATCCAAACTTTCGACCATAAACAACTTTCAAGGTTGCCGCTATCTTCAATTAAGGAGTGAACTTGTTTTTCACAAATAAAATCCGCATTTTTAATTTTATCGACAAAATACAAATGCAGTCCTGACAAAAAGAATAAGTTTAACGAATTTGTAAAAAATGCCACATTTGTTCATGTTTTGTGTATTTAAAGAGCTTTAACCAATTATAAGCAAAAAATGGAGCTCACATATTTTTAATCAATGTTTGTTCAGTGCTACGTACAAAATTTTAAGATTCAGAAAATGGTCTCACAATTTATTAAAAAAATTAATGTTTGTTTTTTACTTAAAAGTTGAACAATATAAATAGACTAAGAGCCCACAGCAGATTTATCTAGCGAGGGGTGAAAACGAATTTCGGCTAACACGATTACCTTCGACGTTGCATTCATATCTTTTTTTTCAATGAACTTCGATTTTTTGAATAGCCCTTAATGAAGCTTTCGACGCCTATACTTCTTGTTTTGCAATCACTCACACCCAAAATCTGCTGTTGGCTCTCGGTCTAAAAGATAAGGCCACAAGCTGGGCCCTGTTTCATAATAAAGTACAAACAAATACTATTAGTCTGGGGCAAAATTGGGCTTCATCATCAAGCAGCAGAAAAGGACTTTTGTACCTTTCAGTTGGTTAATACCACTAATAGTATTGGGAATGTCACCCTCATTATGAAAAAGGAATTATTAGTGGTTTTACCTTGTAGTTTTCTAAACTTGTACTTTTAACTAATAGTATTAGCTCTATTATGAAACAGGGCCCTGGAGAAACCAAAAATCTTTGGAATAATTGAATCGGTGAGTGGAAGAACAGTACAAGCGCCATTGCAGAAAAATTACAATAACTTGGTTATTGGCTTAAACAAATGTTTTTAAAAATGAAATTTTAAACTTTTCAATCATGAGCAATCCTTTTTACATTTTCATACCAAAAAATCAATTTTTTGTCTGAGCAATAAGAAGTTATGCCTGTTTTTATAACATTTTTAATTTGGCACTTGTACTGTTCTTCCACTCATCTATTCAATTATTTTAACACATTTCTAACGATTTTATTTTAAAATTAAATTTTAACAAAATCAAGCCCAATCAGAGCATTTTATGAGCTGTGATCTTTCGATCACAATGAAATTTTGTAATAAAGATTTTCTGTTCGTTTTGAGGGTTATTATGCGTTTAATTTATTTAACTGTAAATAAACGTTAAAATCGATATCAATTTATCACCTCGATTACAGAATCCGACGAATGAATTGCGGAGGGAATCAGACTCAATGTGGACATTTTTACTATTAGCCAAATGTCAAAATTGAGTCAGATTCCCTCCGCAGCTCATTCGTCGGATTCTGTAATCGGGTGTATATTTTGATTAATTCTTACAAAAAAAATATAGGTTTTTTTTAAAAATCATAAGGTACATAGGTAATGTATGTAGAACTATATTTTCAAAAAATTTAAAACTCAAAAAATTGTTTTTTTTTTTATAAATTTAGATTTCAATCTACGAGTTAAATAATTTTTTTCGTAGCGAATGGAATACGATCTCAGCTTACTTATTGTATTTAAACCATAGATAAATCTGTTTTTTTCAACCTTTTTAGAATTATTTAATTATCGTATTATTTAAATATCTTAATTTTAATAAAAGGAAATCCGTTAACTGTCATGTTGCATTAATTTGCTTGTCGATACAACCCATTATTTTAGTATCTACCTAAATAACTAGCTTATCAATATATCGACATTTTTCATAAGCTTTTATATTTTAAAATAAAGTAGATAAATACCTACAATGTACCTGAGAACCTATCTACATCTACCTATTCCTACATACCTACTCACAAAAAAATACAATTTACCTTGTGTCCACCTCACCCTTAGTTCATTTTCTTATTGTATACATAATAACTGTTTATATGTAGGTATGTATACAAATCCATATAAATAATATTGTTTGTTATTTTTCCTTTATTTAAAGGGATTAACCATCAAGATCCGATCAGTAGATCCAAAGTTATAAGCGAATCAAAATTTCCCTACAAGAAAATCATTCATCAAATCACATTTCCCTTACCAAAGAAAGTTCCAATTCAAAACAAAAAGATCTTTACGAAATCACATTCACAACCTACAAACTAAAAACAAAACAACCACCAGCCACATAGACGCCAGCCAAACCAATGCACACAGAAACAGCAGCCAGCAATACAAAAAACAACACACACACAACATGAGAATTGCGGTAGTCCACAAAACCCAACAAATAAAAATAAAATTAATAAAGGGGTAATAGAGTTCACGAACAAAAATGACAACAGAGAGAAAGAGATGCGTGTACCTTACCTAATGAGAATGAGAAACGAATTTTTTTTCTAGATTTTTTATCTTTGTCACCTACCGCTGCTGGCTTTTGTATCTTTGTTTGTTAAAGCTGTTGGGTTTTGTATCTTTGTCAGGTAAGACGATGTCAGGTAAGGCAATTTCTTAAGACATTTTTTTCTATGGGGCTGAGACATCTGTATATGATTATTTGTGATTAAAACCTGTTTTTCTGTTAAGTATTTCTATGCAGTCAGCAACGATCGAGAAGAAGACGAAAGACAATGCGATATTGTTTGCTTTTGTTTTACTCGTTGTAGCTATATACGATTTTTGTTGTTGTTAAGGTCGTCTGAGGCTGGCGACAATTACCCGTACTACACGCCAGCACCGAAACACCTTACCGGCAAAGGAATCCGATTCTGTATGGGCATTTACACGCCCATTATGCCGGTGTGGGGCTGTCAAAAGTGAGTTGTCAAAAATTTCTCAAAATAAATTAGTTGAAGTGAAAATGGACGCGCATAAAGTCATATTGAAAAAATATTTCAGCGTTTTATCTACTTATAATTAAAGAAAGCAATTAAGAAAACGTAAAAGACGATCTTCTCTACTTTCTGCTTTTTTGACGAAGAAAAAAAATTCCTCTGAATTTACGTATACCTGCATGATTACATCCTTACAAATAAAAAAAACTCCTTTTGGAAGAGTATGGGAGCATCCCAGAGTGAACAAAAGAAGTTTTGAACATATGTGGCAAATTTATGACGAAAACAAATGGTATTCCTCGTTCCGCATGAAGAGAAACACATTTCAGTATGTGTGTTCCTTAGTAGAGGATGAACTGGCTCCGTCTGAAATTTTGTGCGCAACTAGAAATCCTTTATCTGTCATGGAACAAGTTGCTATTGCTATATACAAGCTCGCATCATTTAGCGAGATGAGGGTTGTTGAAGACGTGTTTGGCGTTGGAACTTCAACTTTCCAAAAGTGCTTCCATCGCTTTGTAAACTCTTTACACAAAAGAGCAAAAGAATTTATTTACCTACCAACTCTAAGCGAAACCAAAGCAATCAGTAAAAGTTTTGAGAACACTTCCAATATACCCCAAATTATTGGTTGCATAGATGGATGCCATATTCCCATTTTACCACCAGGGACTGGATACAGAGATTTTATCAATCGCAAAGGATGGGCTTCTAACGTTTCGCAAGCTGTGGTTGATTGCAACTACAGGTCATTATTATCTATAAAAAAATTTTAATAAATTCTATAATCATTTTATTTTTGATTTAACAGATTCAGAGATATCAGTTGCTAATATCCAGGAAGTTCACACGACGCCGCAGTTTTTTATGATTCAGGGTTGTTCAAGAAGTGGGATACTGCTTTTCCCAAGAACGAAATTTTGTTGAAAGGTTCCAAAATACATTTTTTTATTATCGGAGATCCCGCTTATCCTATTTTAACATGGTTATTAAAAAACTATCCAGCACCCAAGAACCCAGAAGAAGAATCCTTCATCGCATATATGAACAAAGCAGGAGTTCTCGTCGAAAATGCATTTGGGCGCCTTGAAAGCAGTAGGGTAAAGTCAGGAGGATTTGACATGTGAGAGGAATTGACATCAGGACATCAAAAAGTGTAGGCATTGGCAGCACTTTAGTTATGAAAAAACGAAGATAGTTACGATTGATTTGAGCTACCAAAAAATTATAGCTGTGATCTGATCGTTGTGTGAAATAGAAAAAAATAATTGTTTTTGAGTCCAGTTGATTTAAGATTTAATATTTGAGATAACTAAACTAACTGCAGTTTCGGTAGTAATTAGTTTTAGTTATTTTAAGTGAGATATACAACACATAGATTTGTTTTTAAATCATAATATACTATAAATATTAGTGAGCAACAGCTATTTCTTTTTTTTTTTTAATTATTTTCCAAAAGTCAACTGAAAGGAGGTTTTGACACCAATGTTGAAGGAGCAATTGACAGTGTCAATTCCTCCTTTATCAGTTCAAAAAAGGCGTTTACAATAAACTTTTTGTATCCTTTATCAGAATGTTAAAATGCCAAATATAAAAGAAAACATCCGTCTCGCAATGTTAACGAAGCCAAATTCCAAGAGGTAATTGAAAATATTGAAAAAAAGGAATCTATTAGCAGTGCTGCTAAAAATTATGGTATAATTCGTACCACTTTAATTTTCCGACTAAAGAAAAGACATGAAGGACAGTCAATCAATACAGAAAACAGCACGAAATATTCCAACAAACAAACTCTTACAACAGTTCAAGAAAAGGAGCTTTGCGATTATTTTAAAAAATGCTCTAAGCTTCATTTTGGTTTAACATATGAACTGGCAAAACAGTTTGTTTTGCAATATGTTAAAATAAACAAAATCCCATACCCAAATAGTTGGAACACAAAAAATGAGCAAGCTGGAAGGGCTTGGCTTGCTGGTTTCTTCCAAGTAGCCTTAGAACAAGACCAAAAATATTTTTTAACGTTAACTTTGAACATTTTGATGCTCGCTGATACGTTACGTTTCAATTATTTTTATAATAATTTTTGTGTTTTGTTTATTTATTTCATCACCTTGTTACTGCGTTATTTTAATTATGTAAATGTTTACGAAGTATATTTTATTTTTAATAATTAATTTGTTTTGCTACTAAGCTTTGTTAGATATAAAACTTTTATTTGAATCAAAGTAGATTAAAAAAAACTGAAATTAAGACTGAATCTCTTACCTATTAAATTAAAAAAATAAATGATTGGTCTTATAGCCACCTAATATTTTGTTGTTTAATTTTTTTTTTAAATACTGACAAAACCTCCTTGCGAAGCTGTCAAACCCTCCTTCAAGGAAGGAGGAATTGACGTTTCGAAAGGCATAAGAAAAAAGGTTGTAACTTTGGAAAAATATTTAGAAGGACAAATTAATGATGGTTCTTTGCTGCTTAAATAACAGTTAAACTTTTGCAAAACTTTTAAATTTTTGCATCTCAAAATATTTTAAGAAAACTGTTAACCTGTCAAATCCTCCTGACTTAACCCTACAACAATTGTCCAAAAACTGTTCTTACGTGTTGCATTCTTCACAACATTTTAGAAGATAGAAAAGAAATGCTTCCTCTCCCTCAGTCACAGACTGAAATGGAATCAAGTGAGGCTCTTCAACTCGAGCAACCTGAAATAGAAGAAGACCTTCGAGAAGTTCCAATGGCCACTGAAATAAGGAATAAGTTAAAAAATTATCTTAAAACAAATTTTCCACTTTTAAAAGTCAACCATTTTTAATTTGTTCGTTTTATAGCATATTTATCAATCAAAACAAATCAATTGTAAATGAATATATACATGAACAAAAATAAAGATCTTAATTCAGTGTTATTCTAAATAAAAAGTTAATAAATAAATACATAAAGAAAAACAAAAGTATTCCTCTCGGTCCTGCAAGTCCATTTCTAGCTGCCTCTGCTGCTCTAAAAGTTCATTTTGCTTTTTAAAGAAACTTTCTTGATTTTCCGCCTGTGTTTTTTGAACAATAGATGCGAACATACGCAGAGCTGATTCATAAGTTTTCTTCCCTAGTTATGAAAATAAAAAAAGGGATAAGTAAAATATAGTAATTAAAGTTAACTCTGCATACCTCTATTTCTAGATGCGTGAGTCGCCGTTGTAGGTTGTGAAGAAGGAAATGAAGAGGACGCCTCATGACAATCGGACTTGACGTCGGAGTTATTTGGAATTACAGGGGTCGTGACTCGTGACCTCATTCTCCGCAATAATATCTTTAACATTAGCTAAAGATATAATCTTATAAATGTTTGTTTTTAAATGCTTTCATATATCTTTTACAATTTTCGAGTAAGTCTACCCCATGATTGGGGTTCGCTCGGGGCCTTTGATGCATAATATCCTGGAACACATCAAAGTATTTAAATTTTGTCGCTCCAGCTCCACTTTTTTTTGTATTCACCAGAGCTTTATTGAACTGTTGCTTTAAAAATTTAAACTTGCTCCGTGCCTGCTCAGCTGATTTGAATATATTTCTTTCCTTCAGCTCATTGGACACTATTTTGAAAAGATTTTCATGACGAACCGTTTTTTTGTCCATTTGGTCGACGATTTTTTTGTCTCTAATAATTTCTAGCAAAATACTCACTTCTGAATGAAGCCAGATACATTTTTCACTTTCTGCCATATTATTGTATTCTTAAATATTAACTTTGTAGATAAATAAATAAATTCACTCAAACACAACCAAGTAAAATCTTTGTATATAAACTTTATAGTATTATCATGGAGTCGTTTTTATTTACGTGGTATTCCATCGATGGTGGCGCTAGTGAGCACCCATGTTGTGAAACATGTTTCACATTTTGACACCAGAATGGGGAATATTTTTTTATTTCGAGGTAAATTTATTATTATCGTAAGAACGAGAAAGTCATATATTATTCTCGTAATAATAAATGGAGTAAGCGAGTGAAGTAGTTTTTCCACTTCCACCGCGCATGACCAAACAAAGTGGTAGAATAGAAATACGATTTCTTACCGCAATATTGTGCTGTCAAATGGCAGAAGGAAAAAAAAAAACAATTCGTGAAATCGTGTGTAAAATTAAATTGTTTGCTTGGAAGTTAAAAGTGGAAACCAAATAGATTTGTGGAGCTGGAATAAATTATAAAAAAGGAAGATTAAGCAACATCAATAAATAGATAAGTATTTTGTTTTTATTGTAGATAAATATCTTTGCATTCTATTTTTTTCTTTGCTAATCATTTTTTTCTACCTACTTTCAGAAAATACCTACCTACCTACATAAATATTTCCGTGCATATTCAAGACAAACAACAATGCTTGCCAGAAAAAAATATCTACAATCAACAGCCAACAGTTCCGGTGGATAAAAATCCAAAAAATTAAATTAAATTAATTAATTGTGTGTGCTAGTGCTTTTTGTTACTATTTGTTTTGCAATGTAAATAGGTACATGAGCTGATGAGAACCAAAAATCGTCATATCAATGCCAAAAAAATTTTATAATCAAATTAAATTGTTAAAACCTTCGGATGACAACAGGGGTGTTCCATCACCCCAGACAATTTTCTTTTAGTTGTAATTTGGGTTTTGCTTGGTTTTCTTTTCTACCGTTCTAGGTATTTGTCGTTTAATAAGTCAGATGTCAGCTAATGATAAGAAGTCCAAGCAGTGGCCTGTGGTTTTTGAATACGGTGGAATACAGTATGCACTGGGGTGACACATCACCCCATGTTGTCATTCATGTATGCAAAAATTTTAATGAAGTTACCCTCTAGAGTCATTTGAAGGGGAGCTTAGCCCCCCCTAAATTACAGAAGCAGTAAAGATATGTAATTTGTCTTGAATATTGAGGCAAAAAAAAACAAGTTTTCATGCTTGAATAGCAATTGTGCTGCATTTCCTGAAAATATGAGAGAGACTTGCATCAACTGGCCTTTAGTCCTTTTAACTACCCAGCAATATTTTTTTTTTTTTGTATTTCCTATTTTCTGTTTTTATTAATGTCAATGAAGTATTACAATTCCTTAAATATCTTTTACTATCCGTAAAAATACTGTTTTTGCATTAAATTTTAGCTGGGGTGTTCCATCACCCCTGTTGTGGTGTATGTAATTTTAAAAGTGTTGTCATCGGAAGGTTAAAGTAAATTTGAGAATACCTACCTCCTAAGAGAATAATTGTTGTATCTTATCATAGATTTATAACTCTATTTGTTATGGTTTGAAGGAAAACTATCTTAGTTTTCGTGGCATTGACATGGCGAGTTTTAGTTCCCATCACCTCATATCAAATCTGTGTTTTTACACACCACTTGAAAAATTAAAGTGCACAAAAATAAAGAAATTTTGTATTCAATATACCTATGTGAATTGTGTAGTGAGATTTTTTCATATATTCAATAAAGAAAAAAAAAGAAAATCTAACAAATACCTAAGTGTCTTGTTTTTCTTTTAGAAGTTGGAACTACAATGTATTTTGTACTTTTGGCATTGTAAAGTGAATAAGTTTTTCGGTTGTTCAAAAAGAATAAGAGCAAATATATTTTTCAGAATGGTTCAAGAAAAAACCAAAAATTGTTTTGTGTTGTGTAGATAAAAAAAAAATCAATTTTATATCCAACCATAATTATTTTGAAAATATATTTGCTTTTAATCCATTTAAATGAACGAATCTTTTTAATAAACCCGCGGCAAAATACTTTCAACTTCAGAGAAAATTTTAATCTTCCTGTTGTGTGTGCAAGTGAACACCTTGTTAAAATTGCAAAATTGTTTTTTGCATAGAAAAATCGATTTATAACGATTTTGGAAAACTTGACAAACCACAGGCGAAACAAAGGTTGTAGGTAGGCATTGAAACTAACAAAAATGAGTTTCATATACCAAAATTTTCTGAGTTTGATATAACTCCGTATTGATGTTGTATTTTTAGCTACTTTTTTCCAAGCGAACATAAAAGTGCACTAAAAAACTTCGCTGGTTTTTGTAATGCACTTTTCTTCATCAATTTGGTTTATGTAAATCTTTCCCTATAAATAAATATGACAAAAACTTTCTGTTTTTTTTTTTTTCAAATTACATATATTTCTTAATAGAATATGAAGAAAATTTGAAAAGAAATTTTTGGCATATAATATGGTGGTGGGTGAAAGTGTCTTGGCATGAAAGGAACTACGATGGGATCGGTGGCTTCATCATCAAAGGAAATGTTGTTGGTGGTGGCATCATTGATGTTGAGATATCTTCTTTTCACATAAGCAGGCAGTGATTTGGTTCTACTTCTGCTACGATTGATGAACTTCTTTAAACTTGGACTTGGGGTTGCTTTAAAATCACCGATGATAAGTGTTGATTGTTGTTGACAATTTTCATGGTGGTCATGTTGATTGCAGACAATTATAGCCGTTTTCCTTTGGAGGTGGCAAAGTACTTATGAGTAGATGAAAGTGGTACTACCAACTGCACACGTTCTCATGTGCGAGTAGATACTATGGAAAAATAGATAGAAGGTTATATACTCCGGAGGTTGTAAAAATTGAAAGTGTCCGAATTAAAAAAATGGAAATGAACGGGAGAAAAAAACGTAAACATAAATATAGACTGAACAAAAGTGAAAATTATAATAAATAAAATAAATCAAAATAAAATTAAACCAGGCTTATACAGTCGATTCTCCATTAACCGGAATTCGATTAATTGAGGACTTGATTTTGAAATATGAATAAAATATGAGTAGTAGAACTATGTACATCGTCTTAAGCCGAAATGTACTTTTGAGTCTTCGAGTTTTCACAAAAAAAAAAAAAAAACAGATTTTCAACAGTTTTAAGTAACCTTCGGTAGGTATTTGTGTGAAATTTTATTAAAATAGCACAACAAGTTTACATATTTGTTAATGTTAAGAAACAAACGGTTCCATTTTAAAAATTATTTTTGTGTTTTAAGGTTTAAGCTAAAAAATGGCTTAAGAGGTAAATATTTTTCTAAGTCTAGCTATAAATAGGGTGAAACGAGGTTAAACAAAAAAAACCTATACGATTTAAATTTGTGTTTGTATTGAAGGAAAGTACTTAGAGGATGGTTTAGAGCTTAATATTTTTGAATGTTACCATTAGATTTCTGATTTTGCAGAACTCGAGTTTTAAACATTCAAGTCTAATATTTTGAACTCTGGTTAAATAATTATCACTCTTAATAACCATTTCAAAAGAAAATGATTATTTATTATTTATTTTTAGGGTACTTACTTTTTAATGGTGAATCTTATAACACCAAAATTAAGATGATAGCACCATTCATAGATTTTAATATATACCTAGATGGCCAACATAGGATCTTTTGCAGAAAAAGTGAAGCTTTTGGAAAAAGGTTGAAATCCCGCCGATAAAAATCCCGCAAGTCGAAATCCCGCCAGTAGCCTGCTACTATTTTGCGGGATTTTTAATACTTTTTTAAAATAATCCCAACTTTTAAGATACTTTATTTATTTGTCATTCAAGGTACTCTTGCTCAAGAGAACTCAATTAATGCATAGCATTATACGAAAAATCAACGTTTATCCTTAAACGCGATTTGCGGCTAAACTAAGCGTCCTAGAGGCATCAAAGTTTACATCTTTAAACTTGATTTGGAGCTAAACTAAGCGTCCTAGCGACTTATAAATTGCATATTCGTGATCTTGGAATGTGCCCGTTCCTAAAAATCAAAATAAAATTGGTAAAAAAAGTTTTTTCCAAAACTTTCAAAAAAAATATTTTCAATTCAATTTTTCTTCGAATTATGTATGAATGATATTATTTTTTACCTGACACATCCTCAATGACTTTTCATTTTGAATACATAGCTGAAAAAAAATCAAAAAGTAGATTACCTGATAACATGCATGTATTCTTTTCCACATCACCCATCAGTGGGGTAGAATACTAGATGCGTTTTTTTAGTGAGGTTTCCCCGGGAGGCCTATTCCTCATTCTAAACTACATAACTATTGTCTAATAAAAATAAGCATATGTAGATCGTCGTTTTTTTTAGTGAGGTTCCCCGGGCGGCCTAGTCCTCATTCTATTTCTACTCACTACTACTAATTTTTTTGGTTTTTTGTTTTTTTTTTTGGTTTTTGTTTTTTTTTGGTAGATCGTAGTTTTTTTATTAAGGTATCCCCGGACGGCCTAGTCCTCATACTAATACTACAAAATACTATATTATATAAATTGCACATAATACTACATAATATAAAATACACTTCAAATAAGCTTTTGTAAATCGTCGTTTTTTTAGTGAGGTATCCCCGGGCGGCCTAGTCCTCATTCTAATATAAATAATAAATAAATAAATAAATAAAAAAATAAATACAAATTAAAAATTGTACATAATGTATTGCACATAATAGGAACTACATAAAATCATTGCACTTCAAATAGGTAAGCGTTTGTAAGGTCGTGGTTTTTTTAGTGAGGTGTCCCCGGGCACCCTAGTCCTCATTCTAATACTACTATCACTACTACTAATTTTTTTGGTTTTTTGTTTTTTTGTTTTTTTTTTTTGGTTTTTTTGGTTTTTGTTTTTTTTTGGTAGATCGTAGTTTTTTTTATAGAGGTATCCCCGGGCGGCCTAGTCCTCATTCTACTACTACAAACTTATACTAAATATTTGGGTTTTTGTGTTTTTTTGATGAAGGGTTTCGTTGCTGTTGTCCTCGTCCTATTACCTAATAAAAAAAATATAATGAAAAATTTAATATAGTAAAAAAAAATAAAACATTCAATATAATGTATAATGCGCATAATTTATTTTCTTAATAATAGATTAATTTATATTTATATAATAAAAACATTTACATAATAATACATAACAATTAAAAACAACATTAAATCTAGATGGTTTTTGTATTAGTAGGCGAAAAACTGTGACGAAACCAAAACGAGACCGAGAAAAAAAACACGAAAATCTGCGGCGAAACCGAAATACACGAAAAACTACGACGAAAGCGAGAACAAAACACGAAAAGCTGCGACGAAATCGAGACGAGACAGAGAAAAAATACGAAACGAGACATTAGTTTGGCCATCAGTTGTTCGCTGGATGAAGATATTTTTTTGGTTCCTTCAGCTTCTTGTTGATTTTTTTTGTTTCAAATGTGATCAGTCCGATCAAAACAAACTTGGCGATTTCTTCTTTATGTTGGTTCGAACAGCAGGCCGATAAATTTTCCTCGATGTGCGGCATAATTTCCGGTAACCATGTCTTGACGATGTTCTTTCGATCTTTCCGGTCCGGAAAGTTGGTATGAAAAATTTGTTCGACATTTCGAACAGTTTCTTCGAAAAGAATCGAAGGAACTGTCAATTTGCCGAACTCTGAAGTGGTTTTGGTGGTTTGGTACGCGCGCAAGCTAATCAACAAAGTTTGTTCCCTCTCTTTATTAACTTCGTCAATCAAAAGTCGGGAACAAACTTCGCAATTGAGCTTCTTTTTTAACTTAGCTGCTGCGAATCCTGCATAGTAAACAGCACCTCCATCCTCCAGCTTTTTGCACTCAGCGATCTTTTCTATGGTCATTTCCACTTCGTCTTCATCGTCGTCGTACCTGAAAATTTCATTAAAAATTTCGTCGTAAATATCCTGAGTGGGCTCCTCACTAGGTCCTGTCTCCATCCTAGTATCCATAGCCTCCAAATCTAAGAGAGGTTCCGCTCCAGCGTCCTCGTATCCTGAATGTTCGGCTGAACTTAGATGCTGGAATATAATTATCTTTAGATTTCGAATTAGTCTCCAAGCTGAGGGATTCCTCTCATATGATCCACGGTTACATCTCAGCATTGAAAACAAATTCTCAGCTACATCCGTATTCAAATGCGCAAGGAGAACATAGCTTTGCTCTTGGCTTTTGATATGTTCCCACATCTGCGCAATTGCCATTAAAGTTTGTTTTAATCCCTTAAAACATGGTGGCACTACAACAACGCTAGTGGATTTCCATTTTGAAATCCATTCCATCGCTCTTTTTAATCCATCCAGAGTCTGTGTAGTTTCGGAAAGAGCTTGCTTGTTGGGATTTCTTGAATAGAGCCGGCCCGTATTGAGACTGTCAAACAGATCATTGAGCTGTTTGACAAACCTAGACGTCGACTCAGCTCTTTTTATCTCTTCATCTGTTTTGAAAACATCGGTTGCTTTCAAAACATATTGTATACCGGTGTATACATTCTCGCTGAAAACTTGTGTCGCAAGTTTTACCGACAATTTCTCAAAATTATTCGGCCGAACATGGGAGTTCGTCAGCTTATAAAACACCTGGAATGTTCCATATTTATCGTGGTCAAAGATTTTTTGGATCACATTCCAGTCGACGATTTCTTCCTCTATCTTTATGTTGTGTTTTAACAAGATGTTTCTCACGCTCTTAAAAAGATGCGGGTAATCGTATAGAAGGAATACTCTTTGCTCCTGAATATCCACATAGGGTTAATTTTCCAAAAAGTTTGGTGGCCCAAGTCTGTTGTACGCCGCGACGTTCATTGAACCCTGGTCGCAGCTTGTTGCGACCACTGTCAGACCACAATTTATTACCTCAGTAATAATTGCGACTAACATCTCTGACAGCAATTCCCCATTTGGACTACCGATGTAGTATGCAATCGTTTGCTTCCAGTTTTTATTTAACCCTCTCAGCGTGAATACCATCGCTTTAGAGGCTGGGATATCATTCCTTCCATATTCTCCTAAATCGGTTAATCCATAGATGATGTCGTCTTTGATGTTATACTCCAGCTCCTTTTTGATGGCCATTTCATCAAAAAGGAGTACGAATTTCTTTTCCATATCAGTCATTCCTTGTGACTTGCTCGTCAGCATGTCCGTCATGGGTTTGGTGAATCCTGCAGCCAACCGGATCTCCGAATGCCATCGGTAAATGGTGGTTACCGATGGCAGCTTGAAGCCTACACTCAGCATGTACTTATAGCATGCTGGTGATTTATAAAAAAATGCTAAACATAAATCCCTAGCCTTTGTTCCCCAAGGTGAGTTTTCCTTGTGGAAAAGTTGCAGCAAAATAAAAGTGCGCAACTCTTCCTTGAAACCCTCCATCTGCTTAACTTATCCCTTACGCAGCTGATACTCGCGATTTTTTCGGAGCTTAGTTGGCGTATTGAAAATGTACCGCGGAATACACTTAGCCTTTTTTACTTGTCGTGTCGATTTATATGAAAAACGCCTTGGGGAGGGAAACTGTGAAGCAGAAACATGAGATGACGGAGTATCTCGAATGGAATAATCCCTAATATAATTTTGGGTCGCACTTGCAGCCAAGTTCTCTAACGAAAAAGCTGGGCTGCAAGCTGGAGGAAGAACTGCAGCTGGAGTTGCAAAAAGGGGTGAAGGTGGGAGCGCAGAGGACACAACACCAGAATTAACCGTAGAGGTTGATGGCATCCGGATAGCAGACGTAACCGTGGAGGTAGCTTGCATCCGGGTCCTCGCAGCATCCATCAAACGAACACATGAAATGTCATTGGACGTTTCACTGCACTTACATATCGACGGTTGAGATATAGGCAGTGCATTTTTGACAAGACATGTCCTAAATCCTGAGACAATAATGTCTTTGGCATAAAAATGCTTTTGACACATCACCGATTTGGGCTTCACATCGTCGATGTGGGACAAGCCTCCATGCTTTACCCAAACTGATCGTCGATGATCTTTGGGTAGTATAAAAAACGAAAGTTCAGATAAGCCTTTTTGCCTCTCTTGGCACTTCAAAAAACAACACTTCAAAGGCATTTTAAAAAACTAACAAAAATTTATTTTTACAAAAAACTTCAAAAGTTACTTAATATAATTTTCCCGATTTAATTAATGCTGAAATAATAAAATGTATTAATTATTTTTAACGCGAAATAAATAACACGAAACGAATCAGTGCAAACCGGAACACCCTGTATATAAAAAAAATAACTTTCGCAAATAATCCACCTGTTGAGAAAAATGGAAATTTATTGTAAAATAATTTCAAAAAAATTATAAGCAGTCCGCTTATGCTAAAAAGGTTGAAAAAAATAAAAGAATTTAATAAAATAATGATTGGTAAATTTTACCACCAACAGGAACACCAAATGCAAAAAAACACAATTCACCAAAAGTTAACACAAAAAAAACAGAAACAAAATAGAAAAATGGGGGGTATTTGGGCAGAAAATAAAATTTTGAAGGGCTTCAAAAAAACACAAGAAAACACAAATAAATTAAAAAAAGGTAATAAATAAATTTACAAAAAGTTAACACAAAAAATACAAAAGAAAATAATAAAAGGCAATGAAAATTTTTTTTATGGTATGTACAAAATTTGGGGTAGTTGGGTGGAAAATTCAGCACTATAACTATCACTAGCACTCGTTATTCGTTTTTATGATGATATTAGGAATAATATTCACTAAAAACCGCATAGAATGAATTTATTTGTAAAAATTTTGCAAAGATCGACGTTTTTGCAAACCAAAAAGTTGATCTGAAGAAAAATCGTTACAAAAAGCTAAAATAGCTTCAAAAAACCGCGAAAAGTTTTTTTTAAGAAAATCCTACAAATACTACCTATACAATCATACAATATGAAGAACTTCCATACAAAATTACACATACACACAAAAAAACACTATGCCAAATTTCACAGAAAGTACCGTATTCTCGGTTCCTCTGCTCTATTTTTTCTTCTCCTCCAACTCCCATATATTTCATATAAATACCTATACACCCTTCTCATTCTCGCCATTTCAGCATTTTTTCATTTTCTACCACTTTTTATACTCTTCTACGGGGAAATATCCACCCTGTCAATAAAGTTCCTCAACATTCAAATGTCAAATCACCAAAAATTTCCTCAACTTTTGAATGTCAAAGAATGTTTATAGATACGGGGGCTTCAACATCAGATTGTGTATAAACAATTGATGTCGATGATACTACCACAGATACTATAGTTCCATAGATATCGCACGCAGAAGAAAAAAAAATGACAATTTTTCAACTGACTGGGACGTACCTCTACGTCCCAGTTTGATCGAACTCGTGTGAATAAAACTTAAACTTGATGTTACCCTAAATTGTGTTTGAGTATCAAGTTGCTTGTTGTGTTTTCTTTTTTTTGTGTGTGTTTGTTCCTGTTTTTAGTTCATTTTGGTTGGGTATTTAAATGTAGGTACCTAAGGTTTTTTATGTTTATGTATGTATATTTTATATTGCATTGTGAAATGTGAACGCTGCATCGCTGTATGTATGAAATACTTCTTTATCAAGGTTGGCTACATTTTGTCTGGATAAGAGAAAGGCATTTGAGAAGAAAAATGAACAGAATACATTTTAGTGAAGGTAAACATTTTTGTTGGTAGAAAAACACTTACGTAGACGAGAGGGTTATAAAAAATTAATTTTGAATAGTTGCCTTTTCTTATTCTCAAAAAATGACGGCAAATTTTATTATTTGGAAATAATATGAAGGTTCAGCAAGGTAATTACCGAAACCCCTTCTTAATAATGTTAGGGTTAATTTAATAGGAGAGGTGGTAGGAACAATTAATAGAATTTTAATACAAGTGCGTATACAAGGGCATGCAATTGAGTTGAAATATATTTTTTGTGAATTAAAATAAAATTAAAAAAATATATATTTTGAAATGCTTAAATTTTTCTTTGACCAGTGTTTTTCTTAAAAAAACCGAAATCCCACAGCAGATTTTGGGTGTGAGTGATAGCAAAAAAAGAAGTATAGGCTTCGAAAGCTTCATTAAAAGCTGTTCAAAAAATCAAAGTCTTGCATCCACAACTGGGGCCTTTGCGATTAAGCAGTGCATTGAAAAAAAATATGAATGCAACTTCGAGTGTAATCGTGTTAGCCAAAATTGGTTTTCACCCCTCCCTAGATAAGCTCCTCCTTGAGTGTAGATATAGTTTGCTCTACCTGACCGTTTAAAAAATTCAATATTCTAAGTGAAAAACGGTTTTTTTTACACAGTCTGGCAGGGCGAATTAAACGATCTCAGATCCCGTGATATGGGATCCGCGGAGCTTATCTAGGGGGGGATGACAACCAATTTCGGCTAACACGATTATCCTCGAAGTTGCATTCCTATTTTTTTTTATGCACTGTCTAATCACAAAGGCCCCAGTTGCGGACTGCAAGACTTTGATTTTTTGAATAGCCTTTAATGAAGCTTTCGACGCCAATACTTCTTTTTTTGCTATGACTCACCCCCAAAAATTTTCTGTGGGCTCTTAGTCTAAAATGTTTAAATTCAAGTAGTTTAAGTTTAATTTAATTAAGGCTTTGATGAAATAATGGCTTTACTACGTGACGACTGAATTATAAAAGAAAAAGATTTAATTCTTAGCAAAGGATTACAGTTTAAAGAATTAAAGTTAGTTAAAGTTAGTGGGGAACGAGAAGAAAATATTTGGGAATGCAAATTTCAAGTATTTATTAATATGTACATAGATACAAATTATATTTAAAAATAAAATCAACCCGATTGTGAAATAACATTCGAATTTAAAAAAAATATTTTAATTTTGGTTTTAAATTCATAAAATACTTTTTGAAAGTGTTGATATGCAAGATTATTTTTACTTTTTGGAGGTTTTGGAATACAAAATTTAATTGAAATTCGTTCAGCCGATAATGATAATAAGAAAATAAAAATAAAAAAAACGTTCTGTGGGTGCCTTTGTTTCAAAAAAATGATAAAAAATGTTTTTGTATAAATACTGGTAGACCATTTAAATTTGGATTGGCTACGAAATCTCGCAAATCAAAATCTCGCATAACGAAATCTCGCAATTACAAAATCTCGCTTTTCATAATCCCACAATTATAAAATCTGGCTTTTAATAATCTCGCAGTAACGAAATCCCGCAAACTAAAATCTCGCATACCAAAATCTACCAAAGTTGAATTGCATTGCAACAAAACCATTTTTTTAGTCAAAATCTCGCAAATTTAAATCTCGCGCGAGATTTTATTGATTTGAATTCAATTTTGCGAGATATCCTACCTACTGCAAAATATATAATCCAGTGTCTGAGTTCTTTTAGACCACTGTTATAGAGGTTATAATCTATAGATTCATTTCTAAAAGCCGTGTGCGACTCATTGCTCTGAAATTTGAATTTGCGAGATTTCGATTTGTGAGATTTTAAATTGCGAGATTTTGGTTGAAATTTTCGAGATTTTTAGGATCGAGATGTAAATGCGAGATTGTAAAAAGCGAGATTTTGTAATTGCGAGATTATGAAAAACAAGATTTTTAATTTGCGAGATTTCGTTATTCGAGATTTTTACAAAAATGCGAGATTTTGGTTTGCGGGATATCGAAGCGCTCCCTTTAAGTTTTTAAGCATGGAAACATTTATATCTTAACCGTAGGACCCATTTTTTTAACATTTGTTTTTTTTTACATAAAAGTAAAATTTTTGTTTATATGTATTCTTAAGTGTTAAAAAACCATAAAGTACCTACTTAGTTTCAAAGAACCTTCCTAGTTGTTTTCTAAATATTAAGCTTTCAACAAAAAAAGATTAAAAGATAGTTTTACATTACCTTAACTTTTTGTAAGCTTTTCCATGAAAAAATATGGTTCAAATCAGCCAAACAGTTTTTAAGATACTTAATCGAAAAAAGCGAAATGATTTCTCATCCAATAGCGAGAAGCGAGACCCATGTTTTTTATCTTCCCTATCATCGCAAGAGATGTTTGATCAAAATTTCGTATATTTTTCAAGTAAAAACATGCAGAACCTACTTAAATGTTTTTTAAACTAGGTTTGAATTGCATGTATTGGTACTTATTTTCGTATATCAATAAATACTAGAAACTGCCATACCTGCCTACCAACAAACTTTCTTTTTTTATGCTTAGTAAACTTTATTAATAAAAAAATACCTTTAAAAAAACCTCTCCTACGAGTTAAAATTTTTGTTTGCATATAAATATGTATAATTGTATATATTCATTACTCATTATCATTACTTAAGATTACCGGAGTTCTTATTTTTGAGATCTAAGCAATTTTATGAGTTTAAATCTTCGCTACTTTTTTCTATAATAACTTGCACACCTATTTTCATAATATAAATTCTCTAAATTACCAAGCTACTTGTACTATGTGTATGGTATGTGTGTTAAAATAATTTTCGATTCCTATTTCTCAAAGAGAAAAAAAGTCAAAACAATTCGCACCCTTAGAATGAAAGTGACCTAACTAAAAATTTGCAATTCATGGGAAATGAGTAAGAAAGTTCTCAAAAACGCTTTACAAGGTCAGTTTATTGCAAAATCAGAAGTTACAGAAATTTTGAGTTAGGTCACTTTCATTCTAATTGTTCATTTCTGAATTCTTAACATTTCTCGTCGAAGGCCAATAGTGTTGCAGTTAATGGTGAGGGTGGCAGTTTCAAAAAATCAGTTGTTCATGTTCCATCAAAGCAATAAATGTAAGTTTTCGATCTAAAAAATATATATGTACGCATGTACATACATATATGCCCAAGCTAACCTTTATTCCACCACGCCACCCCTTTACCGATCACGCCTTCTCTGCTGAACATTTCTTCATAAGCTTTTGTTCTACTGCTAAGGCCAACAAAAATAAACAAATAGAGACTTCTTTAAAAAGGAGCAAAAACTATACCGCGCTGAACAAAAGATAGATACCTACCAGCGTTGCCCCCCTACTACAATTGTAGTGTTTTTACTACACTTTTTTTTCAAAAGCACACACTACGCACGCTCCTCCAAACACTACACTTTTTTTAAATCAGAAATTGTGTGTTTGTAGCTTTAAATCTTAACCAATACTTTCTGTGTAAGCCAAGAATATAACATTCTCAATTCCACAATCCACTTCCAGAATGGAATCTACAGTTTGACAGATCATATTGCTTTTCTCTTTCTAAAATTAATGTATTTTCTTCACATTTCTTCTTCAGTTTCACAATGTTTTGAAATTGGAATGTGAACTGTTTTTTAAATTATTCTCGAATGTTTGATGGAGCTGCACAAAATCGTGTGCTAATTTAATATTTTATTTTGTGAATTTCTATTGTCAGGAGTACCAAATGAATAGATATTTTTCAGCTATCAAAAAACCTAAGTAAGAAATAACTTAATGCTGTTTGGATTCATGTAAATAATGTTTAAGCTTGATTCACACCATAGTTCTAATACTGATTCAGTCTCAGTACGTGCTCACTACATTAAAATATTCTTAAACGAGAAACAATGTTTATATTCACACAATCGTTATCGCTCCAAAACCGATACGTTCTCGCTCCGATTTCGATTTGTTTGAAAGAATATTTTGTCGAAGTGAGAACTCATTTTTCAATTTTTTATTTATTTTGATGTGATAAATCGATGACAAACAAAATTGATTTGAAAATAATATATGAAAAAAAGAATACAAAAAAATATGGGAGCTACATATATCGATATCGGTATCGGAGCCGCAATTTGAATACTAGGGTTAAGTATCGGAGCGAGAACGTTTTGAGAATTTATCGATATTGGCACAGTAATGTGAATCAAGCCTTAAAGTGATTTATTAATCCTTAAATGCATATTTTTGGTTTGTAAAAATGTAAATTTTATGAGTTATGCATAATGGTTAAAAGTGAATAAAAGGATTACAAAATTTGTAAAATTATTTTGTTCTTTTTTTACTACGTTTTTACTACACTTTTTTTTCCTAAACACTACACTTTCAATCAGTTGGGGGGGCAACACTGATACCTACATACATATACACACAAATACACAACGACGACATCACACCCCCCAGATCGCAGGTACTCTCAACCGACTATGATTTTTATAGTAGAAGATGAAGAAGGCTGTAGCTGTAGTAGGATTATGAAACCAAAATGTGTGCCTGTGGCTGTGTGTGGAACTGACAAGAATGATCGAACACGAATTATGCTCAAAAGGGTTGCATAGGTATCCGAAGTTAAATCAAAATATGTGTATCTTGGAATCCAACTCACTGGTGGACGTCTTTTGGGGATGATCGTGTTCTGTGGGTTACATTCTGCTCTGTTTGATAAGGTTGCATGGTTTGCCTCCGACAAATCGCTTAAAATAGTCGATTGAAAAAGTCGTCATTTTTATTTGCACTGAATGCAATATCTATGTAACTCTATTATCTGTGATACTACTATAAAGTTTATATACAATGGTAAAATACAAACTACAAACCAGAGAATATGAATTCATATTCTCTGCTACAAACAAGAAACCAAAAGACATCAAACCGCATCGGTAAACCATTCCGTCTCCTTTTACACTCCACATCGGCATAGTATACCGGTACAATACTACTCGAAATACTGTGTCGGTATATCTCCTATTTAGACGACCATAAAACCTAACTACACTATGCATCGACACAGTGTTTCGCGACGTGTAATAGGGGTAAATGAATAAAAAGTATATTATGAACTCTTTTTCTGCATTGATATATTATATATAGGTAAATGGAGGATATATTCCTTATGTGGGTGATAGAAAAAATGTAGGTATTCTTTTTTTCGGTTGTTGGTGGTTTCTTATGAATAATAATGATTATGAATGAACGTGTTGTTTTTCGTTTTCGTATTCTAATCTAGATTCATTAGATAAGAACATTTTTTGATTAGGTAGCTAGGTACCTACCTATCTTTAATTTAATTTATATAATTATTTTTAAGTTTTTGAAATTAAGAAATTTTAATATTAATGCAATTCAACAGTTTGAACTTGTTGTTCAGTAAAATGAAACAAATACAAAATAATTTGAAAATACTAATGAAATTATGAAAGGTAAAATATTTTAATTTTATTTAATAGGTATAGAACAGGAACCTATATTCCTACGTGGACATAAATAGGTAGGTATTATCTTTAAGAAAATATTAGGTCCTTAATAAGGGTCCTTAATAACCTACATTAAAAAGGCTAATATTGATTTTATTTTGTATTTGTGTTACATAAAATTTTTTTATTGATAGTCAGGCGGCAATAAAAGCCATTTCCTCAATTACTACAAAGTCCAAACTGGTAGATAGTTGCCGTTATGTGCTGAGGATTCTCAGTGCATCGAACACAATCACCCTAAGATGGGTCCCAGGACACCGTGATATACACGGGAATGAAATGGCAGATGAGCTGGCCAAAAACGGATCATCTCTAGATCCGAGCCAAACCGATCACTCTGTACTCGTTCCACTGGAGCAAGAAAAAAGTAGAATTCACCAAAGCTTCCTCGAGGTTGCAGACGTTAGATGGTCAACCATCGACTCTTGCAGGGTTTCGAGGAATCTATGGCCGAATATCTCTAGGAAAAAGACAGAATATTTACTTAAGATAAGTAGGCCTCAACTTTCCACTTTAATTGGAGTCCTAACGGGTCACAACTCAATGGGAACCCACATGCACAGAATGGGCATTAGCTCGTCGGACTTGTGTAGAGGGTTTCAGGATGTAGAGGTGGAGAAGGGCTCATATCACTTTCTTTGTGAATGCCCCAGCCTAGCCAGAACCAGAAAAGCAGCCCTCGGAGATTATTTTTTCGACGAATTGGGCGACATCCCTAACTTGCCACTAAGAAACATCCTTAAATTCATCCAGAATTCAGGGTGGTTCAGGGAGGAATCCCATACCTAAACTCCACCCAATCCATCTTATCCTTTTCCCCAAACCTTCCTTGCCTAAATCCTATGGGGAGCGCAATGGATCCATTGAGATCCGAGTGAGATGCGACGGCTTGCCGTAACATCACCCCTTCTAACCTAACCTAACCTAACATAAAATTTGTAATTTTGCAAGATGCGACATAAAACGAAGGTCTTTGTTAGGTCGTTTGGGACAAGAAAAGAAAAAACCTTACAACCTGAGATAATTTACAAAAGATTGAAACAAAATTAATAGTTATTGTTAAAAAAGAACGGCCAAAATCTTTAAGAATATGCTTTCCTGGAGTCAGAAATGTGTTGAATTTTGTATCTCATGGTTGAATATTTCGTTCGTTCTGTGCATGTACTATACACAATGCACACACATAAATTGATGACAAAAACTTATACAAAAAATATAGAAACAAACGTCAAACGAAGTATGTTCTTCATTCAGCGATAAATACAAATGTTTTAGAGGAAAAAGAGAATATAACCTTAAAACTATCAGCAAAAGAAAAGGAAGTTGTTATCATTTTTGACGAAATGAGCCTTCAGGCGAATCTAACCTACAATAAATACAAAGATGTAATTGAAGTTTATTTACTAAATTTAACCTGGACGAAAAAAGTTCTAGCTTTATTTACAAACAAAAACCCATTTATGGAATGTACGATATACCTCATCTAATTAAAAGTATTCGGAACAATCTTCTTAAATATAATCTATCCACTTCTGATGGAATTCAGTTGGAAAATAATTGATTATCTTTATAATACAGATAGATCTAATACAATTTAAATATGTCCGAAGCTCACATCAGCTCACATTGACCCGATAGCTTCTGGAATCGAAGCCTTAATAAAATTAAATACATTTCCAGAACATATAGCACAATTTGTAAAACCAACAGCTGAATTTATAAGAAACATAAATCGACTTTTTGATCTTCTAAATGGAAATGGCCTTCTAGCCAAAGTTATATCGATGAAATTTGTATTCAAATCAAAATGTTCCAATTGTAAGGAAGAGGGTTCAGAATACCTTAAGGTGGACTGGAATGCCATCTTACATAGTGAAACGGAGGAACAAATATCGATCATACATGAGCAACCCAAAAGTGAAGAAGTTGAAAGTTCTGAAAATTACCTGAATGTCAACAACATCAACATAATAAATATAATCGAGGAAAATGCGATATCGGAGAAAGTGCCAGAAATCAGGGACCTCGCTACTAGATATTTTGCAGGCTATTCCCTTTTTAAATCAATGATATTTGTGAAAACTGTGTTCAAGAAATATCGAAAGATAAACACAATTTCGAACTAACAGAAATATTAATAAAACTTAAGGAGTACGAAAACTCAAGTGAAAACACACTTTTTTTATGGCCATCTGAAATTTTTTTTTCCAGTATGCCGCCTTCATGTACCAATATTTTCAACCTACTTTCAAAAAACACCTTTTGCATCTAAGCTGAAAAAAAATTATAAAAGAATGCATAACTGAAATAAATATGTATATACTTTCCAAGCTGGTTCCATCTCTCTGATAAATGTCATGAGCATAAAACTGATGTAATAAAACCCTGGAAACTATTTAAGCAAAGGTAATTAATGAAATAATATGACCATAAGAAAGCAGGACCATATCGAATATTTTATATCCGTGAATTAAGCTACCACCTAACAATTTTCTTAAATTTCATTATTCATTATTCATTTCAACTTAAATAGGCTAAGAGCAGTATCTAATAATATGCAAGAATTGTCAAAGGAGTAACGGGAGCCATACATTTATTATGACATTAGTCGCATTTTGACCCATTTTTTGCCTCATGCGACCATGAGACGACTTTTTAAAAAAACGTCTCTTTTTTTACCCTTTTTAAAAACTCTTGCGACTTTTTTGACCCCTTCTCTAGATAATTGATTGGATAAGATTACTTAGATACTATTTTAGTGAAAAAGTTGGAAAAAGCATTAGCCAAATCCTATGATACACGTTTAAAGGGTACCTTTAAACACTGAATCTAATTTAAATTCAAGTTAAATAAAATTTAACTCTTTTGGCAAGTTTCATGAGTGTAAGAGTTTTTTCGTGGGTGTTGTTCTCATTTAGTAATAATTCTACATTTGCCCCTACCCTTAAAAAATGCCCTTTCAACTCAGATATTTTTAGGGATTTGTTTGTTACTTGGTTCTATTGACTATTGAAATATTTATTCCTAGTTCCACTTAGATACATAGGTAGGTACCATTGTTTTCATAGGGGTTTCGGTATAATTTTAACTGTTGTATGTACTTAAAACAAATCAACATTACATAAAAAAAACCTTAACTTTTTTTTGATGTGTAAACATCTTAGCGCTCGGTATGGGTAAAATTGAAAATCGGCTATAACGGATATGGGCTCACGGTTCCGTTTGGAACCATTTTGTTTGTTGTAGGTAAGTAGAACTCTGTAAACTCGAATAGGTAAGGTAGTTTTCATTTTATACGTAATGGTTTTGGTATTTGCTAAGTGGAGTGAATTCCTTACACCCCGACTCCACAGTAGATAATTTCTCTCAGAATGTTCGTCTTGACATTAAATATTTAATGGAGTCACTCCGTTTCATATCTTGATAGGATGTCAAGATGCAATTATATCTTGACAGAGATATTTGACATACATTTTGCCAGGTGAAGATTTTGTTGCTTTTTTTTCTAGGAATTTAATTTTTTATTTCATTATTTTGTATCCATTGCAGCTTTTGATGTTAATCTCTGCAATCGCGGGTGGCAGTTCTGGTTTGTGATATTAAGTGTTATTTGCAATTTCTTGATTTGAAATGCCTAACATGATTAGCCAAGTGGCGCATTCTTTTCTGTTTCTCTAGTTGGCTGTGGTTAATGTATCAAAAAGAAGTGTTGTTATGTCATATTTAAAAAGTTACTTTGAGTTACTTTTCATTTAGGAACGACAAAAGCTAAAAATATGGCTGATCTGTCAAACAAATTGGGTACAAAAAGTCGAAATAAATTTGGAATTAAAAATCAAGAAGAAATTGTGATTTCATTATTGAAAAGAACTTTTATCAGCACTTGGCAAATGCATACATTTTTCAAATTAAATTTCATTGAACTTCATTCTAGCACAAAATTGAATATTTAAGCTAAAATATTTCCATTTTTTTTATCATTCATTACTTGCACAAATTTCTTTACTGCAAATCGATCAAATCAGATAAAAATGTCACAAAACCTGGGAAAAATTTCCAAAATCACTATCGACGGTAAAATCAATAAAATTAAAAATATATTAGCTTTATATTTTCCCCCAGATCTTATCTGGATTGTATATGCATACATGTACTACAAAAAGAACACAAAATCCGACCTTGCTTTTGGATTTCGATTTGCAAATTAACACCCTTTGTACTTTTTTGCAAAAATTAGTTTTTTCTCTCACAGGTAGATGGCTTTTTGTGTTGAAGATAGGGAGAAAATAGAGAATAGAGTAGAGAGAAAATACAGAAACAAAAGGATAAACGGGGATCGGATAGGTATATAACACTCTTGTCGCACTGGGATCCTGTTTGTTTTATTATGATAATCTAATCCGGATCAGATCTGGGGGATAATAAACTATTATATATTACAAAAATGGGATCAATTCCAAACCGAGAGAACCGAGATCGAGAAGCAAACAAAAGATAACTCAAAATGAAAACACCGTGATTTCAGCTGCTTTTGACGGGTTAACCATTTCAACTCAGTATCAAAGAGATGAGTTGGAAAATTGTACTCAAAGTTACTTTTTGACACTTTAACTTTGAATCCAGGAACAACTTTGTGACATCATAAAGTTAATTGAAGTAGCTTAATTTGTGATGGTTTATTTGCGGAGGAGTTTTCTCGGAAGGAGTTTTTTAATGGGTAAATTCATTATAATTTGTGTCGTGCAACCATTTTGTTTTAGCGCAGATTCCTAATTTTTGCCATACGTGGTAATGACCCGATCCCTTACCTTCAGGTGAAAACGAATGTTTACACATCTACCACGCGATTCCCGGTACTCACACATTTTTTTTTGGGTAGTTGAGATCATTTTGGGTTTAGTCTCATTAAATTCAGCATTAAAAGTTACCCTTAAAAAGTGTAGAATAATATAATAAGGTTGCTCCAAAAAAATAAGTATCTCAGTTTGAAAGACTTCCAACTTTTTCACCTCTCCACCTCTTCAAATGCATCTACACAAAAAGCCAATATGGGGATTTTGGGGGACTTTGAATATGCTATAGAGGGTGTAATTCTGCGTCGATACCGATTTAATTATTTCATGAATTAATTATTTCAACCTCTGCACCTTTTTTTTCCTAGGCTATACATACCCATACAATTTAAGAATTTACCTCAATAGAACATCACCCTGATTTATGACGAATAATGAATTGAATCAAGGCAAAAACTATTCGATCTTCCATCAAATCAAGAAGAAAATAACTGCATAGGTATTGCGTATACAATATCAATTACTAACTCACGACGCTCTTCCACCTACCACCCTGATTTATGACGAATAATGAATTGAATCAAGGCAAAAACTATTCGATCTTCCATCAAATCAAGAAGAAAATAACTGCATAGGTATTGCGTATACAATATCAATTACTAACTCACGACGCTCTTCCACCTACCCTCTTTATATGTATATTAAAAATAATTCATATAATTAAAAAAAAACCTGTTCTCTTTTTTCAAATTAATTTTTTCCCAACATTTTCAAAAAGTCAATTTCAATATTTTTCAGAGAAAATGAGAAATGAAAATGAAGCACACATAATGTATATGTAAAACAAACCATCTTTCAAGCGCATGTATGTAAATAGAGTACGAAGTAGCAAATTTGACAATTAGGCGCGAAGGCGTCGAGGAAGATTTAGAATTGAGAAGGGACCAATCAAAACAAAAAAGTCACCCCACAATCGTCACATTTTGAAGAGGGAAGTTCATTTTCCTCAAGACAAACACCACCAAGTTCATCCTCACTTCCATCTACTTCGAAAGATTGTTTTAAGAATAAGGCTCACATAATTAGTGTGGAAGAAATAAAGCCTGATTCACAATGCGACGGGAAAACGAGACGAGAGCGTGACGTGATTCGCTGTCATCTTTTTCTAGTTATAAAATCGTTTCCCAATTCACAATGTGGCGAGATTCTTTACAACGAAAACTCTTTTGTTAAAAATAAAAAATAATAAAAATTGTCCAAAAAAGCTTTAAAGACAACAGATTAGGAATTACTTAATCTTTTAATTTCAAGTTATCGTATTTTTTCTTTAAAAAAATACTTCCATTATGTAAATAACTTGTCAAAAAATAAAATCGTCGTCTCGTCGCGTCTTTTTTTCAATTTTTCGAATTCTTGGCGTGACGTGACGACGAGAAACGCTTCATTGTGTATATCTCCATATACTTTCATTGTTTGAAATTCGTTTGACAGCAACGACGGGATCTCGTCACACTCACGTCTCGTTTCCTCGTCGCATTGTGAATCAGGCTTAAGGCCTGCTTCGTCACAATCGGATGTTGCAAGAATGTCTTTCACGCCAGACTTGTTAGAACAGTCAATGGCGACGAGGATTTCGATTGGCGAGTTTAATTTATAATACAAATCTTATTTATACTAAAATTCACGAATTTTTTTGTACTAAGTCTTTATTTAATAATAAAAAAAAATACCTTCAAATATTGTTTTTTTAAATTCTTCCAAATTGCTTTGCAAACTTCAGGAATGGCTTTGCTGAGAAAAGGTTGAGAGAGCCTGGTTTGGTAGTTTAAACTTTGGAATGTTTCACCCGTGGATAAGAATCTCAAAGTGACTGCCAACTTTTCAGCTGGTGATATTGCGTCTCTCAAAGCTGTATTCATTTTCTTAATATCGTTTTCAATAAGAGGCGAAAGCAGGTCAAAAGTATTTTCATTCATTCTTATATAATTTAAATACGATGCTTTATCATTAAGTTTGAGTTCTTTTGTTAAGAAATTGAAGGATCCGACGACAGATCTGTTTTCTCTCCAGGTTTTTATCCAGCTTCTTTTTTTCTTCTGCTTGGCAATTTTCATAGCATCCTCACAAAGATCTAAAACATCTAACAACATTTCTTCATCGGAGCTATTATCTGTATCCATTATTTCAATAATCATTTTTGATGTATCTAATAAATTATTTACAATTTCTAACATTTTGGTTTTTGGTTTAATTTCACACTTTAACTCTATAAGAAAAAACAAAGAATGAAAGAGAACTGTCAAAAAACACGCAATGCAAAAATGAGAAAAAAGTCCAAGTGTAATAACGCGCGATTGACGGGATGAGTGTTCAAAAGAAAATATACGAAGCCCGCAGACTACAGAAAGTCTAAGTGTAATAGCGCACTTACCAAATAAAGTTCCAATAAAAAAAAAGATCTTTGCGAAATCCAAGCCCGCAAACTCCTACTAAAAAATGAAATAAAAAACAAAACAACCACCAACCACCAGCCAAATAGACGCCTGCCAAACCAATGCAGATGCACGCACACGCACTGCAAAAGCAGACAGCAATACAACGACAACACACATAAAACATGAGAATTGAGGTATGCCACGAAACGCAACAAATAAAAATAAAATAAATTAAGGGGAAATAGAGTTCAGGAACAAAAATGACAACAGAGATAAAGAGATGCGTGTACCTTACCTAATTGATTTAATGAGAATGAATGATTTTGTATCTTTGTCACTGGTTTTGTATCTTTGTTGGTTAAGGCTGTTGATTTTTGTATCTGCCTGCTAAGACGATGTGAGGTAAGGCAATAATTTCTTAAAACATTTTTTTCTATGGGGTTGAGACATCTGTATATGATTGTTTGTGATAGTAGATTGTGAAATTCTGCGCCAACACCATCTTTGAATTTTATTAATACAAATCTTTTTTCAATTTTTCTTAGCTTTTTAAATTTCTTTCCCAAAACTTATTTTTTCCACACCTTTCGTGCAAGGGGAGGGGTGGAAGAAAATCAATAATGTAGTCCTATGGTTTCAACAAAGGACAAGTTGAACGTCAAAACTGTGAGATAGCATTAATTTTGGCTCCCAAAAAAGTTTTAAAATAAAATATTAAAGTAAAAATTCTAAAAGTTATTTATTTTTCAAAAGAAAGACTGAATTGTTTACTATCTAAGTACTCGAAAAATCTAGTAAGTTCTTAACAATAGGTATAGCAAATTCCAAACATAAAATCGCAAAGGCACATCTTTCACCGTAACCTACAAAGATTGTACAAAGGCGAATGAATAAAAGAGGAATTGTAGAGACATCGCCCGAATCCTTTGGAACTGAAAAGCGTTACCAAAGTACTAAAACAAACATGAGCAGTGTAAGTAACATGACCGTCGAAGATTTGGAGCGTCTTCTGGACGCTAAGATGAGTAATCTTGCATCCAAAGATGACATCTCTGCTCTGGGTGTTGAAATCTCAACTTTACGAGCTAGTCAAGATGAATTCAGAGCCAAAGTGTCATATTTGGAGACACAAAATGCATTTTTGGAAGCACAAGTCGAAAGGCTTTTGAAGAAAGAAACGGAAAATAATCTTATTTTGCACTTGCCTGATGATAGTTCGACAGATCCGCTTTCCAAAGCAAAAGATGTGTGTAGTGGTCTCATTGACGAAGATGTAGTCCAACAGGCGCGTCAAGTGAAGTGCATCAGGCCAGGCATGGTCAGCGTAGTGGTGCAGCTCCCTAACCGTGCCACAGTCGATCAAATTCTTCGTAAGTCAGCGCAACTTAAAAACACTGGTATGTCTGTCCAAAAGGACCTTCCATTCATTGCACGACAGAAAAGAAGAATTCTTGGGCAAATCAAAGCAGCAGTAAAGTTGCAGCTCCCAAATGCTAAAATTTCCCTTAGAGACGATCGACTATACATCGAAGGAAACTTTTTTACTTGGGACAACAACCAAGGCCTGAAGTATGGAGATACCGATGGATTTACGCGTTTGAGTGAAATGTTTCCAGTTTTAAATGAATTACATTTACAATTCAAGCCGAAAACTATGTTAATGACGAAAGAAAACAAAACACATGAATCTGAAATGTCATCAAGAAAACCTGTCAAAAAATTCTCCAATTCTAACATAGCGCCACCTAGTAGTAACACTATAAACTTATCATCTCCCGGATGTTCCCACCATTAACATCCCGCCGTCGGTCAGCCGTTGAATTCAAATAATGATTTTAAAAATAATAATACTTTTAATTTAAGAATACTGTGTTACAATATCACAGGACTTAAAAACAAACTAATCTTTCCTGATTTCTTCAACTTTGTACGAGAATTTGATATATTTATTTTAATAGAAACTTTCTTAGTAGAAAACCAGTACGATATGTTTAATAATGTTTTAAGAGGATATGAATTAGCTTGGACATCTGCAATTAGGAGACATAATGTTGGAAGAGCAAGTGGTGGAATGGTTATAGGCTTTAAAAAGGAGTATAACAACTTCTTAAAATTGGAAAGGCATGAAGATTTTTGGTTCATTTCACTTCAAGAGCAAGGAGTAAAACATTTAATTGTCCCTGTCTATCTTAATTGTAATCACTGGTCTGATGATTTTTCCTGCTTAGAAGACTTACTAGCTCAACTATCCGAACCCAATCTTCTTTTGCTGGGAGACTTCAACGCACGAATAGGTAACGAACAAGGATGGCCACTCTTTCCTGCAGTATATCCTTATGAGCTCACCTACTCTCGTTCTTCGAAAGACAATCGAAAGGATGCCAAAGGTAGTCACTTCCTAGAACTCTGTGATTCCTATAACTTCGTTGTACTAAATGGAAGAGGCCCCAGTGATCAATCAGGAGAATATACATTTATTCGCTCTTCAGCTCGCTCTGTTATTGATTATGGTGTCGCCACAGGGAGCTGGTTAAGCAAAAACTTAGATTTCAATGTTGGTATCAAAACATTTTCCGAGCACATGCCACTAATTTTGTCATTTGGTAGCAACGCAGCCGTTACTAATACGGAGTTTAATCTCCCACCAAAACTAAAATGGAACGACCAATTCTGTCAGGAATATCAACGAAACCTGAACATGGAACTAAATTTACTCAACAACGTCACGCCAACCCCATCTTTGGAAGAACTACTCGATATTGTGAAAAAGTCAAATCCATCTAAACCAAACCCTAGAAGAAAAACGCAAATTCATAAAGAAAAGTGGTTCGATAAGGATTGTGAAGCGGCCAGAAAGCGTTCTTTCGCCTATCTTGCTTTATTTCGAGCACACAATAACACAACATTTCAACAATGGTACGCAAAATTTAATAAAAGCTATAAGGCATTATGTGTGCAGAAAAAGAAGGATTACCACAGCAGTATAATTGTCTCCTTAGCAAGTGTAAGCTCATCTGCCGAATTTTGGAAAATAATGAAGAATGTCAGTGGATCTAATCCGACAATTGGATGTCAGCTGAAAGCAGCGGAATTGAAAAATTATTTTGCATCTCTGCTAAATACTGAGTTTACCTCTCTTAGAGTCCAATATGCTATGCCATACACTGAGGATAGCTTTTTAGATGCCAACTTTTCTGCTGAAGAGCTTCTTCTCGTGTTAGAAGGTGTCAAAGCTAAAAAAACACCAGGATTAGATAGAATTCCCTATGAGTTCTTCAAATTCGCCACAACAGAATTTATAATTAGCCTCAAAAACTGCTACAATGACATTTTTAGCTCTCGTGCCATTCCTCCAACCTTTTTGTCTTCGATAATATTTCCATTATTCAAGAAAGGAGATGCTTTAGTTGTTGAAAACTACAGAGGGATTTCATTTTTGAATACTTCCATGAAACTTTTTGCGAGTTTGATATTTCGGAGACTTGTCACCTGGACAAATGAGAAATCCGTACTTAGTGAGTTCCAAGCTGGCTTTCGATCGGGTTATTCTACAATAGATCAAGTATTCCTCTTAGTAAACATAGCAGAAGTATATTTGCAACAAGGAAAAAAATTGTACGCTTTCTACATAGACTTCAAAGCAGCTTTTGACAGCATTGACAGAGAGTCTCTTTTTTTCAAACTAGCAGGAATCGGTGTGTCCTCAAAAGTAATTGAAATTCTAAGAGCACTTTACGCGAATGACTCTATATCAGTTTGGGATGGAGAAAGTCTCTCAGAGGAATTCAGTTCATCAATGGGTTTAAAGCAAGGATGTGCCCTAAGTACTCTTTTATTTACAATCTTTATTAATGATTTGGTGGATTGCATTGGTGGAGGTGTTACTATTGCAGGGGAAGAAATTCCAGCTCTAATGTATGCCGACGATATTGTTCTTTTAGCGGAATCGCCTCACCAATTGCAAAGGATGATTAATGTCCTCGAAAGATATTGTGACAGGTGGAACCTTACAGTAAATCTAGCCAAATCTAAGATAATGTTATTCAGAAAAGGGCATGGAAGATACGCGTCGTATGAAAAATGGAAGTACAAATCAGTGGAGATTGATATCGTTAAAGAATTCAAATATCTAGGAGTGACAATATCCAGCAATCTTTGTTTTAAAAACCATGTCCAAGCTAAACTTAAAGAAGCCAAATCTGCAATATGTGTTTCTTGGAAAAAATGCATTGAAAACAAATCAATTCATCATTCAGATAAATACAAAATTTTTCAAGCTGTTTCCAAATCCATAATGTTTTACTCAGCACAAGTTTGGGGCTACAAACAGTACAATGATATGGAAAAATTGCTAAGATTTTTTTTAAAGCGTGTTTTTAAACTACCATCTACGACGCCAAACTATATGCTTCACATTGAAACTGGTATAGCACCAATGTTCATCGATTCGTTAAAGATTCACTTTGATTATATTTTAAGAATACTTCAAATGGACTCGATGAGGCTAGTAAAGAAAATTGCAAACTACCTGATCATAAATAAATTGAATTTTCTAAAAGATTGGTCAACAATGTCTGCATCGGTGGGAGAAACAATCAATCTGAGTACAATAAGTATACCTGACCTTAAGAAAACTCTTTATATCATTTTATCAAAGTTGGATATAAAACATCACGAGGACTGCATAAATCAGGCTAAATCATCGCAATACAGGGATTACTACAGCAAGCTTCAATTTGATCTTGGTGCAGCAAACTATTTCCACGATAAAAACTCAACAGAATTGATTTCGACAATTTTCCGTACTAGAGGAGAAATATTACAATTAAATTTTGTACCACACAGACCAGACCTTCCCCTTCTATGTGAATTGTGCAATACAAGGGAAAGAGAAGACATTTTTCATTTTTTGGGTTCCTGTCCGGTCCTGCGAGAATATAGGCGACTTGTTTTTGGAACAAACTATTTGGAAAAAGAAGAAGTTTTACATATCATGAATGGGTCAAATGGCTGGGATAAACTATACACCTATATTAAATCAGCCGCCGATTATAGAAACAAAATAATATCAGAGAATTTTTAAAGTTATAGTCATCAGAAATTTAAATTACGTTTTATTTGCATTAAACATTGTTAAAGTACTGCTTTTCGTTTCGTACATACCTATGTAAATTAATTCAACTAATTTTCATTTAATTATTTGTTTGCTAAAATCATGCTTTCTTTAATTTTATTTATATTTGTCAATCTGACCGACGGTTATAAAACCAGGTCAAAAAAGACTTGTAAAATTTAATATATGTATATTTCATACGGTTATCAATAAAGTAATTTTCTATTCTATTCTCTATTCTGGTTTCAAGGGTGCTGAAGCCAACGGGAGTTAACAGGTCATTGTCCGACCCTTGGTTTTCGATTTAGAAACAACATATTAAACCTTCTGACAGTGTTGCCACCTTGACAACACTTCTTAAAAGTAAAAAGTTAGGACAAGAACTATTAGTGTACTAAAGCTCAACCCGTCAGGTCGAAATGAAAGGTTTGCCCTCATATCGTGCACTAACGCCCCTACTATTCACCTATTTTTTCAAATTGACCCATTCATTATTTATTTTTCTTCAACTACTTAATAAATACCTACATATTTGAATATATTCGTTTTCGGATGTTTGGATAAAATCGTTAGTCGTGCGAATGTCCGGTATAGCACCTTCGGTTAAACGATTTCACTTCGAAATTGTAAACATAGCTTCGGAGAAATGCTTATCACAAATTCTCCTTGTTTTGGGAAAATAAGGGAGGCACAGGAGTTGTCGCCATATTTCCCGACTGTCAGTGAAGCATATGTAATAGAAGAAAACAAATTGGAAATTCAAAGGACCAATGATACGAGTAACTGCAAGCAACAAATATCTGGGAGTCCTTTTAACGCCTAAGATGACCTTCAGGCAACATCTCGAAATTAGGAACAAAGCGGCTCTGGACTTTTGGCACCTCATATGAGGGAAATTTGATAAAAAATATGACATAATTGGTCAGTAATTGGTCAGAAAAGGTAAACTGGTCCCAGAAATTGGTAAACCCTAGATAACTTGAAATCAAGGCTGGGAAATTTGCAAAAAATGTATACCATCCGAAAGATTTCTAGATCGTGATAAAAGCTCAACTATTTTCAGTAATTGGTCAGCCACAGATTTTTTTGATGTTCGTTTCAAGGTCACAAAAAAAACTTTTGGCACCTCATTTGGGTCATTAAAAAAAAGTATGCAATTTGAAAGGCCTCTTGACGGTTTTAAAAGGTCAGCTATTTTCAGTAATTGGTCAGCCATAGATTTTTTTTATGAATATTTAATGAATTGAAAAAAATTTCAAGGGCAAAACGGTTTTTGGCACCTCATTTAAGGGAAATTTGCCAAAAATGTGTACCATCTGAAAGATCTCTAGATCCTTATAAAAGGTCAGTTAGTTTCAGTAATTGGTCAGGTACAGATTTTTTTTAATGAATTTTTAAAAATTTCAAGGTCAAAGCGATTTCTTGCACCTCATTTATGGGAAATTTGCAAAAAATTAATACCACCCGAAATGCCCTAAGATCTTTATAAAAGGTCAGCTAGTTTCAATAATAGGTCAGCTATAGATTCTTTCTTACGATTTCTTAAAGTATTTTTTTTCAAGGTCACGAAATCTATCTATCTTATGGGCCAAACAAACATATTCAAATAATAAAAGCCCTTGCATGTAATTGTTCCTTCATACCCCTCATTTACCTGGTCTATTCAATAGGCCATTAATTAAATGTTTAGGTACCTTTCAACAAGTCGGATATTTAAAAAAGCAAATTTTGATCACTCTTACTTTTCGAAAAAAATTAAAATAAGAATTTTTTAAAGATGATATTGTGAAAAGTTGAATGGAGTTTGAGAAAACGTGTATAAAATATGAAGAATCAATGTTCTAAAACTTAAGTAAATATGTACCTATAATGTGTAATTTAGCTGTTTTACCCCATATGAAATAAAAAGAAACATGCTCCATGTTACAACAGTGTATGATTTAAGATAGACAGATAGATATTTTTATTGTTCATAGATCAAGGCTTTACAATATTAGGAAAATACGCAGCACAGAGATTTGATATTTTAAGTATATCTTACAACTGAAAAATATGTATCAAAATTTTGTGAAACTTGTTTTTAATTAAAAATTATATTTGAAGGAAAACTATGATTAAAACCTTCATTTAATATTTATAAGTAAAAAAAAAATACTAGATAAAAACTTAAGAACTAATAGACTAAGAGCCCACAGCAGATTTTGGGTGTGAATGATAGCAAAAAAAGAAGTAGGTATAGGCGTCGAAAGCTTCATTAAAAGCTATTAAAAAAGTCAAAGTCTTGCAGTCCACAACTGGGGCCTTTGCGAGAAACAGTGCACCGAAAAAAAATATGAATGCAACTTCGAGGATTATCGTGTTAGCCGAAATTGGTTTTCACCCTTCCCTTGATAAGTTCCGCGGATGAAATATCACGGAATCTGAGATCTTTTGAGTGTTTAATTCGCCTTGCCAGACTGTTTAAAGAAACCGTTTTTCACTTAGAATTTTGAATTATTTAAATGGTCCGGTAGAGCGAACTATACACTCAAATGATCTTAGATTCCGATAAATGTGATCCGAGAAGCTTCTCTAGGGAGGATTGAAAACCAATTTTGGCTAACACGATTATCCTCGAAGCATTAATTTTTTTTTCAATGCACTGTTTCTCGCAAAAGCCCCAGTTGTGGACTGCAAGACTTTTGGCCAGTTGCACCGACCTCTTTTAAATATTTATTGCTTCGTTTAATTTTAAAATGACATTTATCGGTTGCACCAACCACTTCTAAATCTAACAGGCCAATAAACGAACCAATAAACTAAAGTTCCATTTTCCTCCAGATAAATTTTAAAAGCACGTTTAAACGAACATATCTAACTACCTGTAGTACCTCGTGACTTGATGGTTAGTGCGTAGGACTGTCATGCCGAAGGTGTGGGTTCGATTCCCAGCCGTGCCACCTAAAAACAGAAATGTTTTATTCGAGGTACTGCCTCTTGCGAGGAACTGACAAATCCTCCAAGAGTATACTTGTCATGAAAAAGTGCTTCTCATTTTAGCCGTTCGGACTCGGCAAAAAACTGTAGGTCCCCTCCATTCCTGCCAACAAACACGCACACAGGAATGGTTGTGAGTTGTAAGTCACTAGGCCCTGGTTCTCCATGAGCTGTTGCGCCACCCAATTTAATTTATTTATTTTATCTAACTACCTACAAACAAAATAATTCAATTTATTTTGACGGAATGTTGTTAATTCCAAATTAAAATAACGAAAACAACAGGTGAAGGCATTTTGTTTCCTATTTGTAATTCACTACTTATAAATAAATTATTCCAGAAAAATTATAGACTGGTCATCGTGCGCTCATCTGATAACAAACTAAACCAAAAAATGGAGAGACGTCGAAGAGTTGTTCAGGTTCACATAGAAATCAATTTTCTGAATTCGATGACGTCACTTTAAAATATTTGTTCATAGTTTCCAAGAGTGTGTCGAAATTTTTTTAGTGTTAGTTGGTATCTATTTCAATAGTTTCATAATTTCTCTGAAAAAAAAGAAAATAATAAATAATAATAAAAAAAACACCAAGATGGCGCATTGGCTGTATCTAATGAGAATACCAGAATACCTTGTTTCTGTTTATTGTGTATTCACATTTTCCTTACTGTTCTCTCACTTGCACTGGTTAAATTTTTTCGTTCAGTTTAATAAATATATGATAAAATACAGGGATGGTTCATGAACTGCATTTTAGCTAAAAATGCGCGAAAGAGATTGGTGCAACCCAAATAAATCTATCAATCCGATAAATTTTAACTCCATTTTAGCAAAAACCGCTTTTAGTGAATTTTGGTTCAACTGGGCATTTGACTTTTTTAATAGTTTTAATGAAGCTTTCGACGCCTATACTTCTTTTTTTGCTATCACTCACACCCAAAATCTGCTGTGGGCTCTCGGTCTATAAAGGAAATGCCAAATTGGGAGTAAATACAGGGTGTCCGCCGGGAAGGTATACTACTTTGTTTTAATTTATAATTTTTGATTAAATGAAAGAGAATGGATCTTATATTGACAAACGTTTTATTTTATGTAAGCAATTATATATGGAATACAATATCAGGTAATGTCCGCCCCTGTTAGTCTCACAAATGCGAGCCCTTTTGAGCACATCTTTCATTACATTCTCACATATTTCACGCGGTATTTCATTAATTTCACCACGAATATTTTGTTTGAGTTGCTCAAGCGTTTCTGCTTTGTTTGTATAAACTTTGCTTTTCAGATATCCCCACAAAAAGAAGTCCGGAGCAGTCAAATCAGGCGACCGGTGGAGGCCAATCAACATCACTATTTCTTGAAATAACTTGTGGAAAAAGGTCTCGCAGTAATTCCATTGTAATCCTGGCTGTATGCGATGTGGCACCGCGTTGTTGTTATCACATGTTAATCAAGCCTAAAGCATGTAGTTTTGGCGTTAAAAAGTTTTCAATCATATCTTTGAAGACCAAGCTCCTGAGCACGACATCGAATTGAGGTTGATGGATTGTTTTGAACACTTCCTTGAGCAGCAGTAATGTTTTCAGCCGATCTTGCAGTACGTTGTGGGCCATGCTTGGGCCTATCACCTACAGACCCTCTTTCTTCGAAATCATTCACTACTACTACACGATAAATAGTGCGTTATGTTGGCACGTTGTTTCTCTCAAAAATGTCACTTAACTTTCTCATCGTCACAGTAATCGATGATTGATTTTGATAAAATGTTTTAACGATTAAAACACGTTGGTTTATCGATTTGCCACGTGTCTACGTCACGACTGCCAAATATGAACTATCAAGACTAATGTTTACCAAAATGGCGGCAAAACAAAGTAGTATACCTTCCTAGAGGACACCCTGTATTTGTATAATAATATAATAATTAAAGAATATTAATGAATAAACAATTTAAATCAATTACGTTTCAATTTAATAAATAAAAACAAATATAGATAAATAAATAAATTAATAAACAACAACAAACAAAAATGAACAAATAATTTAATAAATAGAATTAAGTTATGAAATAAATAAATAAATAGAAACAAAAAATAAAAAATTAATAAATTAACAAATAAATTAAAAAAACATAACAATTAAATAAATAATATATGTATGTAAAGAAAAAAATTTACAAACAAGTTAAAATAAATAAATAATTTAATAAATAGATGAAATAATTAAATAAATAAATTGATTTATAAAATAATAAATAAATAGATAACGACTGAAATGTATAAACAATGAGAAAAAAAAATACATATTTACTGACTTTTTAAATTTTGTATTGTAATAACTTTCCATATTTGAACTATAACGACTCCGAAATGCAAACAAACGGACACAATAAATCTTACGGTCGCAGTGCAAACATACCCTTAGTAGCTATAATTATAGCAACTCTCAAACGAAGGAAGCGCCATCTGCCGGATTATAGCAGATTTACCAGCTGTTTGTAGTAAGAAAAGTAAAGTGTTTTATTTTGTGAAATAAATAAGTGGAAGTTTTAAATAAAGTAAATAGGTTTTATTAACGAACCTGAGAAAATATTACATTGGTGTCAGAAGTGGGATAAAACTTATTTTATCTGTGCACTCAGTTAATTTATTGTGTGAAGAGTGAAAAAAAAGACAATGGGTAAATCTTTGAATGATTTAAATTTAGTGGAACTTAAGGCTGGAACAAAGAATGATCTTATAATTCGTCTGCAAGAAGATTTAAGAAGATGTGAAAAAAACCCGCACACGTTTATATTCGACATTGAAATGGAAGAACAGCAAGAACAAGTAAGTACATCGGGCATGACCAATATGCTGTCTCAGCTGCGCGCAAAATTTGAAGAACAAAAGAATCTTCTAGAACAGCAAAGCCAAGAACAACGTAATGAACAAAATAACCTTCTCGAACGATTCGAACAACAAAGCCAAGAACAACGCAATGAACAAAAGAATCTTCTCGAACGTTTCGAACAACAAAGTCAAGAGCAGAAGAATCTTCTAGAACAACAAAGCCAAGAACAACGGAGTGAACAAAAGAATCTTCTCGAACGATTCGAGCAACAAAGCCAAGAACAAAAGTGTCTGCTGGAAAAACAGACAAATATGCTCGAATGCAAGTTAGATGCCTTTGACAATAGAATAATTGCCCTTGACGAGCGTGTCGATAAACAATTTTCTTCTATCGATAAACAATTGTTAACTGTCGATCAACAATTGTCTAACGTCGATAAGCAATTGTCGACAGTAGAAGCAAAGTTCGATGATAAAATCGAATACATTACAAAGGAATTAGATAAAGTAACGAAAATGAAGGTTCGAGAAAGTTCTGGCGACTGTCCAAAGAAAAAAGAGATGCATCCACCAACCTTCGATGGGCAAACTTCTTGGTCAATCTACAAGAAGCAGTTTGAGGCAGCCGCAGCAACAAATGGCTGGGATGAGGAAGACAAATGCATAGCTCTAACGCTTGCCCTCAGAGGACCTGCTGCTGAGCTGTTACAAAGCATACCAGCAGATAAAAATGGCAGTTTCAGTGCTCTCGTTCAGGCCATTGACAAACGTTTTGGAGATGGCCATATGCAAGAAGTCTTCCGCGTCCAACTCGATTCCAGAGTCCAGAAAAGAGGAGAAACTCAGCAACAACTCCAAGCAGACATCGAACGGTTGGCGCACCTGGCATATCCAGCTGCAGGATATGAAATCATCAACCGATTTGAAACAGAAGCCTTTGTTCGTGCTGTACCTGACATCAACCTTCAGCGAGCAATTCGAACTGCTGGCAGACGCACGCTTCCTGAAGCACTAGCATTCGCCCTCACCATGGAAGCCACAGAACAGGCTTCTCAAGGAGTCCATTGGGTAAGAGAAATAGAAATTGAGGAGTGCTCTTGCCAGAGAACAGCATTCCAAAGGAACCAACGCGATGGACCTGCTCGATGCTGGAATTGCAACAAAACCGGACATCTCCAACGCCAGTGCAGATTGCCATCTAGAAGATCTGCTTGTCAACATTGTGGAAGCAGAAATTTTAACAACAACAATGTCAAAACTCCTACTCGCCCCGTTTCTCAACCGGGAAACGAGTAAGAACCAACTTCGAGGGGCAGAAGCTGGTTTCTGGTATCTTTCGCCCCAGAACCACCATCCAGGTCTCACAGACGAAACGAAACAACAAAAGTCTGACTGTGGAGGCAACACTAAACGGCAAGAAGCAAGTGGCTACGATCGACACCGGTGCCACTGCCTCCATTGTTCGAAAGGACTTGGTGAAGATGACATGGCTGCATAACACCTACACTTACCGTTTGAAAACAGCAACAGGAGAGGCAGTCAGAGTATATGGGGAGGTTCGTCTTACAATCCGTTTGGCAGAACTTGAGTTTTCACATCTATTTCTGGTAGCAGATATATGTAATTCTCGATATCGGAAAGCAAGTTCTCAAATACCGAAATGTGGAGATTCCTATGGTTTATGGCGATGAAAATTCATCAACTCTGAGAACTGTTGTCATAAAGGAAGATGTTTGCCTGCCACCTTCTTCAGAAGTGTTCGTTTGGACAAAAATAAAGGGAGATTTGGGTAGCCATCGATATCTAATGATGGAGCCAGGCTCTGAACAGTCTTCTCAAAACATCATCCTGCCCGTACGGATACTCAACATCAAACCGTACGAAGTCAAGCTTAGAAAAGGAGAAGTTGTTGGAAAATGTGAATCCGTATCCGCAATAACTAAAATCACAGAAGTTGATACACAAGAATATGTGGACCCCAGGAAAGTGAACACTATGAAGTCAAACATTCTCAAGTCTTCAAAATTAAGTGAATATCAGCTAAGTGTTGCTGGAAGCCTCCTTCATGAGTACGCTGATATACTCTATTCACCCAATGGGCAGTATGGTCGAGCACAACTGGTGCAGCATCGAATCGACACAGGAGACGCAAGACCTATTCGACAACCAGCAAGATGTCTCCCATTAGCCAAACAATCCGAAGTTGAAGAGATGATATCGACCATGAAGAAAGATGGACTAATCGAAAACTCTAAAAGTCCTTGGGCATCCCCAGTTGTTCTTGTCAAAAAGAAGGACGGAAGTACTCGATTTTGTGTGGACTATCGGAGGCTGAACGATGTGACAAAGAAAGACAGCTACCCTCTGCCAAGAATCAGCGATACTCTGGATGCGATGGAAGGAGCTGAATGATTTTCAACATTGGACTTGAAGAGTGGCTACTGGCAGGTAGAAATCCATCCAGAAGATCGAGAAAAGACGGCTTTCTCCACAGGAAATGGTCTGTGGCAATTTAAAGTGATGCCTTTCGGACTATGCAACGCTCCGGCAACATTTGAGCGTTTAATGGAGTGTGTTTTACAAGGACTTACTTGGAAATCTTGCCTAGTCTATTTGGACGATGTCATTGTTTATGGTAAGACATTTGATGAGCATTGTGGAAACCTTAAGGCCGTGTTCCAGAGGCTTCGAGAAGCAAACTTGAAATTGAATCCAGACAAGTGCGGATATATCATCTCTTCCCAAGGAGTGAAGACTGATCCTGAAAAAGTTGACACTGTAAAGAATTGGCCAACACCACAGGATAAACATCAACTCCGAAGCTTTCTTGGTCTAGCCACGTACAATCGACGATTTGTGAAGGATTTTGCTGGAATCGCGAAAAGTTTGCACCAGCTAACAGAGAAAGGCAAACCGTTCAAATGGTCAAGCGAGTGCGAGAAAAGCTTCCGGGAACTTAAGCAGCGCCTATGCAATACACCAGTTTTGGCCTATCCGACACCAGGGAAACCTTTCATCATTAACGCTGACGCTAGTAACGTGGGAATTGGAGCCGTACTCTCACAAGTTCACGAAGGAGAAGAGAAGGTTGTCGCCTACTACAGCAAGGTACTCTCAAAGCCAGAAAGATACTACTGTGTGACCAGAACAGAACTTCTAGCTCTAATATCGGCTACGAAACACTTCCATAAGTACATCAATGGACAGAAGTTCCTTCTTCGCACAGACCATGGCGCACTTAATTGGCTTTTGAACTTCAAAAATCCAGAAGGTCAAGTAGCGAGGTGGATCGAGAGATTGCAGACATACTACTACCAGATCCAACATCGAAGAGGAAGGTTGCACTCGAATGCAGATGCCTTATCTCGGAAGCCATGCAAACCGGACTGCAAGCACTGCACATGTCAGGAAGAGAAGGAAGTTGCTACTATCCAGCGATTAAGAGCTGATCCCATTTACGGTTGGAGTAACGAAGAACTGAGGACTGCCCAACAAGAAGACTCGGATATCGAGCCCATTCTTGCGTGGAAGGAACACCAAGAGAAACCAGAATGGGGTGACATCTCCGATAGAAGTCCAACTCTTAAAGCGTATTGGGCACAATGGGACTCGTTTCATGTACAAGAAGGAGTCCTAAGACGAAAGTGGGAATCCACAGACGGCAAATCTTATGTGATGCAGCTAGACGTACCTCGTTCCAAGGTTAATGATGTTCTTCAAGAGATGCATGAGGGAGCTTCCGGAGGACATTTGGGGGTGAATAAAACACTGGAAAAGGTAAGGCAGCGATTCTACTGGCTACATGCAAGAGAAGACGTCGAAAAATGGTGCCGAAAATGTGATACTTGTGCTGCAAGCAAGGGACCAGGCAGAAGAGTCCAGAGTAGAATGCAGCAGTATAATGTGGGCACGCCTTTTGAGAGGATTGCAATAGACGTTGCAGGCCCTTTTCCAGAAACAGAAAACGGAAACCGATACATTCTGGTAGTAATGGACTACTTCAGCAAGTGGCCTGAGGCATTTGCCATCCCAAACCAGGAAACCAAAACAGTCGCGGATCAGATTGCTTTCAACTGGGTAAGCAGGTTTGGTGTACCTATGGAACTCCATTCAGATCAAGGGAGGAACTTCGAGTCCAAAATTTTTCAGGAAGTTTGTACACTCCTTGGCATTAAAAAGACGAGGACAACACCGCTTCACCCACAATCTGATGGGATGGTTGAACGATTCAACCGGACTCTTAAAGAACACCTTTCCAAAGTTGTTAGCGACAACCAACGAGACTGGGATCGGCATATTCCATTATTCTTGATGGCCTATCGAAGTGCGGTACATAGCTCAACAGGACATACACCATCAGAAATCCTACTCGGGAGCACAATACGACTACCAAGCGAAATCAAATTTGGATGTTATACAAGTGAGCCAAAAGGAATAGACGACTACGTGGACAACCTCTAAGAAAAGCTAGTTGACATTCACGAAAGGACGAGGGCAAATATAAAGCTATCGAGTGATCGGATGAAAACAAGATACGACGCAAAAGCCACAACGACAGGATTCCAAGTGGGAGACCTTGTGTGGTTTTATAATCCCCACCGTCGGAAGAGACTCTCACCGAAGCTTCAACAAAATTGGGAAGGCCCTTATACTAGGGTTTCCAGAACATCTCTTTTAAAGAGAACATGTTCTCTTTTTTGACTCTGATCTTTCTTATTCTTTCTTTTTTCATCAAATTCTTTTTTTTTACTCTTTTTTTATTTTGTACTCTTTTTTATCTCTTTTTTTTCTTAATAGAGTAAGATCCCAGGACCGCCAGACATACGTCATTTTATAATAGCTGAATTTTTTTCTGTGAATGCGCACACAAGGGTAGGTATGAACGAATGGATAGTACGAACCTTGAACCCGGGTGCGTTTCGGAGGTATTTAGTGCTAAAAGTGCATAAAATTGATGCAAAATTACGTTATTTTATCAAAACTGGTTTTTTGATATGTTTTAAAGAAAGTTATGATTAACTTATTTTGAAACTTACCAGACACCTACACAATGGTGCACAATGTCAGCCAGACACCATTAAAGGTGCCAAAAAAAATCGTGAAATTTCATTATAATATCAAAGCTGAATTTAATATTTGTTCTTCGGGAAACTGTTACAATATATTTCCCAAGCTGCCCAAGGAACATATTATGCAATATAAAACTTAACTTTTATATTATAACGTAAAATATACGATTATTTTGACAACTTTGGAGTGTCCAGTGAATCCAAAGCCCCATTGCAGGTGCCTGGTCGCTTGAGAAATATTGTGAAATAGTTTTCCGAAGTGCATGAAACGCTTGCTTTGACACTAAAACGTAAACTAAAATATTTTTTTGAAAACGTCAAAGGTGTCTGGCTGACATTTGGTCCCTCTGTAGGTGTGTTGCAGCATAGGAAATATATTGTTACAGTTTCCCGAAGAATATATATAAAATTCGGCTTTGATATTATAGTGAAATTTTACGATTTTTTTTGGCACCTTTAATGGTGTCTGGCTGACATTGTGCACCCATGTAGGTGTCTGGTAAGTTTCAAAATAAGTTAATCATAACTTTCTTTAAAACATATCAAAAAACCAGCTTTGATAAAATAACGTAATTTTGCATCAATTTTATGCACTTTTAGCACTAAATACCTCCGAAACGCACCCGGGGTCAAGGTTCGTACTATCCATTCGTTCATACCAGCCCTAGTGTGCATTCACAGAAAAAAATTCAGCTATGATAAAATGACGTATGTCTGGCGGCCCTGGGATCTTGGTCTATAAGTGACCAAAATATTAATTTAACACACTTTTCATTTGTACTTTTGTATTTTCCCCTCAAATATAAAATAAAGCATTAATACCAGAGAATATCAAATTAATAAGCCAATCCTTCGTACGTTTCACCCTCCAAAATCCATTTGTTTACATTGTTGTATTTTGAATTTCATTTCGTGTCGAAGAATATATGGATGTGAATTGAAACAACAATAAGAACTGTGCTGAATGATGTGCTGATTGAGGAGTTGATTCTATGTGTGCGTTTTGTCACTGTTTTTCACTTCCTTTGCAAATCTAAGGCCGTTTTCGAAAACGTCTAATCAATGTCGATTTGATCGTAATTTTTTGACGCAGATTGCAATCGTCATATGCAATCGTCCTGTCTTGCATAAAAACGGTTTTATGAACGTAATTCAATTTACTGACAAATGCATTTTATAATTACGGACACGTTCTCTGGTTTCTCAATTTTTTTATCGTCAACTCGATTTTTTGCTGAGCAGCTGCACCGCAGATGATGTTTTAAAACATTTGACTTTAGCAGTTTGCGTTAAAGAATATTCTGCAAATGCATTTTTGACGCAGATGATATTTTCGAAAACGGCATTATAAATCAACTGTTTGCTTCTGCTTGTAGGCAAATCAAATTCGACAGCTGAGGATTGGCTTCTTTATTTGATATTTTCGGATTAATACACTGAAGTAAAATCCTTCCTACTCAGGATCGATGGATGAATTTAGAAAAGAAATAAGTATGGAAAGACTGAGACAAAAGTATCGACTACCGAATTTCTTAGGAAATTTTACTGGATTACTCAAAGTTGTTTGACTAAGTTTGCTATTTAAACAAGTTTCTTTCTAGATAAATTTTAAAAACAAAATATCTGTTCAAAAGTGGGCCAGTTTTTTTAGTTTGTCTACAAATCTAGAGTTTTATTCAGAGCTCTTAAAATGTGCCAATCCTTTTTTTGTTTTCCTGCGCAAAATATGAAGGTGGAATATATTTTCTCGTTGATGGGTTCGCAATGGACAAAAGAACGAAATCGTTTAAGAGTCGGATTCTCATAGTTGCTTATAACTTAAAAGATTTTAGCTGTCAAAAGTTTTATTAAACCTTTTTATATGAAAATAAGTATCTTAATCAAATTCGGAGCTCCCAAAAATATGACACTTCGGATGAGGAAGAAAATTAATGTCTATTTTTCCTACATTTTACTAAAATTCTGCGGTATTTTGAATTCAATTGTGTAAAATATACTGATTTATATCACAGATATGTACCTATTTGTATTAAAACTGCTACTTCTTGTGTACCTATACCTATATACAATACTTGTACAAATATATCTGTGGTGTTTGGTAGAAACATGATAACTCCATTTTAAAATTTGCGTCTTTGAGTCCACTTTACATCGACCTACAACCTAAACGGGCAACCGATTTTCTTCAAATTTGAAACATAATTTTTCAAAGGTTATGATCATAAGTACCTATTCCAAATTTGAAGAAAATCTGTGGCCTCGTTTACACTCTAGCTTGATTTAAAGTGGGCGTAAAGACGCTAATTTTAAAATGGAGTTATCAGGTTTCTACCAAACACCACAGATATATATTTATAAAATAAATTTAAAGTAAACTTTTGGTCATATTTATCAATTATTTTGATGATGGTGTGGTGACCGAGGGGGGGATTAACAGAAGAAGTTTGGAGTTTCAAAAATGTCCTCTTTTTTTTCAAACGCGTTATGGACACCCTACCTTATACTGTTGTAACACGAATAAACGATGTCGTCTACCGCATTCAGAGAGGATTAAGAGGCAAACTAAAAGTAGTTCACAGCGACCGTTTACATCATTATAATGGTGATGGAAGTGATGGATTTGCTCGGGACGATCAATCCTAAGAGGGGGGCAGTGTATAATAACTTTCCATATTTGAACTATAACGACTCGGAAATGCAAACAAACGGACACAATAAAGCTTACGGTCGCAGTGCAAACATACCCTTATTAGCTATAATTATAGCAACTCTCAAACGAAGGAAGCGCCATCTGCCGGATTATAGCAGATTTACCAGCTGTCAAATAAAAGCTTTTGGAAGGGAAATTATTGGGAAATTTCCCCTACGGAAAGCACTGTTTGTTTTTAGTCGTGAATGAATAAAGTTGGTTGTAATAAAAGTAAAGTAAAGTTGGTGAATTAATTTCGGTGCTGAATAATAAATTGTTTTGTTTGTAGTAAGAAAAAGTAAAGTGTTTTATTTTGTGAAATAAATAAGTGGAAGTTTTAAATAAAGTAAATAAGTTTTATTAACGAACCTGAGAAAATATTACAGTATTAATACATTTTTCGAGTCACTTTACCTTAAGTTAAATCTTTGGTTTAGAATTTCAATTTTTCTTATAACTATAGATGTACCCCTGTTTCCCTATGTAAAATTTGTGTTGAAAAAAGCCAGGATAAATTTGTCATCATTTTCAAGGTTTTGTTTTGAGAAACTTGTAATTTTTTTACGTGAGATTTGGCAAAATTTCCCCACACTGGACTTGCATTAAGGATTATGGCTTGAAAAATTACCCCTAAGGGGTGATTTTCTACAAATAAGGGGGTATATCATTTTAGTTGCAATGCTTTTTTTGTTGAGGGTGTTTGTAATATGGTCACGGAAGATCAATGTTTTGTCTATATATACACCTAGATATTTAATAGAATTGACCCACGGGACCTCAAAATTATTTATTTTGAGCTGACCAAGTGGTAACGCACAGAATTTCCTTTTCCTTGAGATAAAGATAGCCTGGGTTTTGTCAGCGTTAAGTTTTACTTTCCATTTTGTAAAGTAATCGTTTGTTTTATTAAATTATTTGAGCTATAAATAGCAGTATCATCCATACACATTGCTCTTTCCCAGTTCCATATTTCGTGAAAATCAGCAACATAGGTGATGTATAACAAAGGTGCCAATACTGATCCTTGTGGTACACCCGATATTTTATTTTTTTTTTTAATGGAAATTAATGTTATTTTAACTTACTTGAAACTGTCTGTTCCACAGTAAACTTTGTATAACCTTTATAAGATAAAAAGGACAACCATATAACTTCAGCTTATGAAGGATACCTTCATGCCATATGCTATCAAAAGCCTTTTCAGCATCCAAAAGGACAACACCTGTAGATTGTTTTGCACTCAATTTTTCTTTAATATGATTTTAGGTTTCTTGGGACTTGATGTGTTGTGTTATGGCCGTATCTAAATCAGGCACGGATCCAGGAATCCATGTTGGGGGGGGGGGGGGGGGTCATGAAAAGAACTGTTTAGCAAAAGTCCAGCTTAATCATGGCTTCATTCCAGTCGAAGGCTTGATCAGGGAGAAACTTAAGACTTAATCGGACTCCCGCTTATATGAAGTTTGAGCTAGAAACTGTATTCATCATGAAGATTTAACTTCATTTCATACTTTTAGGACAATGAAGAGGATAAGATAAACATTTAAGATTGGAAGCGAAATGATTCTCTTTTGTGAAGTCATAGCGATCGGACGTGCTTTTACCCGTGTGCTCACAATTTATTGAAGATTTTCATTTTGCAACTGCGTTTTTTAAATAAGATGTCCGATATGGACGAGGAAATTAGTGTTCCCCCCGATAGATAAAAACTCCGACTTGAAATCGGATATAAACTCAAATATAAATCTTGCGAAGTTAATAAACAATTCGTTCTCCCATCGAAGCTAATTGATGAGGAATTGAAAAAAAATCACGTCTAGCTTAGGCTGGTATAATGCTGGTGATGGTGACGCTATCAACACACCAAAAACTTCAACCGCCGACGGAACGGGTGGAATGGAAACGAGCTCGGCTCGCCTTTCGGTGAGTGGAAGAGAGATACAAATAGTTAGCAACATTCAACTAGCTCCCTGCAACAGCGCCTTTATAGGCAATCCACTCAACAAGTGTCACGTTAATAAAGACATAAACCGTTTTGGCCAGTGCACTTCCGAAACCGAGCTAACATTAAAAAATATGCTTGCGAACGATTTAAACAAGTTCTCGCATATAATCGATCGTAAAAGGCGACAAGCCCCATCAGTAAGAGAGGCTAAAAAACAGGCCGTTGAATCACCTTATTAGAACAGATTCGCACTCCTTGATGAGGTGGAGGTGCCGACCATCTTTAAATTTACTGCCCGCCGAAGTGACGGCAAAAATATCCCAGGAAAAAGTGTACAACCCGACCACCATGACAGAAGCAGCAACAACAACAGCAACAACAGCAGCGCGAACAACTGTATTAACGACAATTCAGAAAGGGCCAACGACACCCAGAAGGAAGCGAAGAGGAATTGGTTACCCCCCATATTTTCGAAAGGAGTTACATCCAAGACGATTATGGAGTTTGTAAGTAGTTTAAAATTAAGTATTGATGACATTAAGTTTGACTCCAGAGGGCTGGGAAAACTAAAAATATATGTAAAGGATTTGGGTTTACACCGCCTACTATTAGAAAAATTCAAGGCCAATCACATCGATGCCTTTTCCTTCACCCCAAAAGAGGAAAGGAAGCTTCACGCCTGTCCTTAAGGGCATGTCGGGGAATTTTTCCCCTGCCGAGGTGAGATCTGAATTAGTCAGACTCGATCCCTCTTTAAAAGTTGATGTAAAGTGCTTCGAGACCAAATGGTCCAAGGTAAACGAGATTCCCCTAGATATGTTCCTGTAGTGTGGGGGACAGGGAAAACCTCGTTTAATTAAAAGCTATCAAGTTTGTTTTAAGGCACAGAGTCAGATGGGACTCGGTGCGGAACAGTGGCACAAAGCAGTGCTATACATAGGTGCCAGAGATTTGGGCACGTTTCTGCAAAGATGCGTAAGATGCTTAAAAGAGCATGAGGCTGGAAAATGCCTACTTGAGGTTAAAAGCGAGTCATCCATTGCTTCTTGCGTAAACTGTGGCATTGGTGGTCATCCAGCCAGCTACAAAGGATGCCCTAAAAGGAATGAGTATCTAATAAAAAGGGAGGCAGTGAAACCACCCCAAAAAAAAATTATCTTTATAAAAATGAATTAAACTTTAATGTTTTTAATGACCCTGAAAACGTTCCTCACCGTGGAGTTTCGTACTCTGATGCGGTCAGAGGATCTCATGGAGATATAAATATTTCAGCCATAGTTTCCCCCTCAGGGAACCCAGTATCTGATTTCTTAAAGGAATCGAAGAAATTGTTTGGTCTGTCCTTCAGCGAATTCTTTGCTAAAATCAAATCGTTTTGGGCTAATTACTCAAAGCTTCAGCCCTCGGAAAAACCTGAAGCCTTCATTTTTTTCCTTGCCTCAATCTCCATGAATATCAGCATAATCACTTCTAACGTAAATTCATTCACTCGGGAAAAACAGATAGAGATTTAGCATCTATTGAAAGATACTCAACCCTCTGCTCTGTTTTTACAGGAAACCTGCTTCAAAAACAATAGAAACTTTCCTTTTTGTAACGGATATGACTTTATTGGTAATAACTCAGGGTGTGGTACTGGCATTATCCTGAACAACTCTTTCAAATTTTTCCAAAAGCAATTTCGCAATAATCTGGTTTCGGCCTCTATAGCCCTACTCCCATTATCCATTTTCAACACTAATAAAACCCTCGCATTAGTATCTGTGTACATGTACATCCCATGCAACTTCGGACCCAACTTTATTCCTGCTATAGACGAGCTTCTTGATAATGTCCGCAGCTACGATTATGTGATGATCGGGGGAGACTTTAACTCCCGTCATCCCTTTTGGGGCGATAATAAAACAAATCTAAATGGCCATCATTTAGAGCAATGGTACTCCGACAACCATTTTCTCGATTATGACATAGTAGCTGCTGAAGGATCCCACATAGATTTTTTCCTGATTTCTGCTAATTTGAGGTCCACTAATTCAAATCTTGTTTGTCTTACCCTCTAGGCCATCTCGGAGCATTTTTCTGTCTACATGAACATCCAAATCCAAAACATTTCTCCCTTCGCTTCCCCACCTAGAAATTTCACCTGTTTCAAGGACACAAACTGGACAAATTTTAACAGCTCTCTGAACGCAAGTCTCGGGGCGCTGGATATCCCTATTGATAGAAATCTGACAAACACAGAAATTGATGACTTTATATCCTCTGAATCCAACTCCCTCTCAGATTGTATTTCCTCACATAGCAAAACTAAAATAAATAAGGTTAACCATCGAAAAATTTCCGATGAGACGTTAAATTTATTCATATTGTTATATAAGAAAACACAATCCCTAATATTACCCTCTTCGTTTGCCTAACAAACGAACAGCGTGAACTATAAATCTTTCCACTTACTTTCTTTCAGACCTCATCTTCTTTATAGTGAGGCGGCTTAGCTATTCAATTGTGCACGTTGTGATAAAAGCAAATAATTTTGATCATTGTTGGCACATTATAAAAGAATGATTTTAAGATATTGGGCCACTTCGTATCTCCGCCCATTTAGGTGGGCGGGGCAGTTTTGTTTTGAAAATGACTTGAAATGGAAAACAAAATATACAAAATAAACAACAACACTTACAATATTTTGCTATATCTTTTTTGAAAGCCAAAACGCCATTCTTAAATTCTGTTTTTAAATTAAGTTATTTGAGTACATAGTTTTCGAAAAAATCATTTTCAAACTCAAAGTTTTGGAAAAAAAATGTTGAAAAAAAAATGTATACTGATTTTTTTTAACTTTACGTAGTTATATAAAAATTAAATTTTTATTTTTCAGTGCTCCTATCAATTTTGGGTCAAATTTTGAAAACCATGTACTCAAATAACCTAATTTAAAAACAGAATTTAAGAATGGCGTTTTGGCTTTCAAAAAAGATATAGCAAAATATTGTAAGTGTTGTCGTTATTTTTTTTATAATTTTTTTTCCATTTCAAGTCATTTTCAAAACAAAATTGCACCGCCCACCTAAATGGGCGGAGATACGAAGTGGCCCAATATCTTAAAATCATTCTTTTATAATGTGCCAACAATGATTAAAATTATTTGCTTTTATCACAAAGTGCACAATCATGCTTCATATGGACGCTATGCCGCCTCACTATTAAAAGATGAGGCAAGAGAGAGAAGAAGTCAACTTTAAGCTTTTTCCTAAGTTAGTTCTAGTTAGTTGTAAGTCAGCTCTTAATGTATGAACATCATTTAAAATATTTAATAAAGTGTTTGAAGAAAAAACGGAACTATACCTTTTTATTGGAAGAAAATTCATTATTGAGATAATCTGGCGCAGTCGGAAAAAAAATTCATTATTGAGAATATTGTCTACGGCAAAGAGTGTTCAAAACTAAAAAAAAAGAAAAGAAACTAATATTACCTACTCCAAAAACTAAAGTAAAGATTCGCTGTGTGATTGTGTGAAAGTGTTTAATCTTAAAACCATTCACGTGTTTTCAGTCTTTCCATTCAATAAAAAAAGACTAATAAAGAAAACGAAAAAGCACGCGCTTCAATTTAGAAAAAGTTGTAAAAAAAACAAAAAAACAACACGCCTTAAAGCCACTAATCGACAAATTAAATTCTCAATTAAATGAAAAATAAAAGCTCTTTACAAGAGCAAGACAACGCTTCTTTCTAACCGTTCCTTAAAATAAAACCATACGAACACTAAATATAAAAAAAAAGCTCCTTACCCAAAAACAACAAAACGTTAATCAAAATCGTAAGCTACTAACCACAAGCCAACACGATCAAAGATCTTTCGAGAAGATATAACTGTACGAGTGAAAAACAAACTAAAATTTTCGATCAAATCAACAAGATATCGGACCAAGTGAGCAATGGAGGTAATCGATCCAGTTGATAGATTTAAGATAGTCTTAGATTTAATTAATAAGATATCAGAATTTAATGGCGATTGCAATAGTCTTATTAACTTTTTGGATAGGGTTGATTCTTTAACAAATGTTATAGCTAGCTTTGATCAAGGTACTCAAGACCTTTTTTCAGGTTTCATAAAAGACAAGGTTGTGGGAAATGCAAGAACTGAACTTCAAAAGAATGGTAGATTAAGGACATGGTCAGAGATTAGAGAGGTTCTCAAAAATAGATACGGGGAAAAACTTTCGACTAACAAATTGATTGATAAAATTAGAACAGTTCGCGTAGAAAAAAACATTGAAGATTATTACAATACAATAACGCATCTTTTGAGTAGAATAAATAATGCTTTCTTAATTGAAAATAATAACCAAAATGATCAACCAATGATTGATTCAAATAACCGGATCGCTTTAGATGCTTTTAAAGAAAATCTCCCAGAGCCTACAAAATCAATAATCTTGAGTCGTAACCCGCAGTCTTTAATCGCAGCTTATAAAATTATTGTTGAAATCGGTCACCAGTTTCACGGACCAAGTTCAATTCCATATTTTTCTGGCCGTAGAGCTCCAACAAATTACTATAATCAGGGAACTAGTTACCATACCAATAGGGATAACACTAGAAATTACCAAACAGAACCTTGAACCTATAATTCCCAAGCTTACCAAAAAACTCCTATTGAAAGCAACTCTCAACAAATCAATAACCGAAACCCTTCCATACGTCGTTACAATAATGCACAGAGTAACAACTATCGTCAAAGTGGCCAAACACGGCAAAATAATAATTCTACAAATAGCCATCAATCATATCAAACAACCAATAGTAATAGACAAAATAATATGAATAATACGAGTAACACTGAATCCATGGACATTACAATAAATGAACAAATAAATGAACCCCATCAATGTCATTGCAATTGCAGTCAAAATTTTTCCAGGCGCGAACCAAACAACTACCCTATATAGTTGTCAAGGTAAAAAATATGAATTTAAAATCTATAATCGACTGTGGTGCTGAATACAGCATCATAAACAAACAAATTTGTGACCCTAAGTGGCAAATTGCCACACCAAATCGAACTCTTAAAGTATTCAACCGTCAAATTAGTACCAGTGTGGAATATAGATTCCCATTATTCTCCGAATTTAATCAAGCAAACCATTTTGTTGAGTTTATCGAATACCCATTCCACGACACTTTCGATGGATTGATAGGTAACAACGTATTGGTAAAACTTAATGCAATAATCGATTTCAAGAACCGACTTCTTAGAACAGACAATGCAGTTATTCCAATATATTTGAACGAATATGAAGAAAAGGTTAGAAATATTTGCCAAAACGACCAAGGCTTACAAATCTTCAATATAACATCTTTCGAATCCCAAATCCCAGATGAATTTTTTTCAGACCATTTAAATAGCACTGACCTTTTAAAACTAAAATCACTTCTTTATAATTTTAAATCAATTTTTTATAAACATGGTGATATGCTTACATTCACTAGCAAAATAATGCACAAGATCAATACCAGAAATGATATTCCAATATATAGTAAACTCTATAGATACCCAGAAATTCATTGTGAGGAAGTCGAAAAGCAAATAGATGACATGCTGCGACAAAATATTATCACACCCAGCAATAGTCCCTACAATTCGCCTATTTGGGTTGTACCGAAGAAAGATGATAACAACGGCAAAAAGCAGTGGCGAATTGTCGTTGACTATAGGAAGTTGAACGAGCAAACCATCGAGGATAGATTTCCTATACCCAATATCGATGATTTGTTCGATAAACTTGGAAAGTGTAACTATTTTTCAACTATCGACTTGGTAAAAGGATTTCATCAAATTGAGATCGATCCTCAAGACACAGCAAAAACTGCTTTTTCGACGAAGAATGGACATTTCGAGTTTTTGAGAATGCCTTTTGGGTTAAGGAATGCCCCAGCGACATTCCAAAGACTAATGAATGACGTTCTTAAAGATTTTATAAATAAAATATGTGTAGTTTATCTTGACGATATTTTGGTTTTTTCCACCAGCTTTCAAGAAAATTTAGACTCACTTAATAAGATTTTTAAGAAAATTAAAGAATGTAACCTGAAACTACAAATAAAAAAATGTAGGTTCGCTGATGTATCTACCAATTACTTGGGTCATATAAAAGTTAACAATGGCATAAAGCCTGATGAAACTAAGGTGAAATCAATCGACAAAATGCAAATACCATCTACTATCAAGGGCATACAACAGTTCTTAGGAATAACCGGTTACTACCGGAAATTCATTAAGGATTACGCGAAAGTAGCTTATCCAATGATAAGGTATTTAAAAAAATCTGAAAAGCTTAACACCTCTGATCCTCAATATATCAAAGCATTTAAAACTTTAAAAACCTTGTTGATATCAGAACCCATTCTCAGAAGCCCCGATTTCACCAAAGCTTTCATTCTAACTACGGATGCATCTAACTATGCACTTGGTGCCGTGTTAAGCCAAAACGGCCATCCGATCTCTCATGCTTCCCGAACTCTAAGCAAACATGAACTAAAATATTCAACTATTGAGAAAGAAATTCTCGCTGTTGTTTGGGGAATAAAATATTTTAGAACGTATTTGTATGGTAGGAAGTTCAAAGTTTGCACAAACCATAAGCCACTTGTTTGGTTAAATGGAATAAAAGAACCAAATTTAAAACTCCAACGCTGGAAAATTATTCTAAATTAATACGATTTTGATGTAGAATATTTGAAAGTGAAGGAAAACTGTGTCGCTGATGGTCTTAGCAGATATATTGAACAGGGTAGCAAAGAGTTGAATGATTCAAATTTTATAGGAGACATATTTAACAACGAAATCTCATGTGAAGGAAACGATGAAGTAACCTTGTCATCCGACATAAATCTAAGGGATAATAACGACGAAGTTTTGTCCACAGATGCAACTATTCATAGTGCTATGGAGGATGAAACGAGACATATTTACATAACGGACAAACCAGTTAATCTTTACAAAAACCAAATTCACATATCTTACGGAAACAAAGATAAAGTTGTTATGAAGATTGTTCATAAAAAAGTACAAAATCATGTCCAGGTTAAAAAAGATAGTACTAGCCTTTTAAAATTTATGAAGCAATTACTAATAAATAAAGGAATAATTTGTGTTTTTTGCGAAGACGTTAAACTTTTTCTAGAATTCCAAAACCTATACGTCAAATACTTTTCCTTGAACCAAAACCTTAAATTACTAAAATCAAGTTTATTGCTAAGAGACATTACAGACAAAGATGAAATTTTAACTATTATTAAAAACGAACATTTAATCAAAAACCATAGGGGTGTAAGTGAAATGTTTTTCGAATTAAAAAAAAAATACTACTGGCCGAACATGCAAACCGAAATTCAAAAATTCATAAACAATTGCGATATTTGCAACATAGCTAAGCACGATCGTCGGCCACCCCAAATTCCAATGCAAATTACAGAGACTGCAAAATGCTTTAACGATATCGTTCACATTGATATCTGGTATCCAGAGAGGAATAAGATGTACCTAACAAGCATCGATAAATTCTCCAAATATGCAACCATTCATAAGTTAGAAGATAGGAACTGGTTAGCGATTCTAAATGCAGTCAAGGAACGAATCAGATATTTAGGCAAACCACACAAAATTGTTTCAGATGGAGATTCTTGTATTCTGCATACAACCGTGGAACAATTTTTAAAAGACAATAAGATTACTTTTCACAGAGTGACGGCCTCATTAAAAACAGGTAACTCCGATGTCGAACGTTTGCACGGGACACTTAACGAACACTTAAGATTACGAAATGCAGACAAAGACGACTCGGACTTAGATGAAAAGTTATTTAACATAATTGTTATCTACAACAATACATTACATTCCACAACAAAACTTAAACCCTTAGACATTATAAGTAGCAACCTTTCTCGAGACGACATTCAAAATCTTGTTGAAAAATATCAGAAGGATAAAGAGAATAGAATTTCAAATCACAATAAATGTATTGATTCAAATCCTAGTCTTTGTGCCAACATAGTAAAGAATAGAACTGTTGTTAAAAATAAACCCAAGTATAAAAGATTGACTTCCTTCACAAACAATGGTAACTACATAACGGACAAATCGACTAAAAGAAACATAAAATACTATAAAAGACAATTAAAGCGAAGATACAAATACCAGCATCCATAATTTGAAATAAACGCAACACAAAAAAAATTTACTTATGTACTTAACAAATTGGTTGATCATATTCGTTGTTTTTTTTGCTAAACAATCAAATTTTTTTTCACTTATAACTTTAATTCCCCCAAGTTTATTATTATTATGAATTTTCTTGTAGTCAATTTGAAACAAGAGATTATACAAATTCGATTTCAAGGAGTAAAATTTATAAAACTTTAAACACAACGTTCAGTTATTTACCGTCTATTTTTGTTATTTTTATTCTTTTTTATTTGACATTCAACTTTATTTGACGTTCAAGCTAATTTGACATTAATATTCATTCACAATGAACTTGTTCAAAGTTAAGGTAGGTGAGCGTCGGTAATGCAGGGTGTCTGATATTTTTGAACAGGGATGTCTTATTTACACACGTAGATCAAAAATTATTTTTTCTTTATTTTTTTTTTCAATCTCTGTCCATGGCATGTAAATCAAATAAATTATTTATTGTAAATAATTAGAATAAAGAATCATTGTTTTGCATCGCCCACTCATTAAAAACGAAAAATTGTTTAAGAATTTATGTTTAAGCAACTTTTGGATAAAAAAAATAAACTTTAATGTTTCGCAGGAAAAATAAATGTTAAAAAGATTGAAGTAATAAATAAAAATACTAAAATAAAGTAAGTTTTGATTTTAAGTTTTCTTTTTCAATATCCGTCGCTCAGGCGTAACAATTTATAAACATTAAAAAAAAACTACATAAATGCAAGAAATAAGAACCTATTATTGTTAAACTGTTAAGAAATAAATAAATCTATTGAATTCATAAGTATTAAATAATTGTATCAATAAAATAGAAGTATTAAATGCATTAATGAATAACGAAGTGGTAAATCTTTACATAACTATACAAAAAATAAATAGATGATTAAGTTTTTCTTAACTGGAAAAAGTTTAAAATGAGGAAAAAAATAATTATATCATGCTCATGTACTTTTTTGGAGACCAAAAAACCTAAAGGGTGGAGGTGTTATATAAGAAAACACAATCCCTAATATTACGCTCTTCGTTTGCCTAACAAACGAACAGCGTGAAGTATAAATCTTTCCACTTACTTTCTTTCAGACCTCATCTTCTTTAAAAGATGAGGCAAGAGAGAGAAGAAGTCAACTTTAAGCTTTTTCCTAAGTTAGTTGTAAGTCAGCTCTCAATGTATGAACATCATTTAAAATATTTAATAAAGTGTTTGAAAAAAAACGGAACTATACCTTTTTATTGGAAGAAAATTCATTATTGAGATAAAGACTTATCTATATGGAGGAAAAACTGGAAAAGGACTCTTAAGCGAATCTACCACCGTTTTCGAGATCGTTGTAGCCTTGAATATAATGATTTGGCGGCCAGAATCAGCTGTCTCAGCAAAATAATTAAAGACCGGGTCAGAATTGAACTAAATGATCAATTTCGAAAAAAATTGAGTTCCTTAAACCCTTCCGCTAATGTGTTCAAGGTTATTAACCAAATCTCCGGCCGCAAAAACAGGTCGAACCGTCTCCAGCATGACCTCATTGCAGATGATCAAGTCTATACAACCCCTCTAGAAAAACTAGATGCTTTCAAAGCATTCTCCTATAATGCCTTCTCGCTGAAAACACCGCAAGCAGATTCTGTGAATCTTCTGGAAGTAAACACGGTGAATAGCGCATTTGACTCATAGAACACCAATTTGCTAATTACTAACTTCTCCCCCTCTAATAAATCTGACTCCGACAATAATCCCAATTTCACCTCGCCAAACTCTAAAGAACTCACCATATCATCTCTAAGAAATAAAAAATCAGCTGGCCCTGATAATATATCCAATTTATCAATCGTTAATCCAAAGTCACCTATCCAAGTATTTAACACCCATTTTTAACAATTGCATAAACAATTGTTACTTTCCATCCACCTGGAAGATAGCTAACTTGGTTCCCATCCAAAAAAGAAACAAATCCAATAAAATTGAAGACTTTCGTCCCATTTCCTTGCTCTCAAACATAGGCAAACTTCTTGAAAAGATTTAACTCACCAAAACCAAAATTTCCTCATTGACTCCGAAATATTCCAAAGCCAACAATTTGGGTTCAAACGAGGCCACTCCACCGAACACGCTCTCTTGTATCTACAGAATAAAGTTTTAGGCAATCTTTAGAGACAAAAAAATGCACTGTAGCCTGCTCGCTTGACCTGAGCAAAGCCTTTGATTCAGTGTGGCATACCGGGCTACTATACAAACTGATTCTTCTCAACCTCCTCCCCCCCCCCCCCCCCCCCCCCACTTTATTAAAATTATACCAAACTTTCTCTCCAATCGAAGCTGCTCGGTTACCTTTGAAGACGAAAAGTCATCACCTAGTGGAAGATATTATCTATGGGTGGCAACACTGGTGCTAAGTGAAGAGTGTGAAGTATTTGTTGATCTTTAAAAATCATTTTTTTTTGCAATAAATTGGCATTTAAATTTTTTTGAAAACACCCACTACGTTCATTTAACAACGGGTGAGCACTTTTTATTAAAATATCTTACTTGCAATTGTATTTCCAACAATAAATCAAGGAAAACAATAAGAAGGTACAGAACCAAGATTAACAGTAACCCGAACCAGTACTACTGCTAACAATCTATGAATAGAAAAAAACGTCCAATTTCTGTAACTTCACCCGAAAAATGTACACGCAGAATAACAAAAAGGAGAAAAGCTCAACCACTCTTTAAAAGGATATGACACGGAAAGATCTAGAAAATCTATTTGATACGAAGCAACAACATCTTGCTACAAGAGCCGATATAGAGGAAGTCAGGGTTGACATTAATGCTTTAAAACGTGAGAATGGTGATCTTAGAGAATATGTGCATTCCCTACAGGCGAAAGTCAGTTTCTTGGAAAAGCAAATCGAACAAATGCAAATGCAGACCACCGAAAAAAATCTGATCTTCAGAGTGAAGCCAACGAGCAGGTTGAACAAAAGGATGAAGTTACGGAGCTCTGTGTGCAACTGTCAAACGATCATGCCAATAACATCATTGAGGAAATAAAACAAGTTAAATCTTGGAATGCAAAATATAAAAACTTTATTGTTAAACTGAATAGTAAAGAAACTGTATACACCATTTTGAAGAACACTTCTAAGCTGAAAAAAAAAAAAAAAAATATCTCGGTCCAAAAAGATTATCCCCGGAGCATCAGAATACGAAGGGCACATTTGCTGCACGTAAGAAAACTAGTTAAACGCAACGAAGTAACACAAAAGTTAGTTTGAAAGACGAAAAATTGTTAATAGACGGCAGTGAATACACCTGGGATGATGCAATAGGCCTTAGATATAGAGCAGAGTGTGGATTTGCAAAATTAGCACAATTATTAAATCTTCCCGACGACTTCTTCAGGGTATGTTTACCAAAGCGCAATAAAATTGTTATGAATGACAGTACGGTGACAGAAGCAAGATTCGGAACAAATGTCATCGATGTTCAGAATTCTCCAGTGCTACCCATTACATCGGGTCAATAGCACAGGGATGTCATGGAGGACACAGATAAAATTAATTTAAATTTATACATGCGAATATTAGCGTACAATGTGGGAGGACTAAATAACAAACTATGTTATCCAAGATTTTTTAAATATTTATTGGACTTTGAATTTATTTTCTTATTTGAAACTCATTTACTGGAGGAACGAAATAAGGACTTGGAAAAATATTTTTCACAATATACTTACTGTTGGATACCAGCTATAAGGACAGCGATTAAAGGACGAGCAAGCGGCGGTACTCTTATCGCAATAAACAAAAATATATCTTCAAAATGCGAAGTTAAAATAAATGACCATACCGGCTGCATAGTACTTAAAATAATGAATAAAACACTATATATAGAACCAATATACATACATTAATTGTAACAACTGACAACAGGAATATGATAAGCTCTATGATTTTGTATGTACACTTAGAACCAACAATATAATGATAATAGGTGACTTAAATGCGAGAACGAGTGATTTAGAAGCGAAAAACTGTTTTGGATATCCAAAAAGAATAAGCAAAGATTTAAAAGTTAACAATGAAGGCAGACAAATAATTGAGCTTTGCAATGATTTTGGTTTGAGCATTTTGAATGGCTGTGTGGAAGGGGATAAAGGTGGAGAGTATACTTTTGTTGGACAGCAGGGAAACTCTGTAATCGACTACGGACTTATTGGAGGAGAGTGGTGCTCTATTGTAAAAGATTTTGTGGTTGGAGATATCACATACTCCGACCATTTTCCAATTCTTCTGACGATTGAAAGTAGTGAACGCCTTGATATTCTTGCGGGATTTGAAAGAGATGACAAAAATGTTCTGAAATGGAGAACTTCTACAAAAAACGCGTTTCATAATAAGATGGATGAGATGTTAGTTAATTTTGAAAGTACATCGTCATTGAAATATGTACCAATCTGCGACCTAGAAAAAATAATTTGCGATGCAGCGAGCCTAATGAGAAAATCAAATGGGTTAAAGAAAAAGAATGATTGGTATGATGTCTCATGTGAGGATTTAAGGAGGAAATCACTGGCTCTACTAAATCTACTTCGTAAGTAAGAAATTCCAAGTATAAAGAGGGAGTATATGGAGGTTAATAAACTTTACAAGAAAACATGCAAGGAAAAGAAAAAGATATTTGATGAAAAATTGGCCCTTTCCCTGAGTCAATGTAGAGACTCGGCAGAGTTTTGGAAAATTACGAGGAAGATAAATGGTAATGTCAATTCAGCAGATACAACAGCAGTACCATTGCAAGCGTTGAGGGAATATTATGCAACGCTACTTTATTCCTCACAGCAATTGTCATGGAGCTTTGCCCAACCCCTTATCGAGAACGAATTACTTGATGGCAAAATTACTTCAATAGAGGTGAATGAAGTCCTACAGAGTCTCAAAGATGGAAAAGCAGCGGGGTCCAACGGAATACCCGCTGAATTCCTTAAATACAATACGGCGAGGTTCAAAGAAAAACTTACAGCGGCGCTGAACATTCTCCTCAAATTTGGAACTTTTCCTGATCATTTTTATGAAGCACTTATAAGGCCTTTCTTTAAGAAGGGAGACGCTGAAGACCCAAAAAATTACCGTGGAATTTCTTTCCTAAATGCAGCGCTAAAAATATTCACAATGATTCTGCAGGAAAGACTTAAAAACTGGGTTCAAGTGGAGAACAAACTGAGTGAATTTCAAAGTGGTTTTCGCAAAGCATATTTCGCAGTCGGCAACATTTTTGTTCTACGTTCACTCGCACAATGGAAGCTCAATCAAAAGAAAAAACTATATGCATTTTTTGTCGATTTCAGATCGGCTTTTGATTCGATAAATCGGAAATCCTTGTTTTATAAACTGTTCAATCTAGGGGTGTCAACGAATTTTGTTCGTACTATAGAGAAGTTATACCAACAAACTACAGCATTCATTTATAACGGCAAGGAGAGATCAGAAAGGATTGAAGTGAATCAAGGAGTACGACAAGGATGTAATCTTATGCTATGTTTCCACCAAAGGTTTATCTCAGATTAGATTTAATAAATCTTTTTGGTGTTTCCACCGCACAAAAAGATTAAATTTGACAGCACCTTCAAAAATACAAATGGCGTTCCAATTTTTCTTATGAAGTGCGAATGAGACAGAATGTTTGATTCGTGTGAAACAATGAAGAACTGAACGCGAGTCTCGAATGAATCGTTCAGCACCATGTAAAAATAGGTTAGTTCGATTTGTAAAACTATTTGTCCTAGGAAGATTTAACAAGATTAATTTCTAATCTACAAGATTTACGAAATAAATTTGTATGGTAAATCTACGAGATTTAAAGGAGATTTAAGGTTAATCTCATTAAATCTCAGATTAGCGCTAGGTGGAAATGTAGAATTAGTCCACTACTCTTATCACTATTTCTAGACGATATGGTGCAGTGGCTGCCTTGCGGAGTGGAGTTTGGTAGTTTAATTCAATTCAATTTCTTTTATTGAACATTATATATACAATCTGGCTTATAACTAATATGATACTATGATAAATTTACATTTGTTGGCACATAGGGGGCCTAACGTTATACAATGTCTTAAGTTTAACAAATTATAGATATATAAATTACATGTCAAAAAATTTAAATTAAAAGTCGGCTGACTTAATCGTCCTCAGGGTGTTCATTCCCGGTTGTCAATGGTTTGGTAGTTTAAGGATAAAAGTCATTATGTACGCAGATGATATAGTAATTCTTGCTGAATCCCCCGTGGCCCTACAAATGATGATAAATAAGCTAGAAGGTTATTGCAAAGTATGGAATTTGATCGTGAATATAGTGTGATGCTTTTTGTCGAGGCTGAGGTAGGCTTGTCTTTGTCCAGGGTTCATCCCAAAGAAAGCAAGAAACTTGGGTAGAAGTTTCCAAACTCCAATCAAAAACAAACTTTATTAATTCCAAATCAATTTTACAGTATTTTACAATATTCGTTATTTATACTATTATCTTTTATATAACAAGGTTTTTCGTATAAGTAACAATAAGTATTCCTACAATAATATAACACGGTATTTCATATACGGGTGTGGGGCCAGCCCTGCTCCAGCAAGAGACTAGAGGAGAAATCGGTGCACTATCCGCGATGATGGCTTGTCTATGGTACTCTTTGAAGAAGTGTAGCCACAGAAATAAACGGTGAGATACGGCCCTGCTCCTAGCAAAAGACTAGAAGAAAAATCGTTGAAGGCTAAGCCTTGTCCACGCTACACTTAGAAGAAGTGGAGCGCAGAAAGAAACAGGTACAATATAACCTTCTTGCTCCTAGTGGCAAACTAGAAGAAAAATCGGTGCTTTGTTCGCGATAACAAGCTTGTCTGTGTTACTCTTTTAAGAAGGGTAGGCACAGAAATAATCGATGGGACACGGCCCTGCTCCTAGCGAAAGACTAGAAGAAATATCGGTTGATGTTAGTTCTTTGTCCACGATACACTTAGAAGAAGTGGAGCGTAGAAATAAACGGGGGGAAAGGATAGATGCAGGGTAGGCACAGGAATAATCGGTGGGACACGGCCCTGCTCCTAGCAAAAGACTAGAAGAAAAATCGTTGTAGGCTAAGCCTTGTCCACGCTACACTTAGAAGTGGAGCGCAGAAAGAAACAGGTACAAAATAACCTTCTTGCTCCTAGTGGCAAACTAGAAGAAAAATCGGTGCTTTGTTCGCGGTAACAAGCTTGTCTGTGTTACTCTTTGAAGAAGGGTAGGCACAGAAATAATCGATGGGACACGGCCCTGCTCCTAGCGAAAGACTAGAAGAAAAATCGGTTGATGTTAGTTCTTTGTCCACGATACACTTAGAAGAAGTGGAGCGTAGAAATAAACGGGGGGAAAGGATAGATGCAGGAAAAGGTAGAAGTTTAAAAGCAAAAAGTTTTTCGAAACTCCTATCTAGTACACTTCGTACCCAGCAGTGTGTTTCTACTCTAATTTGGTTCCCAAATTTAATTAAATCAGCGTGGTATTCTTGCTTTCTGTACACTAAATTGGTACTAAACAACAGGCGAAAGCAGAAGACAAATTAGTAGTGAAATTCAACCTCCCCATGTTGACTTTTCAGACATAAGAGAGTGTGAACCAAGAGGATCAAAAAAATATCAACAACGTCATACGTGTTCAGTTCATCCATCATATGATTGCCGGAATGCCTTATATGGGTAGAGGTAGTTAACTGGTATCGGGGTTCGGTGTGTTGTGTAATGCGAATAACAACCCAGGGTTCGGTGTCAGGATGCGAATAAGTACTGACAAAAATAAAATACACCCAGGGTTCGGTAAATAATTATTAATTTTGAAAGGGGACTCGGCGGAAAAGTGAAAAAGTGTACCGCTTCGTTACAATAGAAAAATCAAAAGTAATGGTCTTTAAGAATGGTTCAGGAAAAATCACAAAAGATGAGCATTGGAAATATGAGGGAAACGTTCTGGAAGTAGTTAAATGTTACACATACTTAGGAATGGAGTTTACGTTTAACTTAAACCTTGAAAAACATTTTTCAATGAAATTAGATAAAGCTAAATCTGCAATATGTATGAACTGGCAAAAAGTATTTAGTAATCGACTTATCCCAGTAAACCTTAAGTATCGAGTTTTTAATGCTACGGCGCAAGCAATCTTGTTCTATGGGGCTCAGGTATGGGGAGTGCAGAAATTTGATCAAGTGGAATACTTACTTCGCTTTTACCTTAGAAGGATATTTTGTTTACCGGTAAATACGCCCAAGTATATGTATTATTTGGAAACTGGCCTTCCGACAATGTTCATTTCGACGCTGAAGATGAATGCCGATTATACACAGAGAGTACTAAACAATACACATGGACGAATCAAGGCTACCTAGGCAAATTATGGAGTATGCAATACGACAAAAAACATCACTGGTAAAAGAGTGGAATTCATTAGCTGCGGACTGTGGAATTACATTAAATTGGTCATTAATGAATGGTGTTCAGTGCAAACGTGCGCTTTACGAAGTTATAGCATTCACCGATGAGAACGAAAGATACTCCTTCATCGAAAAAGCCAGATCATCAACGGAGAGACGGTACTATTCCAAGTGTATCTATAATCTCAACGAAAACAACTATTTCAACAGCAATTATAGCAGCCTCATCATTGGAACTATCTTTAAAATAAGGGGAGAGTTAGTCAAACTAAATTGGATGCCACATCGCAGCGACAGATCGGAAAATTGCAGTCTCTGTAATTTGCAAGAGAGAGAAGATATAAAACACCTTATTGGCGTTTGTTCGATGTTAGCAGAGATAAGGCGTTTCCACTTTGGAAAGAGTTTGTTGCAAGCTGATGAGATTACTGGTTTCCTGAACGGTGCACATTGGATGCGATTATACGAGTTTTGCAAGGAGTCACTATCATATAGGTCCCGAATCTACACCGAAAGCTTTTCAGCAATGATCTTATATCAACAAAATGCATGCTGTTTTAACTTGCTAACAGTTACAATTTGTCTATATTAATCAAATTTCGATTTGATTTTGATTTTACTAATCTAAAAGTCCAAACAAAAAAGAATAATCGTTCTAACTTAACTATAAAAGCAAAGTTTGATTTAACTAATCTAAAAGTCCAAGAAAGAAAAAAAAATTATTTAGTTTTAACTAAACTAAAAGTCCTTCAAACTAAAAAAATGATTCAATTTCTAAAAAAGTGTAAAAATCATATATGTCATCCATAATTTGCATTTAATTTTTATTTCTTCTATATCTTTATAAAAATAGTAATACCTACATTTTTTTGTTTAGAAAAATAATTACTTACTTCTTGATAATTTTTTGTTAAAATAAAGCCACTCAGGCAGACGACATTCTATGTCATGTCTATATATGTAATTTATTCACGAATTTGTTAAAATTATTAAATGTAATATGCAATTTTATTTGAATAAACAATATATATCTACCTAAAAAAAAAAAAAAAAATCATCACCTATTCCAATCCTTGCGGGAGTCCCCCAAGGATCTATTTTGGGCCCTTCCCTCTTCAATATGTGCCTACATGACTTCCCTATCCGTTTAAATAACTCAGATACAATTCTGTACGCCGACGACACAATAGTTTTTAGTCCACACGAAAGGCCTCATGACGCACTTAAGGAAATAATTGTCCACTTGAACGAAATCATCCCTTATTATGAAAAATGGGGCATTGACATAAATTTTAAAAGTGCGAGCTAATCTGTTTTTAGAAATGCTTCTGGGAAAGGACACCATCTCGCAGTTAGAGAAAGCAAATACTTGAAGTTAGTTATCAAGGGCCATTCAATTCCCCTCGCTCAAACAATCAATTAAATACCTAGGAGTCAAACTGCACGAAAGACTTAAAGTAACCCAGCACGCCAGATATGCTTTAAAGAACGGCAAAGCGGCTGCAGCCATCCTGAAAACTCTCCTTAACTCCAAGGAAGTAGAAAGGAAGAGTAAACTGCTTATTTATAAAACTTTGATCCGCATGTTACTAACTTATGGTTTTCTCTTGTGGTTTGACATCTCCCCAAGCGTGGCACACGAACTTCAAATCTTTGAAAGAAAAATAATTAGGAAATGCATCTCCATGACTCGAAAACCTTCAGGCAAGTGGCATAGTAACAAATCTATTTATGAGAATTCGAAAATATGCCCATTACTCAGCCACCTCACTAGTTTGGCCAAAAAAAAGACTCTCTCGGCTACAGCACCACGATAACCCTGTCCTCCGCACCATATACTCGGACAGTATCGACTTCTCGACCTTGGACAGATACTACATCTCTCCCATAAGCATCCTTAACGAAGGGTCTGAATTGGATTTCGAACTCGTCGATGGTGATCATCTTTTTCTCGCCCCCTTTTACCAAAAAAGTATAACTTCCAACTATAGAGGCTAGTATCCCATTTTTTAATAAAGAACACATCCACTATCAAAACAAACCAACGAACAAAATCTAAATATTAATGTGTTTCACTTAAATGAATTATATTTATTGAAAATGTATAAAATATAACATAAATATTCATAAACGAATTTGTACTTCAAACACTAATTAATGTTAAACTCACTAAATGAAATAAATGTACTTATATAATACTCATATCTTAAAATAGTAAGCAAAATAATAAACACATGTAAAAAATAAAAATGAATGAAAACTAGAAATTAAATATTTTCAAAAGAATAATCAAGAAAAACGCAAATGTCAACAATACTAAAGATAAAAATACTCTGTACTCGAAAACAGACAAAACTATAGCTTAAGATATTCTATTCTTACTCTTCTCTTTCTTTCCATAGTTTCCATACAATAATGAGCCATCTTTGGTGACAGCTTCATTCCTTAATACTCGCACTCAATTGTATCATCTTAATCGAAATGGCTAGTCGCCTTGTGGACAGTCAGTCTAGTGAACCGTTTTTGGATGCGTTCAATCCGATCACAGTGTATGGCATAGAACGGATTCCATATTATGCAGCAATACTCGAGAACTGGTCTGACATTTGAGTTGAAAAGTGCCCTTAGTGTGTATGGATCAGGAAATTCCTTAGAGTTTCGTGCAATGAATCCAAGTAAAGAATTTGCCTTAGTCACAAAAAAGTCAATGTGAAGGGTGAAAGTAAGCTTAGGATCGAAGATAACACCAAGGTCCTTTTTTTTAAATACCATTTGCAACGGTGTACCATCAATAGTATATGTAAAGTTTATAGGGGAAAAGTTTCGACGGAAAAAAAGGAAATTGCATTTAGAAACATTAAGAAACAACTGGTTAGAGGTACACCAGTCAGCTAAGTACTCTAGGTCTTTTTGGTGTAAAAGACAATCGTTGTGAGATTTGATGCAACGAAGTAATTTTATGTCATCGGCGAACATAAGGCAGATAGAACTTCTGATGAAATTAGGTATGTCATTAATAAGAAGCAAAAAGAGTAACGGCCAAGTGGCTCCCTTGAGGTATACCAGAAGTAACGATAATAGCGTCAGATAATAAGTTATTAGTTTGTTCATACTGAGTGCGACCAATTAAATATGATTTAAACCATTCTAATAATTTAGAATGGGAACCCAGCGCATAAAATTTCTCAATTAAGACGGCGTGATTAACCTTATCAAAGGCCTTGGAAAAATCGGTGTAGATGACATCACATTGATATCCATGCTCAAGACATCTGGTTATCTCATTACAAACAATTGACAGATTAGTTGTTGTCGACCTACCAGAAAAAAATCCATGTTGGAATGGGGAAATAATCTATTTTACAATAAAAGATAACTTTTCATAAACTATTTTTTCAAATAATTTGGGAATCGAAGAAAGTTTGCTAATAGGACGATAGTTGTTGACAAATTGCTTAGGTCCTGCTTTATGAATAGGAGTAAAGAAAGAGACTTTCCAATCATTTAAAAACTGGCCCGTGCTGAGATGCGTTGAAAAGCAAAGTCAGCGGTTCTAATAGAGAACTTACACAGGTTTTTAGTATGTTTGGAGGAATACCATCGGGGCCGGGTGGTTTATCGGGATTGAGTTCAACTAGGGCTTTTTCTACCTCACAGTAACTTAAATTTAAGGAACCGATATTGACTTCTGAAGAGAAGTTTACAGGTACATGTGAAGGAGAGTAAACCGACTGGAAAAATTTGGAAAACATGTTGCAAACAGTTACTAAATCACTAGACGTAGACTCTGAGTATTGCATACAGTTGGGAATACCATTTGAGCATTTTTTACTTTTAATAAAATTCCAAAAACTTTTACTATTCAGCTTAAGATTAGATTCGGTGCGATAGAGATAGTCTTTGTATAAAAATAAAAACCTATTTAGAACATCGAACTCTTTTTGAAGTCTTAAGTAGTTATTTAGCAGCAAAACATTATTATTGGACTTCCGAAAGAGTTTGTATGCCTTGTTTTTCTTATTTGATAAGTTACTCAGTCTTCTATTAAACCAGACCGGCTTCGAATTTTTACGAGTTTTAACTTTAGGAATAAAAAGGTCTATGGCATCTTTCAATGCATCCTGCAGTATATTATAATAAGCATCAGATAGAGAGTCATGTATAAAAATGGAGCTCCAAGGAAAGGCATTGATAAAAGTATTGATTGAATTAAAATCACCGTTTTTGTAATCATATTTATCTAAGACATTAATGGATGGTTTAAAATAAACATACGATTTATAGTAGGGTCGCTTAGCAAGAAAATCTGTTTTTGCCGGACAAAAGCACCAAATTTTTTTTAGGTACTACTTAGGTCCATAGCTTGTGATTTAGGGTAGGACCCATCTCGGTGGTCAGGCATCTTGGATTTTATAGCCGCCATTTTGAAATTTAGGTATATTATTAATATCTCGGCTTCTAAATCACAGGACCCCAAACTTGGTGTCTAGGTATACATTTTTGGGGTCAGGGAATACAACAACATAATTTTCAACTGTTAAAGTTTGCAAATATACGAAGGGGGCATGGGAGTCATGACCCCCTTGCCCCAAGACAATCAAATATAATATTTAGGGTCAGATAATATAAATGTATATATCTGCACAAGTTTAACATGTATCTGGCCAAATTTATTCAAGGAGGGGAATATGGGTCATGACACCCCCAACCCTCAGAGCCCAAAAAATAGTATAAATAAAAACAATCTTCATTGATTCCAAAAAGATAGACAAGAAATAACACTATTGCTAATTTTTTAGCATGCTTGCATTAATTCTGCAGCTTCATAAAAATTACTAAAACAAGAAGAACACTCTGTGCATGTATATTATCTTGGAGTTAGGGAATACAACTTAGCAATTTTTATGAGAGGTATTATATAAATATATATTTTTATAAGTTAGGTTGTATAAGTATATATTAATTACAAACTATCCAATTTTTAAATCGACTGACAAAAATATTAAATTCTAAGATATAAGATTGAAAATGAAATAAGATATATGTATATACATGTACTACATACATATCGATACCTTCCCGTAAGAATGTATTAAGCGACATTTTCAAAATTTTAAAAAAACCTCGTGCTTCATTAATTATTTGTGTATTTTGTTGTAATAAACAGATTTTTGAATGGATTTTGAGTTGAAAATCCTGTGCGAAATCTTTTTATTCCATCAAAAGCACAAATAAATAAGTGAACAAGAGATTTTTTTCGATGCCTTTAATTTTTTTTAAATGTCGCTGAATACATTCTTACGGGAAGGTTTCGATATTTTTATATTATATAAAATTTAAATACAAGAGAAATCACATATGAAAGATGTTGAATTGCATTTATCTATATGGATTGCTTATGTCGTATTCAAGCATTGACATTTACAAAGGTCAGTATAATTCCAACGAGCAGCTTTGCAAGCATATCTACCAGTGTATCCTTTTTAACTCTTACAATTACATTTCACCAATTCAGTACATGCCTTTGAACTTTGAAGCTATAGGTAATGAGTTCCATACAGGAACCCATGATCCACCTTCTTCTTTCTGAGTCCAGCCCCAGTCTTCCTGACTAGGAGCGCACTGTTGAATGTGTTCACTGGTACACCGTGACCATACTCCTGCCTGATATATACAGCCCGCTTTGAGCGTTGAAGTAGTGCATCTTTTGTTGGTGGAAGTTTTCCTTGACAAAACAGCTCCTTGCTGACATCATTCACACTGTCCGAATTACTGTATTTATCATATAATATTACCGTGAAGCGTTCCAGCCTTTTAAATGTTCACCATCAAGCTCTATGTAAGGATGTAATGCTATGCATGTTAAGGTATGTATGTGTCACCTCATGAAAACAATTCCATGCCTCCCACGCAGATTTCTTGCCTCGTCCTGTGAAATACGTTTCTCGTTTATAGCATTGATGTGTATATTATTAAATGATCTGCCCGTACCAAAAGCAACAGAAATCTTCAAATTTGTACACAAGGTCATCAGGTGATGGAACTTGCCAATGAGGATTACCACCACGTCCGTGTCAACAGTACGAACCATACATCTACTACAGCCATTCTTCTTTATGTTCGAAAAGAGTCAGAGGTAAAGAATCATCGTGTAATACGGGAAAAAATTTGCATAAATGGTCGTATTTAGACAACTAACCAAAACATAGATATTGCGTAAAACAGCTGACAAAGAAATTAAATTTTAAATTTTATTTATGATCATCTATATCACAGTACACATATTGAAGGTAATATCATTAGAGTTTTGATTTTTGTTTCTTCTGCGCATATATCAAAATTTGTGTCAATATTTGTTGTTGTTTTTACGTGTATTTAAATCATCACACTCCCAGCCATTTTTAATTTCTGACAATTTCAATTTAAATTTGTTGTTGTTTTTGCGTGTGTTTTCTTCCTCACGCTCACAGCCATTTTTTATTTCCGACTGACAACCTGCACAGTATAATACCTTAGATTTGTGTACTGTGCATCTATATGATATTTTAAGATTTTTTCTGTTTCTGCTTTCATCTTGAATGGAGTCCAAGATGATGAAAATCTGCATTTTGTATTTGCATTTAACTTATTCATTTTCCTTTCAGAAGGACTCGATACGACAAAACATACAGTCTTCGCGAATAATATTACCATGGTCTCATAAAAGGTAACATTACGGTTATGAAATAATTTGGGCGAGCCGTACGTCACGTCAGTTTTTGCACTTCTGTGTGTTTAAATGAAGTTTGTTTTTTATTTATACTTTTTCTTGGGCTCTGAGGAGGGGGAGTGTCATGATCCTCCAATTCCCTCCTTGAATAAGTTTAGTCAGATACATTTTAAACTTGTGTATATATATTATCCGAACCTAAATATCGTCGGCTTAGAGTGTAAACCTACTAACTCCATAAATGGAAATTTTACAGGAGAAAGAAAAAACTTCGCAAAAACTTTTATCGTTGCTAGAAAATAAAATCCAAAACATGGGTTGTGTGTTAGTTGGTACTCTTCCTTTCTAAACATAAAACAACTCAAGCAGGATCTTAGTTTTGTACTTATTTGCATCTTTGTAAGTTAGCCGGTTTTCTTTTTTTGGTAATGTAAAAAAATAATGGACTTAGCCGTTTTTCCAGAACAATCAAAAATAGAGTAGGATTTTTGCTAATCGATAGCTTTATTGAGTATAAATAATGTTAAAATAAAATATATAGCATTCGAAAATTAAATTAACCAAATCGCAAATAGGTTTAACCCAGTGGCGTAGCTAGGGGGGGGGGCGAAGGGGGCAGCTGCCCCGGGCACCAGGAGTTAGGGACGGCAAAATTAACTTCGTTGTGCGTTGGAAGTTGTAAGCCAATTAGGTAAACAAATTTTTTAATTGGAAATTTAACTAAATCTATATTAGAAAATAAAATTTTTACTGTAAGTAATCTTTTGTAGCTTATATTTTGAATATGTAAATTTCAGTTCAGAGCTCAGAGGGGTTGACATTTCTCAGAAATCAGAAATTTTTTCGCGGTAGACATGTAAAAAAAAGTAAAAAAAAAATGCTGTAACCTGAATATTTTTGCAGAAGATTTGTTGTTTCGTTTTTTTTTTCAAGAAAAAATATAATTATTTTTAACAAAATTGATAAATGAATAAAAAAAAAATAAACCTTCCGTTGCTTTTTTTCAAAACATAAAAAAATAAAACGAAAAAACTATTAGTTCATAGGAACGGCTTAATGTTAGTCAAAATTTTGTCTGCTACTTTAAGTATGAAGGTACCCATAACTTAACTATGTAGCTTAAAAAATAGTTTGACAAAATTTTGTTTGATTATGGTTAGACCGAAGGGGCTGCAAATTATTGTTTTGCCCCAGGCGGCAAATATCCTAGCTACGCCACTGGTTTAACCTACACACAAATAAGTTTCACCCAAGTGCAAATAGATTTAACCCAAACGCAAATAAAGGGTCCGCCAAATAACCTTTTTTTTTTTGAAAATGCTACTACTACATGGAGTGTAGCTTCGGCTGTGTGGCACGTAGCGCCGTCCTGTTGAAACCAAATGTTATCAATATCCTCCTCTTCAATTTTTGTGAACAAAAATTCGTTCAACATTGTCCGATAACGATCGCCATTGACTGTAACGGCCACTCGAAGAAAAATGGCCCAATTATGCCTCTGGACCAAAATCCGCACCAAACAGTGACTCGTTTTGGGTGTATCGGCTTTTCAATGTATGCGTGCGGGTTTTTTGTGCCCCAAATGCGAAAATTTTGCTTGTTTACATACCCGCCGAGATCAAAATGAGCTTCATCTGAAAAGATGATTTTTTTGGCAAAATCGGCATCTTCTCTAAGTCGATCGCAGGCTGACTTAGCGAAGCAGCCATTTGAATGAAATTATTTTTCATTATTAACCGGAAAGATTGTACTTTCAAATAAAAAAGGAAATTTGAGAAAATATTCAGTAGCATTTTCAAACAAAAAAAAAAAGTTATTTGGCGGACCCTTTAGAACTAACCCCATTCGATTTAAGCAAAACGCAAATATAGTTTAACTATACGCAAATAATTTAAACAATTTACAACTAATTTTAACCAAAAAGTAAATTGAATTAATCTAACCTTGAATTATTGATCCAGTTGTACTTTTTGGGTCTAATGGATTTTGGAATTATCCATAATTGTTAAAAAGCTATTATTAGGGGATTGGCCTTTTATTTGTTCGGAAAGTTCTTGGAAAAACGCGCAGAACTAGTGGAATTTCCAATACTGTTAAGCCTTCCATTTCTTCACCACACAGCTGGAAGAATAAGTTGAGTCTGGGTTAAACCAATTTGCGTCTTGCTTAAAATGATTTGTTAATAGTTTAAATTATTTGCGTATAGTTTTGTTTAAATCGAATTGCGATTGGGTTAGTTCTATTTGCGTTTGAGTTTTGGGTTAAATCTATTTGCGCTTGGGTGAAACTTATTTGAGTTTAGGTTAAACCTATTTGCGATTTTGTTAATTTAGTTTACGAATGCTATATATAGGGGTTCATTTCAAAAGGTAGTGTTTTCGCTAACACAAAGGTTCATTGGTAGTGTCTACCTTGAGATTTAATAAACACAATGTTAATGTACATTTCGAAACAAAGTATGTGGGTACTAACGGAGGTACTATTTTTGTACTTTTTTTTTTATTATTTTATAGAATACCTATCATGATAATAAACTGTATTATTTCTTAAAAATCAGGTTCCCCCCTCTCTGTCCTGTTATTCGAATTTTATATGGTATTTTTAATTGTTATGGAGTTAGCAGGTGAATTTGGATGTTATGGACTTAGCTGTTTTACTCATCAAGCGTTTTGGCCAGCTAAGAAGCCGAATTTAACAAAAATAATTATGTCAGACGATGCGTCTTCGTTCGATCTTTCAAACTGCATACTTATCTCAAATTTGACAAAAATTGGATTTAGCAGGTTTACACTCTAAGCCGACGATATTATATTTGATTGTCTTGGAGCAAGGGGGTCATGACCCCCATGTCCCTTTCGTATATTTGCAAACTTTAACATTTGAAAAGTATGTTGTTGTATTCCCTGACCCCAAAAATGTATACCTAGACACCAAGTTTGGGATCCTAAGTGATTTAGAAGCCGAGATATTAACAATATACCTAAATTTCAAAATGGCGGCTATAAAATCCAAGATGCCTGACCACCGAGATGGGTCCTACCCTAAATCTCAAGCTATGGACCTAAGTAGTATCTAAACAAAATTTGGTGCTTTTGTCCGGCAAAAACACATCATCTCGAAATTTGACGCTAAGCGACCCCACTATTAAAATGAATACATAGCGCTAAGTGATGAATTGAGTTTGGAAATAATGGGTAAATATTTTTATTAATATTACTACAAAATTCTCTATCCACAAAAACAAGATCAAGGATTCGATTTAATTCATTTTGGAATTTATTAATTTGAATAAGATCAAATTCAGCAAGTGAATCTATTACTAGAGTTTCATAATCATTTTTAACATTGAAGGGAATGAGACATATAGCTCATCAGGATCTAGAACCCAATTTATATTACATAGATTAAAATCACCGAAAATAATTGAGTGTTGATTAGAATTTAAGGTATTTAAAACTAAACGAGTATTTTCAATATGCAAATTTTATAATTCAAATGAACTACCTGGTGGTATATAACTTAATATGATGAATACATCTGTTGAGTTGTTGATGGTGACACATACAGCCAATTGGTCAATATCGAGTTCAGATGAACGAGATGGAAATTTTATTTCACGACATGAAAACGATGATCGTACAGCAATCAATACGCCACCCCCTCTTGATTGTTTCGTTTTTTCCATGCTACGGTCTTTGCGAAAAACCGAAAAAAGGGATAAATTGAAAAGTTCAGAGTTTGAGAAATTGTCATTCAGCCAGGTTTCTGTAAATGCGAAGATGTCATATTGTGAAGAAGATGATTTCAGATGTAAATTATTTGTTTTTGTACAAAGGCCACCCATGTTTTGGTAGTAAAGGAGAAAGTCTTTATTCTTAGAGCGATAAGCTTCTTCAGTTAATTCTCCGTTATTGAGTTTTAAACATCTACTAACGTTATAGGGAGAGCTTTGTCGTTTTTTGAAATTTCTACGAAATGTTTGACTCTTACTGCGTAGGGCCAAATAGAAGAGTCGTTCAAAAGGCTTTCAAAGTATTCAGCAGGCACACAAAATTTGAAATTGACAAACTTTACTTCAGACAGAGATATGCCTTTTTTAGTAAGTCTAAACTCTAAAGCATTTCATAAGATTTGCAGGAATTCCCGTTTTTGTAACTAAAAAGTTTATATATTATACATATATGTTGTCAGATTAGTAAGAAAATCGATAGCTCGAAATACTCGAGCGCGTCAGATTAAGATAGGGTAGGTTGTAGGTTAATTACATGCTGAAAAGTGTATATTTCAATAATCTGACGATTTGAGTGTGACCTAAGGTAGTGGGAGGGTTACAAACTTGCAAACAAAATTGTCACCTGGACATTCTCGAGCGCGGTTGAATTTTTTTATTGTGAAGCAAATAATTCTAGTATAACGGGAAAAGTATAATCTGCCGTTTTTCTCGTCCCGCTTAGGAGGCAGAGGTGATTTTCGAAAAAAAAATTACTTAAATGGAAAAATAAATATTAAAAATTAACGACAATACTTAAAATGCAAAATAATAATGGTTTTAAATGCCAGAAATCTGTTCTTTAATCCTACATTTAAATTGAATTATTTGTGTTAATAGTTTTCAAAATATTTGCATTTAAACTCAAAAATTTTATAAAAAAAACGCAAAAAAAAAACGTTTTGATCAATTTTTCTCAAAATTTTGAAATAAAAAACTAAATTTTCTTTTTGTGGTCAATGCTCGTATTAATTTTGAATCGAACAACACAAAAAACCGGAAGATTTTATACCTTCTTTTAAGAAAGTTGTAAATTACTGATACTACTTTTTTATGAGATTATTATATTATATCATTGGGTTAATTTCTTTACTTTTGGGATAAAGTTTGGGAAAAAGTTTGGGATTGAGCTTTTTGATGTTGTTGTTGTAGTGTTTAACCAGAAATGAAAAGTAAAGAAACGCTTTTGGGATGTTTCTGGTTTGTTGCGGTTCAAATTACCTATTTAAATTCATTGCTTGTAGGCTCACCGCATACAAAATTATGCAATTTCCATTCTTTTTACATGCACTTCTCATTTTGGGCTCCATTAAAAGAACAAGGAGAAAATTTTTTCTTTATATTTGTCTCCATTGTATCATTTTCATTTAATTTAATTAAATTAGACTATTTTATGTACGCTACTTAAAAAATTTAATTTAAAATTTTTCGATCAGCTGATTTCTTGTTTGACAAGCCAGAAAGTGCAGTAACTAAAATGTTGGGGTAGATTCTTGCTGGAGGGGAAATGAAAAAAGTCAAAAGCTCTGGCATTTTCGTGCCAGAAAATAGTAAAGAAACACGTTTTGGGTAGATTTGGGATACTTTGGGATCCCGCGGGCGAGTAAAGAAACAGACCTACTATGTAGCTGTTCCTATTACATAGTAGCTATTGACATTGGAAATATAGAATACATTCAAAGTTATAAAATGCAAACGAAATTTGACAAATACCGAACCTCGCACATACCCCAAATTCTATAGTGAGCCCAAGCAGGGCGGTTACATCCATATCTTACTTTTAAAACGCAGCCGTAATGCTGGCAGTGCAAGCAAATTAAAAATATCTCAAAAAGGTAGTATCAGTAACTTGCATTGCAATTTTCTCAAAACTAGAAGACACAGAAGCTTCCGGTTTTTTGCGTTCGATTTTAAATGAATGTGAGCATTGACCACAAAAAGAAAATTTAGTTTTCACTTCACAATTTTTAGAAAAATTGATCCCATTGAGTTTGTATGCGAATAATTTGAAAACTATTGAAATAAATAATTGAATTTAAATGTAAGATAAAAGAACAGATTTCTGGCATTCAAAACCGTTAATGTTTTAATTTTAAGTATTGTCGCTGGTCTTAATAACTTTTTTCCAATTCAAGTCGTTTTGCTCGAAAATTACCTCTACCTCCTAAACGGGGTGACACAGATCCCCCCTCCCATAGTAAGAAATGCTTGTACATATTTGACCCTTCTTAAAAAGAACCGTTTTTAATTTTTGGCGCCCAAGTTATTATACTCTCCTCAGTGATTGAAAAAATCCTGAATAAAAATGTTTCTTCTTTTCAAATCGTCAGATTAAGAAAACCCCTCCAGATAATCGTCAGATAAAGGTTCAGCACATGTAGGACATCGAGTTGAACCATATATAAAAATAACTAATAAATATAAAATGGCCATTTTTTTTTGCATTTTCAAGAAGCTGCCGCAAGCTTGCGTCACATCCGAATCGTCAGTCTTTTGAATGTGAGCATCCTTGGGGGTCACTCAACATCTCCTATTAAAATCTGACGCGCTCGAGTAAATCCATTTGTTTTCCAATTTCTACACTCCCCTACAGCCACCTCCACCACGCAAATCGGCAGATTAACATACCACCGTTATTAAAAAGACCCAGGCCATATACACTATCAATATCTGAAGCGCTCGAATATGTCCACGTGACTGTTTTTTTTAAACATTTTTGAACACCTGTAGGTGCTCCCCCCACCGATGAAACGGTATACTTTACTAACATTTTTTTCTCTCTATCATCAAATCTTCAAAACCCAGTAGGTCCCAACGACGCTCGAGTAAATCCACATTTAGCACCGTGGGCTCCCCTACTATAAATGAAATGTGAAATACAAAGCCAAAATATTTCAATTTCGGAAGGAAAATGATATTAGTGGTGGGTTGGGATTTTAAATACTTTTTTTAAAGCTTTCTTGAATTGAAAAATAGAAACGAGGTAGATAATCTATTTAAAAATAATTGTTATCTATTACTCTCTTAAAAAATATGTTACTCTCTCTTCGAAATGCATTAGTAAATTTGTTTATTATCGTTTAAATGAATAAAAATATCTGACAAGTGTTTCGTCGAAAATATACATATTTCGTGTTTTTTATTTATTTTTCGTTATTTAAACAAAAAACTTTTTGTAATCAATAAGTAACTTAACATTCAACAAAAAACATGAACAAAAACTGTTTTTATCATTAACTTTCTCGTTCATATCACTGGAATTCTCTCAATAATAATTTTTAAAAACTCATAATATTATAAAATCATTAATTTTTGCGTTTGTTGCTTCTTCTTTATATTTAATTAAAATAACTAGATAAATCAATTTGTAAGTTCTATTCAATTGTAATATTATTTACCTGTACTATCTATAAGAATTTATAAAGAAGAAGAAGAAAAACACAAACAATATGAGAACTAGCCCAACTGTCTTGCCTGGGCGAAACGCAATTGGACTAAAGGTCATAAAATTTTTAAATATGAATTTTATAAGAATTTATTCTCAATGTACAGCGATTCATATGCTTAATAAATAAAAAAATAAAAAATAGAAGTAAATCATTTGCAGCAATTAATTGCTTGCTAGTACTTTTTTAGGTCGTCACACCAGGCAAGTATTTGCTCGCAAGGCAAGTAAATCATTTGCAGCAATTACTTGCTTGCAAGTATTCTTCGGGTGATGACACCAGGCAAGTTTTACTTGCAGCAATAATTTTACTTGCTGCAAGAACTTTACTTGCACGGTGTGACGGCACCTTTACGCTGTTGTATGAATATTCTTAAAATAAAATAAGTAGTTAAACATTTCTTCACTCATTCCTTTTCTAATTTTCTCTGCATTTGGATCGTTATCACAAATAGTTGAGTTGTATTCTGGCTGTACTCTCCCACTGTTTTCTTGTTGGTGCTTCAATAGTTGCATCCAATGATTGTTTATTTGATCGTTGTGATCACTTAACAACACTATTGAAATTTTGAATATGGTTGTCAAGCAGCGTTGCCGATGTGGCACGATCGTGCACTTATGGCACCTTTTCATTCAAATGGCACTGTGGCACTCTAAGACCTTATATGGCACTTTGATGTTGTTTAAGCTAACAATATTTGCTAGAATGTTTTTAAGCAACACTTGCATACTTAAAATATTTAGTTCCATATAGATTATAATAATTTTGTATAATTTGGAACACAACCCACAAAGCAGCACTCTACTAATTGTCATCTGTCAAAATATTTACTCTTTTAAATTAATACCATATTTCATTAGAATCTGAAAGATTTGATCTTAAAATCCCGAATCGGACTTTTGAATAAAACATCTGGGCATCATTTTGAGAAGTATCTATGAAAAGACAATTAACACAGGTAGGACATAAACACTTTGTTTTCAGAACAAATATTTCATAACAAACAAACTTGCAAATTTCGATTTGACGTTCGACAGAAGAATGTATGCATGTAGGGATGAAGACAGATCAAATCTCCCAAAATAGAAAGATAGCACCTTTCGTCTTGAGATCTCCCTTTCTTGGATAAAATATGAAAAGAATAGACAAGTGCTAATCTTTTCGCAAAAAAATCAAATCTTTTAAACACTGAAAAACAACATAAAAGATATTTTTTACTTATTCCGTTGGTGGCACCCAGGGGTCCAAAATGGCACTTTCTGTTGTTGGCAATGGCACTTTAAAAAAATATTTTCCGGCAACGCTGTTGTCAAGACCTTTGCCAATTCTGCGGAATGGTGCCTTTAAATGCCCGAATGCATCCTCAACTACCCTCCGACATTTAGACAAACAGTAGTTGTAGTTTTTTTCACGTTCACTGGATGTAACGCTGAACGGGTAGGGCTTCATCAACATGGTAGAAAAGCGAAATGCCGAATCACCAATAATATGTACTGGAACAGAGACTCCAGAAATGTCGGTTGACATTGTCTTTAAAAATTGGCATTTGATGTTGAATTTTTAAGGAAGATCTCCCTAATATTTGCGAATCGTTGCAACGCCCAGGACTTCCGCTGTTGATGCAGAGAAATCTGTACCTAAAAGATAACAAATTTATATTATTAATGATAATTATGTGATTGGTATGGATTTCCTACCTGTAGTCAACCAATTCCAGCAATACCGTCAAGTACCAACCATTATAATTAAGGTAATCGACAGCATACTCTTTTTTTGGTCGAACTTCTATATAATAGCCATGTATAACATGTTCATTTGTGTAGTAAACACTACAATATGAGGATGAAGATAAATAACTAAGGTCGCAATAAAAAAATTACTAATAGCTCCCAAGCACTGAGGATATCCCAATTGTTTAAAACCCTCAACACATTCGCGGACGGTAGCCTCATTGACAGGATATTTGTTGAGGTGCTTAGGTTGAAGAACACTCCAAACTTCTGCGCAAAACTCTTTTAATACAAAACAAACCGTAGACTTGCCCACTCCAAAAAGATTTGCAATCGTCCTGTACTCTGCGGAAGATCCAAGTGAATACATCGCTATTGCTTTGATAATCTTTTGTCTAGTGGTATGGGCTTTCTAAAAGTTGTTTCCTTTTTTCTAGGGACTTTAGCTCAATACATAATTCCGCAAAAGTTGCTCGACTCATGCGGAAGTTTTTCTTAAAAAAATCCTTGCTGGATTCAAGGACTTCCTTTTCCCAAAACAGGCTTTCACGAGGCTGCAAAAATCATAGAATATGTAAATGAGTTATTCAAATTAGGAAAAAATATATTATGTGAGTACCTTTTTCCAGAATCTCTATGGAATTTTACATCCTCCTACCTCCTTGGACAAAACGTTAATTTGAAGAAGCGCAATTTTTGCCTCTCACCTCCTTTCTTGTCGCCGCCGAGTTAATCTGGCCCTCTTTCTAATCAGACGATACATTCGACTCTTATTGTTGATTCCATTCATGTGATTAGCAAGAACTAGTAGCATGACTTTATCCGCTTTAAAAAAGAGTTTTAAATTGTATTTCTATTAATTTCCGTGTTTTGGTTAGATTTGCTAAAATCAGTTACTGTCAAGCCAAATTCGTAAATTTGACAGGGCTGTCAAACTAAATGGGGTAATAAGATGAAAACACTTTTTCTGTAATTTGCGAAATTATCTCATTTCGGCTCTAATGAAAACGAAGTATTAGCTTTTTCCAATTAACTGAATAAGGAGATATATCCTGATTTTTTTTTTTTAATTTTTATTGTTTAGGTTTAGAACTTGCCATTTTCGTTTATCTACTTACCAATGCCAAAAGAAAATCACTCATATTTAGCTGAGCGGTTTTAGAAAAACTCCAGCAACTTGATTAGAAATTAGTTTAATTATTTGTAGAATTGTTTATTGGTATACACACCGTAAAATAATTTTAAAGAAATCAAATTCTTGAAATTATATACACTATCAGATTGAAGATCTACTGAACACGTTTTTATTTATTTATTTTAGTTAAAACACCACTCTATTATTTTGTTATTGTTTTTTTCTCGTACCTATGTACGTTACGTACCTATACGTATACCACGCATAAAACAAATGGGGAGTGTACGATAAATTTGGCGCCAAAAATTATAACGGGTTTTTACAGAGGGGCCAAAAGCAAGCGTTTTTTAACTATATTTGGGGGGGGGGGGGGGGGGGTCTATCTCGGCCCGTTTAGGAGGTAGGGGCAGTTAAAAAAAAACGACTTTAAGTGAAAAAAGTATTACAAAACAACGGCAACACTTACAAGGAAGTGTTATACCTTTTTTGAAAGCCAACAATCTGTTCTTTAATTCTAAATTTAAATTAAATTATTTATGTCAGTAGTTTTCGAAAAATTCGCATGCAAACTCAAAATGTTGATAAAAAAACTGTTTAGACCATTTTTTTTTTTTCAAAATAGTGAAATGAAATGCTGAATTAGCTCTTTGCAATCAATGCTAATATCAATTCTGAATCGAACACTAATAACCAAATAACTTTATGTCTTCTAGTTTTTGAGAAAATTGAAAATTACTGAAACTACTTTTTTTGAGATTATTGTTTTTTGGTATCTCAATTTGTGGATTGATGAGCTGATTTTTGAGCATCGCCACATCCAACCGAACTTTATATATTTATTTGTTTCCACCTTCATCGGTAAGTTGCAACACAGTGGGGGAGTTGATGTTTTAGTGGGAATGAAACCAATTTCTTGTAAAAAAAGAAATGCTTTTTTTGCTTGTTGTCACCAAATCCCCGAACGACCCGAACGAATTAAATACTGAAAAGCTTAGGATTAAGCAGTGGATGCTTAGCCGGCATTCTTAAAAAAAAACACTTTACTCATACAAAGGTTGAATACTGAATGACCTTTGTAAACAATAATCTGTACCACATTCGCATACAAAATAAGAAACGGTACAAAATATGAATGTTTGTTCGTTTTTTTTGTTTATGATCTAAGTTGGTATGCACTAAAACAAAAACAGTTGGTAGTACCTCTTGATGGTTAGTGCGTAGGACTGTCATGCCGAAGGTGTGGGTTCGATTCCCAGCCGTGCCACCTAAAACAGAAATGTTTTATTCGAGGTACTGCCTCTTGCGAGGAACTGACAAATCCTCCAAGAGTATACTTGTCATGAAAAAGTGCTTCTCATTTAGCCGTTCGGACTCGGCAAAAAACTGTAGGTCCCCTCCATTCCTGCCAACAAACACGCACATAGGAATGGTTGTGAGTTGTAAGTCACTAGGCCCTGGTTCTCCATGAGCTGTTGCGCCACCCAATTTATTTTATTTATTTAAGTTGGTATGCATACTTTGAACATTACAATTGCATTATATAGGTAAGTAGGAGACAAACATATATGTACGCATATTAAGAAATTATATAAATTAGTTGCAGTCGTACACTAGTACCTAGGTAATGTAAATTTCTTATAATGCCTTACGTTTTTATGCCTGAAAATTTTTAACGTGGAACTGTGGGACACGTTCATGTTCATATATTCAGAAAACAGCTGTTGACATTGGATATGTAGGATAAATTCAAAATTTCTTTGAATCCAGAAACTTTTAATGTAAAAGAGACTTTGTATGCACTCAACCTCGCACCTAGCCCAAATCCTATAATGAGCCCAAGCAGCGGTCTTATATACCGTAATGTTGGGTGCTAGCACTGTATTAACATATGTACATGTAAGCAACCAAAAAACAAGTAGTTTTAGGCCCTCATTATGAAAAGCGAATCGAAAGTTCGCTAAAAAGTGAATGATTTTGCGAATTCCCTTATCACGGTATTATCGATAGCGAGCTTCCACATTCGCTTCAAAAATCTATGCTGCCAACAATGACATTGATTTTTGAACTTTGAAGCGAATGTGGAAGGTCGCTTTCGATAATACCGTGATAAGGGAATTCGCTAAATCATTCGCTTTAAAGCAAACGTTCGATTCGCTATTCATAATGAGAGCCTTAGTAATGTTCAATTTTCTCAAAAAAGCCAAATTAGCAATTCATTTCACAATTTTGAAAAAAATTGGTCTAAACTTATTTTTACATTTTATTTATCAAAATTTTGAGTTTGCATGCAAATTTTTCGAAAACTGTTGACAAAAATAATTTAATTTGAATTAAGAGTTAAGGGTTGCCGTTATTTTGTAATACTTTGTTTTCATTTAAAGTCGTTTTATTTTTAAATTGCCCTTATCTCCTTAACGGGGCGAGATAGACCCCCTCGTATAGTAAAAATTGCTTATTTTTGACCCCTCTACAAAAAACCGTTACCAATTTTTGGCGCCAAAGTTATCGTACTCGTGCCAAACAAATTTCCAAAATTACTAACAAGAAAAAAACCAAACATGACATTCGAAAGCGAAACAACAATAAACTTCGAAGCTAAATTTTGACAAGACAGATACCTACTTGCTTTACAACTTGCTCCTCAACTGACTTCGGAGATTCCATGTCAATCGACGAGCAAGTCGCTTCAGTTTGTAAGGGTTAGTGGAAAAATGTGTGCGTATTGCGACTTACTTGCCAGTACTTGCCCCTGTGGCCTCGGGGTTAGTTCTTCTAGCTGACAGGCGACACTATTTCCGAAACTTGTATATTTGTTTCGAAATAAAGCTATTAATTAATAACACATCGATACCTTCCTGTAAGAATGTATTAAGCGACATTTCCAAAATTTTAATTTTAATTTCGTTTATTCATCAAGCAGATTGATATAATATTATTAACAAATAAAATATAATCTTACAGACTACAGAACAAGGTATACAAATATAATAAAGAATTAAAAACATAAATAAATGCATTTAACTAAGGCTATAGCCTAAATCACCAGTGTAGGAGTTAAGTAATAAATATAGTAAATATTTTTTAAAAGATTCACGACTTTGGTAGGAAAAGAAGTCGACATGATTACAAATGATATTTTTTTCTCTAATGCATCGAGTTAGAGGCTCATTAAAACCATAGTTTACCCGATGATAAGATTCGTGAAATAGAATACAGGATCGCGTTTGCCTATACGGAGCATATAGATATACTAAGGACAATAGTAAAGGGCAATTTATATGAGAAGTAATAATATCGCGTATAAATACAATAGAAAAATACCGACGGCGAATATCAAGCGGCTGAAGTCCAAGCAGTTTGCATCTGGTTTCATAAGGAGGGGTTTCAATATTCCAGTTTAGACGATGTAATACAATTCGCCAAAATTTTCTCTGAATCTTTTCAATCCTTAAACTGTGAGTTTTATAGAATGGATTCCGAATAATTGAGCAGTATTCAAGAGAAAATCTTACATAAGCATAGAATAGTGATCGAAGAGTAAATGGATCTTTAAACTCTTTAGAGTTGCGAACCACAAATCCAATCATACTATTTGCTTTGGCAACCACAAAATCAATGTGGGAGTTGAAACTTAGTTTGGAATCGAATATTACACCAAGGTCTTTCTTTTCTCTAAGCTTAGTAAGTTTTGTTTTATCGATTTCATACTCAAAATCAATTGGTCTAAGACAGCATTGGCATTAGGAGACATTCAAAAAAAGCTGATTAGCAATGCACCATTCAGATAAGCGCTCAAGGTAACTTTGATGTAATAGGCAATCATCCAACGATTTGATACAACGGAAAATTTTGATATCATCCACAAACATTAGGCAGAAAGCATTGTTTATAAAATTTGGTATGTCGTTTATCAACAACAGGAACAGAAGGGGTCCCAAGTGACTGCCTTAAGGGACACCAGAGGTTACCTGCATTACTTCAGAAACTAAGTCATCAATGCGGACAAGCTGTGTTCTTCCGTTGAGATAGGATTCAAACCATTTTAGAATACTTGAATGGAAGCCAACGGATTCCATCTTTTTTATCAATATAAAATGGTTGACCCTATCGAAGGCCTTCGAAAAGTCCGTAAATATAGCATCAGTTTGAAAACCATTTTCGAGATTTTTAGTGATTTGAGCCGTTTATTTCGAAAGTGGTCTAAGTCCATTTTCCAAAAAAATCGAGATAATTGATTGAGTCATCTAAAAACAACGTAATCTTTTATTTTAATAAGAAAAAACCACTTGTTTTTATTTATAATCATTTAGATTTTGTGAGTCAAAAATTGTTCAGTTAAAAAAGCGACAAAAAATTTATTTTGAAAATGGTTTAGGTCCCATTTTAAAATTTAAAAATTGATTAAATGTTAAAAAGCGAACAAAATCAACCCATTCCTACAGTAAAATACAAAGATAAAATGGACTTACTAAATCAGGTATGTACCATAATCACTCTCTTAGCATTCTTATTCTATTCTGTTCTTCCAGGTTTTCATCCGTTTCTAATAAAAGTGTTGCTGGAATATTGCTTATGGTAAAAGTGTTTAGTTTAAGTAAGAATTCCAGACTAAAGTGAAATTCACATAACCTATACCATGTTTTTGATCAAAAATAAAAATTCGTACCATAAATTGGCCTTAACGCTAAATGTACCACGATCCATTATTTTTGAAACGTTAAGCGATAAAGAGCAAAATGTTCTGGGGTGGCATATGTTTGGCTACCCGCATGGAGTTAAATTTGGTTGAAAATGGGTTTTTGACAGCAGAACGTTAGGTATGTTAGGGATATTTTGGAACCAAAACCAATTGTTGTACAATTGGCTCAAGGAATCACCAAAAATGTCATCTTCATGCACGATAACTCTCGTCCCCAAACTGCGAACAGAGCTTCGGGGTATCTTCAAAAGGCCCACCTGAACACCCAAGACTGGCCCAGCATGTTCTCCTGATCTAGGTTCTAATGAACATGTCTAGAACATGCTCTTGGTAGACAATTGAATAAGAAAAGTCCATGAAGTTTGAGGGAGCTGAAAAAAGCATTGCTTGAAGCGTGGGGCCAAATAAAAATGCTCTCTTTTTCCAGGCCAAGTAGGCTTCGAATTGTAGCTACTCCAGGTTTCACTGTTTTGAATTTTCTGCAGAGTATGCATATGAGGTGCAGTACGATGTTAAAAACAAAGGTTTTTATCACAAAATAATGAGAATCAAACTTTAAGTTTAATTAAAAACGTGCATTTATGAAGAAGTTACTCTTGGTTTGACCAGGTGTAAAGGGATATATTCTCATTTTTATTTTATATTTTTAGTTTTGAAACATTGTTTTTGTTACTATCACTTTTGGTGTGGTAATAATAAGAGCATGTATTAATAAAAAGATTATAAAATAAATTATAGTCCAGACAGTTATACAGCAGAGTTTTATCACTTGCAAAAAGTTGATTTTGCTTTGGCCAGCACTGAATTACTAAGTAGGAGTATATTTTATTACTTGTATTCATGAAACTTCGTAAAACACTTGATAATTTTACGACTTTGGTTAAGTTTATCATTTGGTTAGTGAACTGTCAAATTTAGTATGGGAAATGGTTTTCACAATTTGGTTAAAATTAACCAAGAATTTTGCTCCGAAAAATTAACCAAATCTATTTGGATAAACTTATCCAAACGTCATTGTGACTTTTAAGGCCTGGTCAAACAGAACGCGATCCGGCGATGCGATCTATAATCCTGCCCGTCGCGTTCTCTGTATTGAATATTCGGCATCTACACCACACGATTTTTCCACACACGATCTTTTGTTCATGGGTGAACGGAGTAGAAAGTGAGAGGTAAGGACCAAATCGTCCGTTCCTGGCAAACTTACACGTTGTTTCCAGTATGTTTTCCTTCTCTTTCATCTTCTTTCCAGTCTTTGAAATGTCTTTTTATTTTTATTTTCACTTCTCGTTGAATTGTTCTGTGTCGGTCGCGATTTCATTAGAAAAATTTGTTTTTAAAGTGATTAAAATTTCTGATTGGTTAATTAATTTTATTATGTAATGTTACCTATATAAAATGGAAAATTGCTTTTGGTATAAAGAATTAGTCGAAGAACAAATTATGAACTATGAAATGCATGAAATTTTGTATTCGGTTTCGCATCCCAGCTATTTGGACAGAGTTTCGCGGGCGGATTCTCTGAATGACTTCATGCTGGAGATGCAAAGATGTATTCCGGAAATAACTATGCCTATAATGAAGGCTAAATTGTCAAGTCTCCACACTCAATTTGTTAAAGAGCATAAGAAGAAAGTGCTAAGCTCCAAAAAAGTGGGGCCGGAGCCGATGAAATGTATGTACCCAAATGGATGTTCTATGATCAACTTCACTTCTTGAAAGTGCATTGTGCAACAAGGCCGTCAAGATCAAATTTGGATGAAGTAAGTAGTTCGTACATATGTAAATTATTAACTAATTACTAGTTCATAATATGGGTATAGCAGGGGATATACGATACAATCATTGTATCTTTTTGTGTTGTACAAACACTGACCCAATTATTTTAGTTGAACCTGGCCATTGAAAGCAGCTTGTGTCTGCCCTAAATTCGGTGCAATTGTCGCTATCAGCAGAAATTCTATGAAACTGTTGGTGCAACCCTTGTAGTGTCATTTAGAGCTATTATAGAAAAGCATGAGTGAAAACTATACACCCAGATTTTCCCCGATAATATGAGCCTGTCCAATTTAACTGCCTTCGGGGTATTCATAGCAAAAGAAAAAATGAAGGGAACCATTTCATCATGCAACAGTTGAAAATGGTGACACGCCAAAACCTATTTGAGTACAGCTTTTCATCAAAACACCTACATTGATCTCAAGACCGATTTTTTTATATTACTCTCTTGAAATCAAAATATTTGGTGTACCTTTTTGAAGGATTAAATACAGATTCCAAAAAAGTAGCAATCAACTGCATGGCATATACCGTTTAAAGGTAACACGCCAAAACCTTTTTCATCAAAACACCTACATTGATCTCAAGCTCGATTTTCTTTCCTACTCTCTTGAAATCAAAACTTTGATGCAACTATTTTAAGGATCATTTTGAATTGTCTTCAATTGAAAACTGAAGTAAATTCAAAAAGATTTTGTCTTGTGATTTTTTAAAGATGGTTGATAATATTTTGAAATCTATATTTGATCATTAAAAAAAGAGCCTCAAAAGCTTTGATTAGGTGTTAAAGACCTAGAGTCATCCCCAATTCTGCCTAGGCAAGATACAAAAATCGTCGTATCTTCGTGAATAGTCGAATATTAACTCTGATACATTTTTAACTTTCCTTGCAGGTAAGCTAAATATATTAAATCTGAAAAAGATAACAAATATATGTTGTTGATAATTACACACATATGTAAATGTACAGCGCCATTTTCAACTTGATCACAATCTTACCAAAGACTTACCCTCAACTCTGGTCTTCACAAATTGCCATAGCACTGGGTACATATATATTTGTCTAGTTTCGTTCATTCAATGAAACATTAAAATTAAATAAGAAATTATAATTTTAATTTAATTGTTTAATTTCATACATTCAAAAAGGTCATCTTGGATGTGTCTAAATCGGTTCTAAATGAAGAAAATAAAGTTCCCTAATTGTTTCAGCGATGGTAGATACGAGCAGGTTGAGCGTGAAATGCTTCGCCTAAAGATCAGTATCCTGGGCATAAGCGAAACTAAGTGGAGAGGAAGAGCTGAATACAGATCAGACACTGGACAGACGAGAATGCTGTATTCCGGCGAAGATGAAAGAGAGGGTGGCCAAAGACTGCATGGTGTCGGAATTATGTTGAACGAAGAAGCGAGGCGTAGTTTGATCTCATGGGCGCCCATTTCTGCGAGATTAATGACAGCAAGGTTTCGTTCAAAAATTCGTAACGTCACAATTATTCAGTGCTACGCCCCCACAAATGAAGCGACCGAGGAAGACAAAACCGCGTTCTACACTCATCTTAACTCGGTTTACAGTAGTGTTCCGAGAGCCGACATCATAGTCGTTATGGGAGACCTTAATGCCCAAGTCGGTTCAGACCAGAGATGAAAATGAGCGTGTTCGAATCAGTTCGAACAAAATCCAATTTCTGTTTATGATCGTTCATACTCGATCGTTCCGCCTCTATACTCGTAAGTCATTTTATCCACGAGTAAAAATACTCATAAGTCAAGTCAAACAAATTGATCGAACTCATGAGTATCTGATGCCTTCTATATCCACAATCAAAATTACTCATGAACAGTTGCAACAATTTTCGGGTACTCAAAACAAAGCGAGTATACTCGAAAGAAAATGGGTATTCGAAAATATCGTGAACATCATGAATAGCCAAGGGCAATGTGATCGTGGATCGGTCGTTGGTTTTGCATCATAGTTTGAGGACGGGTAGGTATATCTATATGTATTTATTTTTATCTATTCATTGTTTCTATGGTCGGTGGTTTCAATTTGCAATTTTGCAAGAAGTAAACTTGTTCCTGTTGTTTTTTGTTTGTATCTATTGAATAGATTTATTGGGACGGTAAGAAGATGCAACACATGATCGTCAATATCTGCGACAAATGTACTTATGTAGATTAGGTATTTATGTAAATAGTATATAGGTATGCGACCCTAATAAAAATGCGGTATGTATAGTGCTGTTTTTTTTTATTTATTTTAAAAAAGGATAACTCTTTTCGTTTTTTAGGTCTAGGTATATTGTCTAGTGTTTTTTTAGGGATGGGTTGAATTATCAGGAAAAAAACTGGTCTCTGTTTTGTTTGCGAGGATGTTAAAAATATTTATGAATGGGTCGATGTATAGGAAATGCAATTATGTGACACATAATCATCAATATCGCGACAAATGCCTTTTTGTATAAGTAAGGTATATAATATACCTACACACGAATGCCACATGATAGTTTGGGATATTGCGGTTTTAAGTCATTCATTTAAAAATGATATTTAGGTACTTTTGTCTGTACGTTGGAGATTTTTGAACGCCTTCAAAATGATATATAAAAAAATAGTTTTCAAAGCTGTAACATTTTTATATCCTCCATGCACTTTATTGCAAATACTTTCGGAAATCGAGAAAATGGAAATATATGATTATATAAAGTCTATAGTTACGACAGTGCATTCTACATCTGTTGGCAATGTTGAAGATCAACCATCTACTTCATCCAGTGCCAGAGAACTTTTCTCCGACTTTATGGTTGAAAATTCGACGCGAATTCCAATTTGAAGACAAATCCTATTTCACTAAGCGACGGCAATTTAAGAAGATCAACAATTTAATAATAAAATAAAAATAATATTCAATAAAGGCTTTTCTAAAAAACATTATAATCTTTTTAAACAGATGTATCTAAACTATTGTTTAAAAAAAAAGTTTCATAGCTTTTATTAAGTTTTTGTTAGTTTTTTCTTTGTTTTATTTATTTTCGTTCATTTTCTTCTCTTATATCTTTTTTTTTCATTTTATTTAGCTTGGATATCATTATACTTTTTTAATTCAGTTAAATAAAACAAGTTAAACAAATTTCATTTCATCTATTTTTATTATTTTGAAAACACATAATCCGAGAAACGTTTATTTCTCACTATTAGTCGAAATACTGAAAAAAAAAAGAAATTGAAATTAGGTACATCACAAAAACCAACCACCATCCACCATCCACCAATCGACACAAAATTGCTTTGCCTACCCATCGTCATCAACAGACATCGAATACACATCTTCCGCCACGATTCGAGTATATTTGATCATACTGATCGTGAACAATATGGTCACAAGCACCTGACTCGTTTTTATTCGAAACCATTTGAACTCGGTTGCAACGTATACTCATCTGTACTCGTTTGATGAGTGTTCTGACTTACGAGTCATCATACTCATGAACATGAAAACTCGCAAACATTTTGGTTGTGTTGACTTTGTTTGTTTGAACTCGCTTTTTTCGAGTGAGTATTCAATGTGCATGAACATTACTCGACTCATTTTATTCTCTGGTTCAGACAATTACGGACTGGAACGCGTGATGGGAAGAAATGGCGTGGGGTCACGGAATGAAAATGGTGACTTGCTTGTCGACTTTTGTAACGCGAATCGTCTTGTGATAGGTGGGACTGTATTTAAGCATAAGACGTGCAACAAAATTACCTGGGTGCATCCGGATGGTCAAACCGAAAACCAAATTGATCATATCATGATTCAGCAGCGATGGAGGAAGTCTATGTGTGATGTCCGGAGTATAAGAAATGCCGATGTGGGAAGCGACCACCATTTGGTTCTGATGAGTCTCAAACTACGAACCGCTGCCGTACAAAAACCAGCGCAGGATGCAGCAAGGAGCACAAAATTCATTACTAATGCTTTAAATGACCCCAACATATGTCGAAACTATGTCACCACCCTTAACGACAGAGCCTCGTCATTAAATGGAATCCAGATTTCAACAATTGATGAGATGTGGGGTGAAATTAAAAGTGTTTTTATGGAGGCTGGATCCGAAACTGTACCCAAGCGAACGAGACGTAGAGACTCTTTGATATCCCAAGACACCTGGGATAAGATCGAACTTCGCAAATCGTTGAAAATCCAAATAAATGCCGAAGCTGATGTTCAACGAAAGGCTGACTTGCGAAGAGAGTACCGCATTGCACATAAGTTGGTCTACCGCTGTGTGAGACGTGACAAGAGGGTGAAGTTGGATGGACTCGCAGATAATGCGGAAAGCGCTGCCAGAAGAGGAGATATCCGGGAATTGTACCAAATAGCCAAAGATGTTATCGGGAAAAAAAGCACCACCAATCATCCTGTAATGGATGTGGATGGCACACTTTTGGTATCAATTGAGGATCAGCTTCGTAGATGGAAGGACCATTTTTGTGCCCTGCTAAATGAGGATTCAGTTGAGCAGAGTGCTGAAGTGCCCCAACTAAACGAGATGCGCAGGTCCTATAGGGGTATTGACATCGAACCCCCGTCAGAATCGGAAATTCGTACATCAATAAATCTCCTCAAAAACAACAAGGCAGCTGGACTGGACGGAATACCAGCTGAATTCCTGAAAGCCGATCCCGTAGCAGCGGCTAGTATTTTACATCCGCTGATACGAAACATTTGGGAAAACGAAAGCTATCCCAGGGACTGGAAGGATGGTGTGATTGTTAAGTTGCCAAAGAAAGGTGACTTAAAGAATTGCAACAATTGGCGTGGTATCACCGTTTTGTCCGTTTTCCCAAAACTAATGGCAACAATCATACTCGAGCGAATAAAGGATAGAATCGAGTCTACACTCAAGAGGCATCAAGCTGGCTTCCGCAGTGGTCGATCGTGTGTCGACCATATCAACACCCTGCGTATCGTCCTCGAGCAGTCGATGGAATATCAATCACCGCTTTACCTCATGTTCGTGGATTTTGAAAAGGCCTTTGATCGAGTTAACCGAGAATGTATATGGAGATCGTTGCTTGGTAGAGGAATTCCACCAAAAATTGTTGCCATTATTAAAGAGTCCTACAACAACGCGAGGTGTTTTGTTTTGCACAATGGGCAGCTATCCGACTCCTTCGTAGTGCAACAGGGTGTGAGACAAGGGGATGTTCTATCGCCAATTCTCTTCCTGCTGGCGATGGACGACGTATTGACGGCCAGTGTTGGTACAGCTGAGCGACAGGGCATTCAATGGAGACCGTTCGAAAGGCTCAGTCATTTAGACTATGCCGATGACATATGTCTACTGGCAAATAACATCAGTGGGCTCAACGGGATGTGCCAAGCACTGCAAGTGAAGGGAGAGTCGAGTGGTCTAAGAATTAACAGCAAAAAGACAAAAATAATGCTCACAGGCCGCTCCACACAGCAGCGTATTATTTTACGCCAGACGCCAGTTGAAGTAGTGGAACAATTTAACTACCTTGGCAGTATTGTTTCTGCAAACGGTGGTACGGATCTGGACGTTAAGGTGCCAGTTATAGCTATCATTGAAACTCATCATTGAACATTTTAATGATTGGTTTTGAGACGTTTAGGAGGCAAAATCAGTTATTATTTTGATGAACAAATAAAGCTTAAGACTTGGTTAATATATTTAGCCAAAAAAATAATTCAAATAGGCCCAACTTTCCACATAAAAAGACTTTTCTTATTCCAATGATTGAACTACCTGTACAATGATCATTGAAAAATTAAAAGTCAATTTTTGTGGAAAGTTGGGCCCATTTGAATTTTTATTTGACTAGAAATATTAACTAAGTCTTGAGCTTTAATCGTCCATCAAAAGAATAATAGATTTTGCTTTCTCAACGTCTCAAAATCAATCATTAAAGTTTTCAATGATGAGTTTCAATGATAGCTATAACTGGCACCTAAAAGTAGAATAAATAAAGCTCGTGCTGCCTTCGGTACTCTGTCCCCAATTTGGAAATCCAGTCAAATCTCCTTACGCACTAAGTTGAGATTCTTCGAATCCAATGTCAAATCCGTGCTGTTATATGCTTGTGAAACCTGGAAAGTCACGTCTACCATTTCGAAGAAATTGCAGGCTTTTGTGAATCGCTGTCTTCGCCACATCCTAAAGATTCGCTGGCCACAAATAATATCAAATGAGGAATTGTGGCGCAGGACAAGTCAAGAGCGGCTGGACGTCGACATAAGAAAGCGTAAATGGCGTTGGATTGGTCACACACTGAGGAAACCAAACGATGAAATTGCAAAGCAGTCCTTTGAATGGAATCCTCAGGGTGCACGGCGGGTTGGAAGACCAAGAACAACATGGAAATCAACTGTCTTAGCGGAAGCAGAATCCCAGAGAAAGACGTGGCCACAGCTTAAGTACCTTGCAGCAGACCGTGAAGGATGGAGACGTTTTGTTGACGCCCTATGCCCCAGCCGGGGATACAGGACACGATGATGATGAATTCTTTCAGATTTTTATTTTCATCCCCTATAGCCGCTGTAGGAGTTAATCAGGGTTCGTAAAATATCGTTTGTGAATTACAAAATCGGGATCTTTATCATTCTTTATCGATCTTTGCACGATATCCATAAAAAACATAGTTCGCAAACGATACAATTTTCGAAATATAAAAATGTATAGTGCTCTCACGAACAAACTAAAATAAATACTTTTTTTTTCTGTGTATCTCATTCGTGAGAGATCGCAAAAATAAAATTAGTGTAGAATATAGTTCTCTCACGATAAGGATCCAAAAAGATCCTTAAAAAAAATCATTCTTCATCAAGTATTCATTCGATACTATGAATTTATTGAAATAATTTTTGTTGAAATTGGGAAAATAAATTCAATGAAAGTGACGCAAGTGATTTTTTAGACAGAATTAAAGAAAACAAAAATGTTTTCAAAACAGAATGTTTCGAAAAAATGTCAACATTTTGCAACTTCATTTTTCCTTGAGCGATTTCAATAAAATTGACATAGGTGATGGCTGATACAGAATTGAAAAAAGAAAAAAATATTTTCGTTCAAGGAATAATGAAGTTGCAAAATCATGACAATTTTTTGAAAATATTTTTTTTTCTTTAATTTTGTCTCTAAAACCACTTGTGTCACTTTCATAGATTTTATTTTCCCAATTTCAACAAAAATTATTTCAATAAATTCATAGTATCGAATAACCAACATTCATAACCAGAAACCGGCAGGAAGTATTAGACATTACTCTTGTCTCTGACTCAATTCATCAAAAGATCATTAATTGGAAAGTATCAGAAGAGCACTCTTTCTCTGATCACAGGTATATACAATTCAATCTAAACGATGACACTACAAAACAGATAGCTTTCCGGAGTCATCGGAAAACTAACTGGGTAAAATATAGAGATACTCTTAGAGCCATTTTTTTTTTACTAATGCTCAACTTGAGGCAAACTCTCAAGTTGACCAACTTGAGAGTTGACTTCTACTCGAGAGTTGAAACGCAAGTTGAAATTCCTTTTTATTCACTAATTTTTTTCTCAACTCCCGAGTTGAAAATTTAAAGTTGGCCAGCTTCCGATTTGAAAAAAAGTCCCTGGGATATTTTTAAAAATAATTCAAGAACTGTCATTTTAATATTTTAATTTTAAGGAATTTGCTCAATCAAACTGATTTTTTTCAAGTTTTTGTGTTGTGTTATTTTGTGCGTGAAATTTGTTTGTATACATAGTAGTCCAGTAACTATATACATTGGACCTTGCGTCAGGTCCGGTAGTTCTGATTTTTTGCTGAGTTGTTTATGATGTTGGCCTAGTATTAAATCTGATTTTTCGACCTCGAGCGCTGAACGCAACATTGGTAAAAATCCAAAAAACCGCGAATTTTTCGCGGTTTTTTCACTTATTGGCTATTTTAACCATTACTCCTTAACTTTCGAATAAAACATTGCTCTACGATTTCAACCTTACTAAATTTGCTTCAATTTAAGTCCAAAGCCGGTTCTGTAGACATAACGGTTTCCAAGGGACGGCATTTCAAAATATAGCAATACAAAATTTAAAACAACAAGTAGTATATAAAACAGTATAATAACAAAAACATGGTCTTTGACATATGCTGCATCAAAGCAATAGATTGTGTAGATTGGGCCAAAAGAAGAAAACAATAGTACTGGATGGGGGGTATATATCCCCCCGTTTAGGCGGGAGGGGCAATTTTAAGAAAAGTTGACTTCAAGTAGAAAAAAAACAATAAAAATACAATGGTAATATCTGGACGAAAATCCGTTCCTCATCTCAAAGCCAGAAATCCATTCTTTAATTTTTTTTTAAATAAAGTTTTTTTAGCTGATAGTTTTTGAAAAATTTACTTTCAAACTCAAAATTTTGAGAAAAAGACGATTTTTTTTTGTTAATCTATTTTTTTTTTTATTTTATGGTATTAAGTACTATTTTTGATTTTGATTTTCAATGCCCTTATTAATTCTTAGTTAAAAACTGAAAACCAAATGCTAAAATGACTTCTAGTTTTTGAGAAAACTGAAATTAACATGATCAACTTCACTGTTTTCAGTCTAGTATCCTTTTTCTTCGGGGCGGGAGGGCTCTGCCTCAGGTGCGGTAGTTCTGATTTTTAGATGAGTTGTTTATGATGTTGGCCTTAGTAATAATCCAAGTTTTCGACCTCGAGCGCCGAACGCAACTTTGTGAAATATGCAAAAAACCGAGAAATTTTCGCGGTTTTTTCAGTTATTGGCTATTTTAACCTTTAAGGCCTGGTTTTCGATTATAACTTTGCTCTACCATTTCAAAATAATTAAATGGGCTTCAATTTGAGCTAAAAATCAATTCAAATTGTGAATTTTTTCATCAACTTTTGAATTTAGAATGCTGCAAATCGAATTGAAGGGGGCTTTATTCACCCCTTGTGTGAAATCGTTTGCCCCTTTTCCATGATTTTTTTTATGCTGTGTAGCGTGTCAAGTTGGCTTTACTTTTAGATTTTAATCATGAAGATCGGATGAGTAGAAACGGGGATATGATTTTTTAAAGTCAACCATATAAAACTCGAACTAAAACAGTACTCAGTTCAGTACCCACCAGTGCGAATTATCTGAAGCGAATGTTTTAGTTCGAGCCTTATATGGTTGACTTTAAAAAATCATAACTCTGTTTCTACTCATCCGATCTTCATGATTAAAATCTAAAAGTAAAGCCAACATGACACGCTACACAGCATACAAAAATCATGGAAAAGGGGCAAATGATTTCACACAAGGGGTGAATAAAGCCCCCTTCAATTCGATTTGCAGCATTCTAAATTCAAAAGTTGATGAAAAAATTCACAATTTGAATTGATTTTTAGCTCAAATTGAAGCCCATTTAATTATTTTGATATGGTAGAGCAAAGTTATAATCGAAAACCAGGCCTTAAAGGTTAAAATAGCCAATAACTGAAAAAACCGCGAAAATTTCTCGGTTTTTTGCGTATTTCACAAAGTTGCGTTCGGCGCTCGAGGTCGAAAACTTGGATTATTACTAAGGCCAACATCATAAACAACTCATCTAAAAATCAGAACTACCGCACCTGAGGCAGAGCCCTCCCGCCCCGAAGAAAAAGGATACTAGACTGAAAACAGTGAAGTTGATCATGTTAATTTCAGTTTTCTCAAAAACTAGAAGTCATTTTAGCATTTGGTTTTCAGTTTTTAACTAAGAATTAATAAGGGCATTGAAAATCAAAATCAAAAATAGTACTTAATACCATAAAATAAAAAAAAAAATAGATTAACAAAAAAAAATCGTCTTTTTCTCAAAATTTTGAGTTTGAAAGTAAATTTTTCAAAAACTATCAGCTAAAAAAACTTTATTTAAAAAAAAATTAAAGAATGGATTTCTGGCTTTGAGATGAGGAACGGATTTTCGTCCAGATATTACCATTGTATTTTTATTGTTATTTTTCTACTTGAAGTCAACTTTTCTTAAAATTGCCCCTCCCGCCTAAACGGGGGGATATATACCCCCCATCCAGTACTATTGTTTTCTTCTTTTGGCCCAATCTACACAATCTATTGCTTTGATGCAGCATATGTCAAAGACCATGTTTTTGTTATTATACTGTTTTATATACTACTTGTTGTTTTAAATTTTGTATTGCTATATTTTGAAATGCCGTCCCTTGGAAACCGTTATGTCTACAGAACCGGCTTTGGACTTAAATTGAAGCAAATTTAGTAAGGTTGAAATCGTAGAGCAATGTTTTATTCGAAAGTTAAGGAGTAATGGTTAAAATAGCCAATAAGTGAAAAAACCGCGAAAAATTCGCGGTTTTTTGGATTTTTACCAATGTTGCGTTCAGCGCTCGAGGTCGAAAAATCAGATTTAATACTAGGCCAACATCATAAACAACTCAGCAAAAAATCAGAACTACCGGACCTGACGCAAGGTCTCAGTACTATGAAACTACAAGGTTACTGGACTATAGGTATAAAAGTTTTAAAAATATTGCATGTAAAAGTCAAAAGATGCCTAACAAAATAAATCCTTGTTAAGGTTGTTGGCACGTTTCATTATTTTTGTCTTGAGTATAGGTATGTAGGTACACACAAATCACCTGCACCTCACCCACAACACAAAAAAATCAGATGCGGACTTCCCCAAAGCGTACTTAAAGCGCTTGGATTCAGGTAGAAAAAAACCAAGAAATTGCCAAAAATCCATAGGTCCATAGAAAAAATTTATAAATATGTTGGAAGCGTGGTGTTTTCCAGCCAATTTTCCCAATAATAATGGTAATAATTGCTTGGGAACATTATATGGAGAGCACATATCTAAAAAAAAAATGTTTGTATGTATGTATTTACAAAAAGAAAAAAAACAATATTTCTATTTCAGCTCTCAAGTTTGCTCTGCCATCTTCTACTTTTTCCGGAAGTTGAGAAAATCAGAAGTTGATCAACAACTCTAGAGTTGAAAATCGGAAGTTGAAAACGTCAACTTTGAGTTAATAAAAACAAATTCATAAGTTGAAAATAAAAATCCTCAAGTTATGTTCAACTTTGACTGAAAAAAATCGCCCTTAGAAGATTAATTAAACCTGACCTTTTAAGTATCCCCGAAAGCAGAAACGATCTTTACAATTAAGTCAATGATCTTACCTTAGCTCTCAACAAATCAATGGACATATCCTGTCCTGTTATTCAAATAAGAGGAAAGAAGAAACCTCATTGGTGGAACTCAGGGCTAGAACCGCTCAGAAAAGAATGTAGGAAACTTTTCAACCGAGCTAAATATTCCAGAGAAATCTCCGACTGGGACTTATATAAAGAATCCCTTAAGGCATATAAAAAACAATTGAGGAAAATTAAAAGAACCTCCTGGAGAACCTTCTGTAAAAAAATAGGAGATTGCTCAGAAGCTTCAAGATTAAGAAAAATCCTCTCGTCAAACCCCATAACTAGACTAACTCTTGTGAAGAATCACTCGACTTGCTATTAGATACTCACTTCCCAGGTAGCTCCCAAAATATATGCAGTTTTGACTCAATAGAGTCAAACAATATAACAAATAATAAACTAGGTCTGATTACTAGAGAGAAACTCAAATGGGCAATCGACAGCTTCGATCCATATAAATCAGCTGGACCTGACGGTATAATACCAGCTGAACTACAAATGGCTTCAGACATCATCATCCCTATCCTTGAGATAATTTTGAAAGGGTGTATGAACTTAGCATACGTACCATCCTTATGGAGAGAAATTAAAGTTGTATTCATACCCAAAGCGGGTAAAAGCTCTCACGTAAATCCGAAGGATCTCAGACCTATCAGCCTATCATCATTCCTTCTTAAAACTTTAGAACGACTGATTGATATCCATCTGCGTAGTGCCATAGAACCTAATCTTTTTTGTTCGGCACAACACGCTTACCGCAAAAGGAAATCGGTAGAAACGGCCCTGCACAACTTGGTACGTACTATTGAATTATCCTTTCATCAAAGAGAGTATACCCTGGTTGCTTTCTTAGATATCGAAGGTGCTTTCAACAACGTCAGCAATACTGCAATCATAGCCGCCCTTAAGAACTTGAATGTTGATAGCTCACTTAGGGAGTTAATCAGCCTCATGTTGAGAAGTAGAATAATCAGCTAAACATTAGGTGACTTTTCTGTTAGAAGATCTGTTAGCAGAGGCACACCGCATAGTGGAGTCCTATCCCCACTCTTATGGAACATCGTGATCAATGAACTTTTAGTTAATCTAGAAGCGGATGGTTTTAAAGTAATAAATTGCATATGCTGATGACGTTGCCATTGCAATATCAGGAAAGCATCTTCAAATCATTATAGAATTAGTGCAAACCGCTCTCAACAAACTACTTTAATGGACAGACAAATGTGGACTAGGTGTAAATCCCCACAAAACTGAACTTGTCCTCTTTACAAGGAAATATAAAATTCCGAATATAGACCCTCCATCAATAAATGGTATCCCACTTAACTTCTCAGATGAAGCTAAATATCTAGGTCTGATTTTAGACAAAAAGTTGAACTGGAAACTAAATATACAAGAAAGATTCAGAAAGGCCACAGTGGCACTTTTCTCCTGTAAAAAAGCTATTGGAACCAAATGGGGCTTGTCCCCACATATCACCCACTGGCTATATACAGCGGTCATCAGACCGATACTCACTTATGGGGTGGCAGTATGGTGGACTGCTTTAGATAAAATAACTTATCGTGATAAGTTAAGCAAAGTGCAGAGATCAGCTTGCATGTGTATGAGCGGAGCTCTCCGTTCGACACCTTCCGCTGCCTTAGACATACTGCTTAACATTACACCCCTCGATATATACACTAAACAAGTGGCAGCGAGCATACCTTTTCGTCTCAGAGCCATCTCTCAATGGTCCAATAACTCTATTGGACATACTATCATTCTGAACAAATTCGAATCAATCCCTAAACACTGCGACTACACCATCCCTCAGCCGATTTTTGGCAAAAATCTCCAAGTCACAATTCCAACAAGATCCACTTGGGATGATGAGGAATTCTTGAGAGATGAAGCAATTCATTTCTACATGGATGGCTCAAAAACTGAAGAGGGGTTGTGTGGTGGCGTGTACTCAGAACGACTAAATACTAGTCTCACTTTCCGTCTCCCTGATCACTGTAGCGTGTTCCAAGCGGAAATCCTGGCGATAAAAGAAGTTTTATTTTGGCTCAAAGAAAACGTAATATCTACTTTAAATATTCGTATCTTCTCAGATAGCCAAGCTGACCTTAAATCACTAGGGTATGTTTCTACAAACTCCGTAACTGCTCGAAATTGTCGATCGTCTCTAATGGAGATGACAGAACAGTTCAACAGTCACCTTTTCTGGCTGCCGGGACGCAGAGATATTCCAGGAAACTGTAAAGCCGATGAACTCGCCAGGATGGGAACTACTACACCAATATTACCTAATAGGGTGAATATTGGAATACCAGTCGCTACTTGTAAACTTATGCTTAAGCAAGATTCCATGATGATAACAAACAGCAGATGGAAAGGTATCACTACTTGTCTAGCGACAAAACGGATCTGGCCAACACTGGATCTGAAGCGATCGAAATGTTTGTTATCTCTAAGTAGATTGCATATTAGCTCCACAATTGGTGTCATTACTGGATACTGTCTCATAGGCAAACACGCCAATAGACTCGGCGTTCTTTCAAATGATTTCTGCAGAAGCTGCATGGACGAGGAGGAGGAAGAAACTATCCCACACCTTCTTTGTTCATGCCCTGCTCTTTCTCAAAGACGTAAAATACACTTAGGAATTTTTTTTTCTTTGACGATCCCAGTGGTTTAAATAAAATCGACAGTCACAGTCTCCATCGCTTTATTAAAAGCACAATGGGTCTATTCTGGCCTAGGTGTGTCAGCAGTTTTCCTGGCAGCCACCTTAACCTAACCATAGTATCGAATGAATACTTGATGACAAATGATTTGTTTTAAGGATCTTTTCGGATCCTTATCGTGAGAGAACTATATTCTACACTAATTTTATTTTTCCGATCTCTCAAGAATGATAGACACAAAAAAAAAGTATTTAATTTAGTTTGTTCGTGAGAGAACTATACATTTTTTTATTTCGAAAATTGTATCGTTTGCGAACGATATATTTTATGCCATACGACATTTGTATGTGTATGCGTGTACCGTACGTACATATATGCGATTTATGTAAACTGAATCTTCTCAAAATATTCCCTGATGTTTCATTCAAGACAGCAATTCTAGATTTTAAAATCAAATCTTTCAGATTTCAATGAAAAACGACACAAGATTCGCGATCAGATCAAAAATAAACTTCCCTTTTGAATTTTTCACGAGAAAAATTTTAGAATTGAAATATCAACCATACATAATTTTGACGCCAATTTAATTTTCTGAAATTAAAAAATGCCTTTATGCAAATACTTTATTTATTTTTGTCATGATCCTTAATTATTAAAAAAAAAACTATTTTACAGATAACACGAAGCAGTTCATCTTTAAAGGAAATTACAGAAGACGATGACGAGATGCGAACCGTTCCAAAGAAGAGAAAAGTAAGTCTTTTTTTTATAATTTTTGGTCTTTCCAATCGAGTTTCCCTTCTTCGTTGAAGTACCACATAAATTGCTGACGAATATTTTCAGCTTCGCCTTTGCGGGGATTATTTGTTAGATTTGAAGAAGAAGCTTCTATTAAGTTTCAGCTCGACGAGGGCTGCATGCTAAATTTTGTGCTTTCATCATCTAACAAATAATTGTGTAATACACAACAAGCATTACACAGCTTCCATATTCTCCACTGATTGATGTGGCTCTGAAAAATTTGGAACATATTAGATTGTATTCCAAATGCATGTTCAACTACATGTCTAGCTCGTGAAAGTCGAATATTAAAAATTTTCTTTTCCTTAACATTTATGTGGTACGGGTATAAGTTTTCAAAATATGCCTGTTTAATGGCATATGGGAGACTTCTTCCTTTCCCAATTATTTTGTCATGAGGGAAATATTCGCTTGCCTTGTCATTTACAGTTTTAAGGGAACTTTGTGCAAAGGCTCCCGCATCGTTGGTACGTCCATTGCATCCCACATCCAAATAAGTAAAGCGGAAATTTGCATCAACAAAGGCTAAAAGTATTATACTATTAGTTCCCTTGTAGTTGCGGTAGAATGCTCCATCTTCACGATGTGCTGATGTGTTTCCCGTCAAGGGCACCCAATTAGGAAACTGCCATCGAATGGCAAACTCATCAGCCAAAGCAATCTTTTCCCATTCCAAAGTAGAACTCGGAAGCTGAAAATATTAATCAAATAAACATATATGTGCATATGTATACTTAAGATCAAAGTATACAATAGAAATTAGATAAAGTAATTAAATAATTCCTTTCCTTTAAATTCAGAATAACTACACAATGCAGAACATTAAATCTCAACTAGCAAGTACGAAGGAGATGTTGACTCAAAAATTTAATCAAAAGTATGACTGGCTGGGAAAGCAAGTTTTATTTGATCTTAACAGAATTAAAAACTAAGTGCTTCAAGACGAGACAGTTTGGGATATACAAAAGCTTCTAAGAGAGATGGTAAAAAAGGATTAAATGAAGGAACACCATAGTGAAATATGTTTCAGCGAATCACCAACAAGACCAAGAAGCTATTCTTCTTCACACTCGGGTTCTTTATCTAATACGTGCCATACTTTTAATTCGAAAACTTTAAAACAACCTTCGGCGGCAAAGAATTGCCGGCAAAGTATTCCAAACCTCAATGAAACTTCAGTCTCGGGGTCGCTTTTTTCACGTAAGCCTTATCTTTGGATTCCAAAACTTCAAAACGACCTTGGACGTCAACGAATCACATTCAAAGTCTTTCAAACCACACTGAGACTTCAGTCTCGGGATCGTCTTTTTAAGAAAGCCTTATATATTGGATTCGAAAAATATTAAACGACCTTCAATAGCCACACATCGTGTTCACAGCATCGCAAACCTCACTGAGACTTCCAACTCGGGTTCTTCTTTCCCAAATATGCCTCATATCTTGGACTCAGATACTTCGAAACCACCCTCGGTGACCACTAATCGAGTTGAAAGTATTCCAGACATGTTGGAATTCTTGTTTTGACTTTGAATCTTATACTGAACAGAAGAGATCGGAAAACTTTTGGGTGAGTAAATATTAAAGATCCTTGATGATATTGAGCTCTAACCGCCATTTCGTCGACATAATAGAAAAAAATATTATTTGAAAACTTTGCTACTTCAAAAAAGTGGGCATTTGTGACATTAAGTTTCAAAACGGTCCTTTAATAGTTTTTGGTATGAATGGAGTGTCGTACACCAAAATCTTCGTCTCAAAGAAAGCTATAAGACTACATTATTAAATGAAATCAATATTTTCCTAAAATCAAAAGATATCGCAGTTTGAAAAGCTGCGAGAGGATCAAAAGCGGGTTATATTTTTTTTGTATCACTTTCAAAACAGTGCTATTTTTCATACAAAAATGATTTTACTTCCAAAAAGGGGCTATATTAATTATTCTTCTCACTTAAATAGCAGATTTTTTTTTCAAAACATACATAGCTAAAAAAAACAGGTAGAAATTATTTTCCCTATTGTTGGTCATTCATTTTTGCCACCAGACCGGGACCGGGTATTCGCCGGCATAGAAAAGGATGTGCGACAGGAAGAAGCTATTTTGAATACGCAAAAGTACTTCGAAATCTTCAACGATCATGGAACTGTAGTGAGAATTGGATCAGAAGACTGTCCAGTGTATGATTGGAAAGCAGCTGCCTCTGAATACCTGGAACCAACCAAATTTTGGCATTTTAAATTCAAGCCAAGAAAGCGATTTGTTATTACCAAAGTTCACAATCTATCAGATTAAGGGGGGAACTAAGTTATAGGTCCAATGTTGGAGTGGCACGAACCGTTATAAGACCTGGAAAAAGCCTTGCTCATATGGAGTTAAACCAACAACCAAAAAGCCTGTGAACGAGGCAAAGATTAAAGATGTCGACAAGCTCCTAAAACTGCATTGCGGAGAGGATTGGAAAGAAAAGAAGGAGCTTAAATTTTACAAAAATATTATCGAAGAAGAAGCTGATCTTGATGAAATCGACGAGGAAGATGGCTGTGAATATTCAGAGGAAGATGATCACTGTTTTGTTTAAAATAATAATTTTAATCCTCAGTAAATTTTCTTACTCCAAAAAGTGATAAAAATGATATAGTTTTTGTTCTATAAAGACTGTGAGTTAAAAAGGCTTTTTTCATTATATTAATAAAGAGAAAATATTTTTTTTTTTATTATAAAAACTTGATTTTTATTTCAGTCGCAGTTTCGAATGGGCACCATTTTTATTTTTTTATTTTCAAAATGAGATATTTGTTTTTTAGTTGCAAAACGGGCCTAAAAATAAAATGAGTCCTTCCAAAAAACCAAGATAACCTAGTTTTTGTTTTTTTTTTTTTCTCAAGCTTTAGAAAACGCAATCACAAGTCACTTACAATTTATTTTGTAAAGATATCGCTAATGGTCTAGAAATGAGAGGTTTTTGTCATTTATCTCGGTTGCATATTTCTGGTAGATAGGCCCGTTATGAAAGTTAAGGTCACATTTGTTCTTTTCTGCAGGTAGGTATACGTAAATGTATGATAAAAAAATGTCTGCTATCACAAAAACAATTTAGCTTTAAGGGTTAAATTTTGGTTGCTTATGATTTTAGTAACTATTTTCAAAATTCTTAAAGTCACAAACCAATAAAAATATTTATACATTTAAAAAAATTTGATTTAATTCATTGCTTACCTTTGCGAAAACACATTAGAGTCTATAATAATGCCGTGTTAAGAGTGTTCCGGACTGAAATGGTGATTTCATGAAAAAGATTGTGAAGCGGGTAATTGTCCGATCAAAACGATTAAGGTGGACAGATTATGGACAGATAAATCTGTTCTTTAGGGCATAGGACATCACTAGGAAAAAAGTATAATTTTGTGCTCTAGTTTTTGGTGAAAGCCCCTAAGAAAATGATAAAGTGTCGAAAATTTTTGATTTGAAATTAAAACACCATTAAATTTTGAGTCAACCAACAAAAACTTTTTTTATTTTATTTTCAAAGAAGAAAAGAATAAAAAGAGATTTTAATTATTTTTTTATTGGCAAGCGTTTCAAATAGTAATAAACTTGATGCAACCGAAAGTTATTACATACAAACAGACAACTCTGCATTAAACGCAGATAATGGCAATGTAGAATCATGTTTATTCAATTGTTTTTAAACTGTTTTCTCGTTTACACTTTGTTTATATAAAAATTAAAAATAATTGCTAAGTTAGTCACTCTATTTATTTTCATGTAATTTACATATCATTACTTATATCTGTACTGCTCTAACTTTCATTTATATAATTTATAATGTTCTATGTTTATATAAGTGACAACTACATCTCTCAGTCGTGTTGCTGAAGATGACCGGTACACCAGTTGAAATGCATACAAAGTATAATTAAAATCTCTTTTTATTCTTTTCTCCTTTGAAAATAAAATAAAAAAAGTTTTTATTGGTTGACTCAAAATTAAATGGTGTTTTAATTTCAAATCAAACATTTAATAAATTAGAATTTTGAAAAAAAAACCATTTTTGACAGTCAATTTGTTATACCTAACGGTTTTTCTTTGACAATTTTTGTTTTAGTGGATATAAATTCAATTTATTATTCACGATTTTCATTAATTATATAATCATAATTTATTGTATCTTTTAATATTGAAATTTTTAATTCTTAAAAGGCACTTTTTGACAGAAAATTCATGTAAATTTGGAAGTTAAAATCAGTTACTTTTACAAAATGACTTTTTTTAGTTCAATAATACGCTTACTAGTGACCAATTAGTTAAAATACAAAGTTTTTAAAACAAAGTATCTGATGAAAGTGAAAAACATCGGTCTTACGCTGTGGCTCCATTAGCAATATTTGAGGCGATGGCAATTGGAATAGGAATGGCAATTTATTGCTTGGGTGGGCATTTTCATTGCCAGGCAATTTCAATTATAAAATGTGTGTATAGAAATATTTGACTGCAAATGCAGTCAAATGCTGTTCAAATCCCGTTTTAATTAAATTTAATTTTAATTCACTATATTTTGTCATGTGCGTTCTCATATTCTACGATTTAATTGAAAAAATCAATAAAGAAGCCATTGACAATTACGGGGAACCCCATTTTTACTCAATTTATTGCCTTGACGATGGAAATCAATAATTGCCTCTCATCTTCTAGGCAATATTGCCATTGCCATTGACAAAGCGTCTCCATTTGCAATATTCAAGGCAATAGCAATGAGTGAGGCAATTTATTGCCTCAAATATTGCCAATGGAGCCGCTGGATTTTACACTAGTCAACGAAATTCAAGGAACAAAGCAGAATGGGCAAATTGGCCCATATGCTCAACACAATAAAGCTAGAACTATAATGCTCGGAGGGGCACTTAAGTGGTCGGAAGAAAACTAGCGAATACACGGAAAGCATACGACGGTGACTATAATTGCGGAGTGGAGCGTTTCGTCAAGTTTCGTTCAACTTTGGTTACGGAAGTGAGGTGCGCTCCGGAGCGCACCTCACTTAAGTAAAATTGGCATTTGGTGAAATAGGAGTGCCAAAAAGAGATAGATGATAATTACATTATGGGTGTGTTCCCCTTTTTTCTGTACGGAAAGCTACCTTTCGTTGGTTTTTGACATTAGCTTCAGTGCCCTTCCGACTATTATAGTTCTACCTTAATTGTGTCATTCATTTTTGAAAAGGTTATTGTTAGGATATCATTTTATTATATCGCCGTTAAAGTCTAAACCATGGGGTTCGTGAGATATTCGGCTTCAAAGCACCGAAAAGAACAATAATGCAACTCCGCATTTGGACATTGTCTTCCTGCTCAACATCAATGTGTCGTGTATCGTTGGAGAGGTTATAGCATACTGATGTATTTTTGTATATAACCGAAGAGCTGTAGACAGTGTAAAGAGTCAACAGTAATTTTTTGTACATCGTTGAAGGGGTTATTGCATGTATTTCATTTTGTTATATAGCCGTTAAATTGTAAACCAAAGGGTTCGAGAGATATTTGGCATCAAAGAGGCAAACAGAAAAATAATGCAGGTCTGCATTGGACGCTGGTCTACCAACTCAACACAAATGTGTCATACATCTTTGAAAAGGCTAATGTGATTACATCATTTTATTATATAGCCGTTAAGCTCTAAACCATGGGGTTCACGAGATATTTGGCTTCAAAGCACCGAAAAGAACCATAATGCAACTCCGCAAGTGGACATTGTCTTCCTGCTCAACATCAATGTGTCGTACAATCGTACATCGTTGGAAAGGTTATAGCATATTCTTCATTTTTGTTTGCGACCGTTAAGCTTTAGACTATGGAGTTCGAGAGATATTTGGCCAAAACGCATTATAGAACAATAATGTAATTCCGCATTTGGAGCTGGTCTACCAAGTAAACAATAATGTGTTGTACATCGTTGGAAAGGTTTTTGCATGTGCTTCATTTTGTTATATAGTCGATATGCTGTAGACCAGCGGTTCCCAAACTTTTTAAGCCGTGGAACCCTAAACAATGCCCAATTATATTCCGGAACCCCATCCTGATAATAGCAAACAATGAAAAAGAACACATTTCAAAATCAATTTTTTGTTTAATGTGAAGAATGTATCAGCTGTTTCATTGTTTGATTTATAATTGTTTTTAAATTAACTTCTATGACCGAAGGTCGTATTCGCATATCTGGGGCAGCGTCCAGCCTCGATCTGTATTTAGTTTTTGTGTATGTATACGCTGAAAAGCCTACTTCACAGCGGTACGTTGTAACAAAAGGTAGCAAATTTAATATTGCTTTCTTGGTAAGCTCAGGGAATTCATTCTTAATACCAATCCAAAATTCGTTTAATGATACAGAATCAAATACAAATTTTAATGAAGAGGAGCTCTGCAGATCTATCAGGAATTCGTATTCCCACAGTTTGACCTTTTGAGCACAAATTGACTGGATTTTTCGAATTAGGTAGTAAGACGAAAACCAATGATTTCTCGAAGACGATTGGAGGTATTTGAAAGATTCAAATAGAATTTTGAAGTAAAATGTTCACACTTCAGAATGACCATAAACATTTTTTCGAAAAAAAAAAAATACGTCGAGAAAAAAATATAACTTCAAATTTGCATACAAAATGCATTTTTTTTAAATCTTTAGATTCGAATATCTCAAAAAAGTAACGTGCTAGAGCAGTTCCAAGGCCAAATTCGAACTCAGCGCATCAAAGACCATCAGTATATTATATTGGTTCATTTTAGAGACAAAGGTTCAAATTTTTTCACACAAAATAATTTCTTAGCGCTTTCGAGTGGATTTTCGAAAACAGTAAAAATACATCAATTTTCGACTAGCGCTTGAGTCCGAATGGGTTGTCGCAGAAAAAAACCTTGAATAGAGATTTATTGGAAATTGTGTATACTTGCAATGGTACTTTGATGTAATTTTCGAATAGTTGGTAGTTTTCAAGCCATTCGTGAAAAACTCCCAAGAAATGCAGTTTTGCATCATTTTTTGCGTTTTTTTCTATTTTGCGTCACGAAATTTTGTTGGCAAAGCTCAGAATCGGATTCAGCACCCCCGAAAACATAGAGGAAGGTAAAAATCAAAACTACCCCACAATTTGCTCGCAAAGAGCCTTTTTGAGCACAAATTTACTATCTCTCGCAAAAAATACTAGGCGTGTCTCACCAAATAAAATCTCTGAGTGCTCAGAGATTTGTTCATTGAGACAAGAAATCTCACCTGTGCAGTGAGATTTTTTGCGAAGATTATTGAGATGAAATTTTTTTGGATTCATTTCTCAATGTTCTTTCTCAACTAAAACAGCTGTTCATTTCACAGCCGAATTGCAATTTCTCGTGATGTGCAAATACGAAATTGATAAAAAAGTACAAAATAAAGGTGGTATGTTGATAAAAATGAAAATTAATTGAAATTAATATTATTTTTCATTCATTTGATAGAGTTTTGTGATTTAAAATTTAAACATTTGAAGCAAAATTGCAATTTTGTTTCCTGAACTTTAGGACGAGAATTATAGCGCATGTTTTTATATAATGGAACGGAGAATCTTGTCTCACCAAAGCATTTCGCCTCCGTCGACTTGACATTGAGCACTCAAGGAGATTTTATTTGGTGAGACGCGCCTACTGTAATTGATTTTTCCAGCAGAGCTGTAGCAGTTTCGTTGATCTTCTCGAAAATGTCAGAAAGATAAGCTAATTTCGTAATCCATTGCTTATCATGCAATACATCAAAGAGGTGTGCAGTTGAAGACATATTTTTTTCCAGCTTGAACACATTCAACTCATCACGAAGTTGAAATAACCTGGACAAAGCTATCCCTCTGGAAATCCATCGCATTTCAGTATGAAGAAGGAGCGATTCATAGGTACTGACTGCCCATATCTTTACACACTAATTTAAACAATCTCGATTGGAGAGGACGACTCTTTATAGAATTTACTATTTTCACAGCTTTACTTTTTTTTAAATAAGTTGGCATTCTTTTCATAACAAGTGCAAACGATGGAAAATACAATGACTGCTGGTACTTCTAGGAGCAAAGTTTTTTATATTTGAAACAACCCCTTTTACCTTTCCCACCATTGCTGCGACTCCGCCGCTGCATATATCAATACATTTTCCTACCTCAATTAAAAAATATAAACTTCAAAACAAAATTTTATTCAATTTTTTTTGTGGAAATTTTTAAATTGTTTTCTTTTATTGTTTGTATTTTACTGTTTATACTTCAAGAAATTTGTGGAACCCTGAAAACTCTCCCGCGGAACCCCTGGGTTCCGCGGAACACACTTTGGGAAACGCTGCTGTAGACCATGGGGTTCGAGAGATATTTGGCATCAAAAAAGGCAAATAGAAAAATAATGCAATTCTGCATTGGGTGCTGGCCTCCCTACTCAACACGAATGTGTCATACATGGTTGAAAAGGTTGTATAAGATTTTTTTAAGATTTTGTAGAAATTATTTTTTTCATCGTTCACCGTTATGTAGTTTGAAAAAAAAAAGACTTTGTGGTCTTTTCGTAAATCTTTTTGTTTTTCTTTCTAAATATTGACTGCATGGCTTGCGTTGGTATGCAGATTTGTAAACTTTTAAAGTATCAATATTCCTGTAAATATTGAAATTGATTCATCAAACCGTTTTTCCTCAACAGATTTTCAAAGTCTAACAAACCAGTTAAAATAACAAATTGTATCCTTGCTTAACAATGCGTAGTCGTCATCAACATGACAAGAAACCACAATTCCCGTAGACTTTTTTTAGAGTTGTAAAAATGTAAAAATATTTCTTAGTTTTTGATAAAAGAAAGAAAGGTACTGTTTCTCAAAAAGTCATGCTTAGACGCAAACTAATTGCCATTCATAATTAGGTAAGCCCTTTTTTCTGTTTTTTTTTTTTTTTTTAATAAATAAATTTTTTCCATTTATAGTCAATTTTTTCTGAAATTTCCCTCCGAAATCATTTCGCAAAATATCCTAAACGAGTTAGAGGACACCTTGTATATACACATTCCGGACTACCAAATGAAAACGCTGTAAGGTAACAAAAATTCGACATCACCCGTGTGTTTTTGGGATATTGTATAAAGTACAGTAAGAAATTCTCAATAAAATGCATCGGCAGCTGCCTATAATTTTGTATTTCAAATATGGTACCCCTGAATAGCTGTCGCCACACAAAAATGTGAACTTTATGAAAGTTTAAAGTAGAAATAAACCAAAATTATTAACAAAAACTAACTTATGTTGACGTTATATATGAAATATATGTAACTATCACCGGTATTCATAAACGCAAATGAAACACAAACTATCTTTGATCAGTGAGTTAAGTGGCAAATCATATCCATAAATCAAAATTCATGGCATTAAACTAACTCACCAAAGTAGGTACATTAAACGAGTAATTAAGTTAAAAATACTTCTGTCATTGTTGGCAAAAACTAGAGATAAAAGGAAACAGACGCTTGTGACAAACATGCTATCTACAGCCTCAAATGAGAGAATGTATGTGCAAAAGTTCACATTTAGTGAGAAAGGGTATGTGCAGTTCCATAAATAGTCTTTGGATAGAGCAGAGTTTTTGTTGATTGTAGTAGATTTTCGTTAAGTTTTTGAACTTAACGTGGATTAGCAGTTTATATTAGGCGTTTTCCTTTGGGGGTGGCGAAGTACTTGCAAGGACTTTGCTAGCTTTTTTCAATGGAACACATCAAACTGCTTTCCCATGTAAAATGTATCTACTCGCACATGAGAGCATGTGCAGTTGGTAGTACTAGATTAGGGTTTTCATCTACTCATAAGTACTTTGCCACCTCCAAAGGAAAACGGCTATTTTTATTGATATGAAATTTTAATTTGTGAACTAACTTCTGATTGACGTTTTAGTTAATTTTTGAATTAGAAGATATCTGAGCAGTTTTTATTGATAGGGCTGTTATGTTTATGCAGGGTGTTCCGGACCTGAGTGGAAGAATTAAAGGGGGTGGTTCTTGGGGTTATTCTAAGAAAAAAATTGTATGGGGGGAAAGTTGTATCTCCCCTCCCTGAGGCGGGGGGGGCCAGTTTCTGAAACATGGACTTTAAATGCAAAAAAAAGCATTACAAATCAACGAAAATACATCTAATAATAATGCTATAGTTTTTTTGAAAGTTAATACTTTATTCTTGCATTCTGTTTTTAAATCAAGTTGTTTAAGCGAATAGTTTTTGAGAAATTAGATTTCAAAGTCAAAATTAAAAAAAAAAAAAATTAATAATTAAGTTGTGTTTTTGTGTTCAATATTCAATGCCTACATTATTTTTTAGTTCATAACAGAAAACCAAATGTAAAAATCTTTCTTAGTTTTTGAGAAATTAAGAAAAAACAAAAAGTACAAAAGCCCGAAAAAAACGGTTAAATTATGGATAAATCCATGAATAAATTCATTTTTTCGGGCTTATTTGGGAAAGGTACCTTTTGTTTTTTCTTAATTTCTCAAAAACTAAGAAAGGTTTTCGGTAAAATAATGTAGGCATTGAATATTGGACACAAAAACACCACTTAAATACGTAAAATTTTGAAAAATATCGACTTAAGAAAAAAGAATCAATTTTTTTTTTTTAATTTTTACTTTGAAATCTAACTTCTCAAAAATTATTGGCGTAAACAACTTGATTTAAAAACCAAATGCAAGAATAAGGTATTAGCTTTCAAAAAAACTAAAACACATTATTCAATGTGTTTTCGTTGATTTTTAATGTTTTTTTTTTGCATTTGAAGTCAATGTTTCAGAAACTGCCCCCTGCCTCAGGGAGCGGAGATACAACTTTCCCCCCATACAATTTTTTTCTTAGAATAACCCCAAGAACCACCCCCTTAAATACTTCACTCAGGTCCCGGACACCCTGTATATTCTATGATTTAAATTGAATGTTTGTGTCCCTTTCTTCTTTGTTTCCCATTTTCAGATTCGAAAATTGATTTTCAGCTTTAAAATAGAAAAAAGGTTTAGGGATTTGTTATTAGACTATGGTCAAAGTAAAAAAGTCGTCATTTAGTTTGCTATGACACGAGGACTTTTAGTCAACTTTTGCGAGCGAGGTGAAATCAGATATTTTTTAATATCACTTACGTTAAGAAGCTGCGAATAGCGAACTGCGAATTGCATGAGTAATTTGATAGATTGCCAATAGATACGTATTGCCATAAAATAAAAACCCAGTAAAATGGGTGCTAAAAAATGTGAAGTTAAATTCGAGCGAATTTTTCATTCGCTGCTTTGTGGAATGCGCCCTGGGGATTAATTCTGCAAGAGTGAGTTTTGTACACACAATTTCGTGTATACATCGATTTTTGCGATTCCGCAAGAGTGAGTTTTAAGTTTTTGACAGATAAGCGCATGCACAATCAGTCAACTTTATTCACAATTTTTTTTTGGTGTGAATAGAATGTGTACACATTTCACCCTTGCGGGATTTGGCCCCTGATATTGTGGATGGCGAATTTTTGTTTGGCATTTCGCAGAATATATCTTGATGGTCACCTATATATTATAAAAATGCTAGATTTTACAATTTGCACTAATTTAACAACCATGCGCTTATGATAGACCCTGTTTGGACTGTGTTTGCTCACTACACCCCATGCGGATGAGTTTATGGGAAATACTACATTTCCACCTAACGCTTATCTGAGATTTAATAAGATTTACCTCAAATCTCGGAGATTGACCATACAAATTTATTTCGTAAATCTTGAAGATTAGAAACTAATCTTGTTAAATCTAGTACAAATAGTTTTACAAATCGAACTTACCTATTCTTACATGGTGCTGAACCATTCATTCGAGACTCGCATTCAGTTGTTCATTGTTTGACACGAATCAAACATTCTGTCTCATTCGCACTTCATAAGAAAAATTGAAACGCCATTTGCATTTGTGAAGGTGCGGTCAAATTTAATCTTTTTTAAATCTTTTTGTGCGGTGGAAACACCAAAAAGATTTATTGAATCTAATCTGAGATAAACCTTTGGTGGAAACATAGCATAAGATTTTATCCTCACTGATTTCAACTACAAAACCATCGTCATGACGAAGCCAAAAGTAACAATCTAAATAGGGCTAAATCACTCAACATAACTTTACTCTACGATAATAGTCTTCGGGAGTTCGAGATACAAAAATTATCAATCGTACCAATAACGAAACACAAACATTCTTTTGAGTCTAGTTCCATACTCGAACAAACGTATAAATTTTAATCGGCAGTAGAATTCATCTTTAGCTTTTATCGGCAGTGATCCTACTGCCGATATTGTTTTTGTTATTCATGTAAAATCTTACTGTACTACGGATAGCTTTTCCAAAAAAAAAACACGGGTATTAACTTAATTGTCCCTAAGAAACCTAGGATTGCGTAATACTAAAAAATCTGTTGATCCAACGCTTGTCGTTTTCACGATAGATCGAGGGATTTTAATAACTTGGAAACTTTCTTTGCTACTCACTTTTAGGAACTCGGATTTCAAATTATTGTAAATCACCTTACAAATTTCTGGCACTGCATTACAAAGAAAAGATTTCGATAATCTCGTCTGATAATCCGTGCTTTGGTAGATTTCTCCTGTACCAAGATATCTAAGGGTCGTAGCAAGCTTCTCAGCAGGAGGAATTTCATCCCTCATGAGAGTATTTTGCCGCTCTATATCTTTTTTAACCAATGAAAGCAACAAATCTTCTTATCGCTCATTCGCAGGTAGTTCGTGTAGGACTCTGCGTCTCCTGTTCGTAGTTCTTTTGTTAGAAAAGAAAGGGACCCTTTAGCATTTCTAGCCTCTCTACAGGGCTTGATCCACATTTTTCTTCCTTTCGTTTGGCAAGTTCAAAACTTCTTCGCAACACTCCAACATTTTAATTGCTGCTTCTTTCTCCTCTTCATCATCTGCACTCATACCGTCTATAATCATATTTGTGCATTCTAATACTTCTTTTATGATACATAATTAATCCTCATCTATTTTTAAGTGACAAAACAATATTTAAGTAAACTCAAAACAATGTAATTTATCTATCTTGTATACCTATAAAATTAAAATTTTAAATATTAAAAGTAATTCAAATCAATTATGCAGTCAGATTTTGTTTTCTTTTTTTTGTTTTGTATTTCAAAATTTATTTCTCCATCAAGAGAATGTCAAATAAAAGAGAAGACAAGAAAAATTTATTGAAAAGATCGTTTCATGTAAACATTTCACTCGATTTTGGGGAAAATCGTACTGGAACAATCGGGTAATAGGAAGGAACACACCTTTTTGTTCAAACAGAACGCGGTCCGTTCCAGCGGTCTGGAATAGAACGCGACGATCAGAATTGAAGTTGTAGATTTTTTCAAAGATCGCGTCATTAAACGTCAAAGCAAATGCAAGTAGCAGAAAAGCGAATCAGCTAAACTCTTTGATTAAATATTACTTTTGTGGTGCTCTGTATCTATTTAAGAAAAAAATTATTTAAAGTTAATTATTCAATATTTCAAAAAACTATGTGTGAAACGGAACTGTCGGGACGTAGAGCAGAAGACATCACAAAAAAGGCAAAGGCTTTGGAGGAGATATGTTCCTGCCTAAATCAAACAGGTATGTGTAATTTTTTTGTTTCTATTTATTATTTGGTTTTTAGTATGAATGTATGTAAAAATTAATTTAATTGTAAAAATATCACATGAACTGCTCACGCACTTCACGTGCAGATGCACTCGACCTCTCCGTCGAAGGTTTTGAATTTATAAAGGTTCCACTTCCACTTGGGTTGTTTTCTACGTCCCCTTCTCATAGCTCATCATGGGCATTGCTATTTGATGTGTCGATGCGCAAAAAAGTATGTAAGCAGCATGCAGCTTTCACTATATTTTCTGCGTAATCCACCTGCAATTCTATTGGCCTTAAAAAGATTCTCCACTTTTGAGATAAAATCCCAAACGCGTTTTCAACGACACGCCGGACTTTGCGAAGTCGCTTATTATAAATTGTCTTGGCAGAATCTACCAATGCTACTGGTTTAGGAAATGTACGCATTAAGAAAGGTTTCGAGTATCGAGTTTGAAACCTTCATCACCTATGAACGTGAGCGGTCAAAAAGTTTGTCCCAGCTAGTGGCTTCGGAGGCAAAATAGTTTTGCCGTCCAAAAATTGATGACAGAAGGTGGAATTCTGGAAAATACTGCTATCGCTATGTCTTCCATAACTGCCAATATCGACAACGACTTTATAGTCACGATCAACGATTACCAACAAAACAATTAAAAAAAAATCTTTGTAGCAAAAGAAACTTGCTCCACTGTTTTTTGGACATTTTATTCGAACATTCTTCTTGTCTATGCTTCGAATGCAGTTTGGGAAGTTCCATTTTTCCCAGGACCGAGTTTCTATTTTTTTCCACTTTTCCTCTGTTGGTCGTGGGAGATAGAGTGGCTGTAATATATTCCAAACTATCTTATTAACTTCTTTGACAATACTGCAGATAGTCGATCGTCCTTCACGGAAGGAGAAAGCAATGGTTTGAAATGAATCGCCGGTAGCCAAATATCTGAAAGTAAAATAGTAATACATAAAAATAATTAAAATAAAACAAATTCAAATAAAATTCACTTAGCTTTGGCCAACAAAAATGTCAGTACATTTTCATTAATTTTCGTTTTTATGTTTATATTTAATTACACCATAATCCAATAGGCTAGTTCAGGAAAATGAGATCTCAGAAGGCTCAGTGTCAAAAACTGAGCAAGCGAACCCAATATTTTCTTTTCTCAGTAATTTGACAGCAAAATTTCTGAGAAATCCTGTTCAAGAGACTGAGATTGCTGAGGTCTCTGAGATTTCATTTTCCTGAACTTGCCTAATCAACAATGTGATTTTGATTGACATGAATCCGAGCATCGATCGTACCTAGGGTTACTTGATTCAAAATGACGAAAAGGGTAACATCCGGAGTTTTCTAGGGGGAACAAGTGTTCAAAAAATGGGGACAAAATGTATTTTTGAAAAATATTACACCAGAGTGAAAAAAGTGAAGTTAGAAAGTTTCATTTGATTTTTTACTATAAAAAAATCAAAAAAGCCAATCAAACTGACAGATGGAGAAAAACTATTGCGTCTGAGGTGAGATGTAGTTCATTGAGTGGATGCGTTCAGCTTTGAAAGGATTTCTTACTTCAAATTTGTGTATTCAAAGAAAATCTTTAAAAAATATTTAATGAAAATATTTTTACAATTTACAATTGAACGTTTTCTCCTTTTGAGTTTTTACTTAATAAGGGTGCAGCGGTTTGTATAAAGGGGACAAACAGCATTTTGGTATGAAAAAGGGGGAGTGTCCTCCCTAAAGGAGGACGTCTGGTAACACTAATCGTACCTCGGGAAGGCAACATGTAAATTTGCTAGTTTGCTGTCAGTCGTGTTAGCTGGGCATTAGGTTTTGTTCAGACCTATCAAACCATTAATATTTAATAATCTTTGGCTCTTAAATTTATGGAACGTGCCAAGTGACGGTGACAGCATAGTGGCATGGTCAGCATATTGGCAATCGACACACAAACACAAAGTCTCTCCTCTTCCTCTTGAATTCTTGACTCTTGAGCATGAATGGAATATTACAAATACATGCCTGAGGCTCTTTTCGAAATTCAATGAGCTAGGAAGGGTGAAATCCGATCTTTTTTCTTCGCATTTAACAAATTTCCAAGAGTCTTAAATCTACAACAAAAATTACAAATCAATTCTGTGGGTATACTGTCGTACTGTGTTTAGAATCATACAAACTTCAAGAGACGTGCGTCGTGCAATTCATTTCGATTGGTGTTTTTATGGGTTAGTTGTGAAATATTTGTTTAATCATTTATTTTATTTGGATAAATTTACTTACAGTTGCATCGCGAAATGAGAAACCGATCTATTACATATTTTCAAAAATATTAAACTATGTATATCGTCCATGATTCTACGCAGTACCCAAATGCGTACAATTGCTCGGTGCCAGTGTGATTGAAAAAATTCGTAAACTACAAAGATTTCGTGTAGTTAACAACAGCCACATTTGACAGAGACGTGCTAAGATGGAAGATTTCCAAATATGAAGTAGGTATTATAGACCGAGAGCTAGGGAACGTTTTGCTTAAAGTGTTTTATACCGCTCCAAACTTTGTAGGCGTACTATTTGCATGAGTGCGAACTACATGGTATCAACCTGGCAGCGATTTAGCGGTTCCTTAACCACCAAAATGCACTTTCAAAATGCAAACCAATGAGCGAAGTTAAAGTGTTTTATACCGCTCCAAATTTTGTGGGCGTACTGTTTGCAGCAGTGCAAACTACATGGTAGCAACCTGGCAGCGATTCCGCGGTTCCTTAACCACCAAAATACACTTTCAAAATGCACCAGCAAAAACAAAGTGCAAAATGCACTTTCAAAATGCACCGACAAAAGAAGAAAAAATAGAAAGTATTTTGTGCCCCCCGAAATTTCATAAATTTTTGCTCTGTATATGTACAAACAACATGCCACCAACCTGGCAGCGTTACTACGACCCTAAGGTTACCAAAATGCAGTTAAGAAATAAAAAAATAAAAGTGTCTTATGCTGCTCTAAATTTCGGTCACATATGCTCTGTATATGTACAAGCAACATGCCACCTACCTGGCAGTGTTACGACGGTCCTAAGGTTACCAAAATGCACTTTCAAAAATGCACTTCAGAAAAAAAAAAATTAAAGTGTCTTATACTGCTCTAAATTTCGGTCACATATGCTCTGTACCTGTACAAGCCACATGCCACCAACCTGGCAGCGTTACGGCGGTCTTAAGGTTACCAAAATGCACTTAAGAAATAAAAAAAAATAAAAGTGTCTTATACTGCTCTAAATTTCGGTCACATATGCTCTGTACCTGTACATTCCACCAACCTGGCAACGTTACTTCATCCTTAAGGTAACCAAAATGCACTTTCAAAAATGCACTCAAGAAATAAAAAAAATAAAAGTGTCTTATACAACTGCTCTAAATTTCTGTCACATATGCTCTGTACCTTTACAAGCCACATGCCATCAACCTGTCAGCGTTACTACGGCCCTATGATCACCAAAATGCGCTTTCGAAATGCAAATGGTAGGTACACAGGTTACAAGTAGGGACATGGGAATTTTATGTTTTGAACTTTGTGAGAGACAACTGTGCATTTTAGCAAACAGGAAACCTGCATACTAGCCGATCCTAATTTTGAGAGTGATAAATTATCATCAGGTAATTTTAATAATTAATTCTTATGAACAATTTGAAAGTAATGCCATCCTTTTTGTCACAGATACAGAAGCAGAAGATGAAGAAGTGTCTGAAGAAGATAATTTTGAAACTGAGCTAAATGAAAGCGACGAAGAGTTTTAGTAAAACTTACTAAATAAAATTAAAAATATCCACCATTTGTATCACCATTTTAACATGTGCTTACTGCGTGCGTTCTTATACGCTAAATAAAAATATGTTAAAGGGAAAAAAGTATTTGTCTTGATTTTTTTAAACTATCCTGAAAATCGAAATCTAGCATCCAGATTTGCAAAAATTAGCTAATGGTTAAAAATACTACAGATGCAGCCATGCAGGTTACTTAGGGGATGTATGCTTTGCAAAGATGATCATTATGACATAATGACTTGGATCCGGGGTGGACCAGGGCCTTAGTATACTGTATTGCTTAAGAATGAAAAACTTTTATTTTTGAGTGCATTTTGGTAACGTAACGCAGCCAGGTTGATGGGATGTGGCTTGTATAGGTACAAAGCATATGTGACCGAAATTTAGAGCAGTATAAGACACTTTTATTTCTTATGTGCATTTTTGAAAGTGCATTTTGGTAACCTTAAGACCGCCGTTACGCTGCCAGGTTGGTGGCATGTGGCTTGTACAGGTACAGAGCATATGTGACCGAAATTTAGAGCAGTATAAGACACTTTTATTTTTTTTTATTTCTTAAGTGCATTTTTGAAAGTGCATTTTGGTAACCTTAGGACCGTCGTAACACAGCCAGATTGGTGGCATGTGGCTTGTACATGTACAGAGCATATGTGACCGAAATTTAGAGCAGTATAAGACACTTTTATTTTTGTTTATTTCTTAATAGCCCAGGAAAATTAGACAAAAAAATGGCCAAACTTCGAAAAAATTGCGACAAAGCTGATTTTTGGTGGAGTGGCTTATTATGACGTCTTAAGCATTTCCTGAAAAGTACCCTAAATTTGGCCCGGGGCTAAATTTTTTAGGGGGGGTGAAAGGGGTTGAAGTTCAGTTTTTTGGGAATTGCTCCTAAACTGGCGGTTTTATTGAAAAAATGTGAAGGTAAAAATTAAAGCTGATGTTATTCTACACAAAAAATGTTAACATACTTTTTTTCGTAGAACCAATAGTTTCAGAGAAAAACGTTCAAGAACTTCATGGTGCAGTGAGTTTAGTCCAAAAAAACTCTTTATTGTAAAATCAAGTTTTTGGGGTGGTAGGGGAAAGGGAACGGCCGCCATCTTGAAAACAAGGTTGATTTTGTATTTGTTTAATAACTCGTGTAAATTGCGTTTTTCAAAAAACTGACCAAGGGACAGATTTAAGACGATTAAATTATCTAAAAAATGAGCCATTAAACAGCTCTGTATGTTTATTAATCCCAAAGTTACAGCGGATCAAAGTTCACCTATGCCTCATATATGGTGGGGATGAAATGACGTTTTTTTAGGTTTTTCGCTTATTTGTGAATTTTTTTGGTCAGAAAAGAAGACTCATTTTACAGACAATCAAGAGCAGTGCAAAACATATTTCAGACATCATCAAAAAAATTCACAAATAAGCGAAAAACCTTAAAAAACGTCATTTCATCCCCACCATATAGAGGCATAGGTAACCTTTGATCCGCTGTAACTTTGAGATTTATAAACATACAGAGCTGTTTAGTGGCTCATTTTTTAGATAATTTAATCGTCTAAAATCTGTCTTTTGGTAATTTTTTTTTAAAACGCAATTTCAACGAGTTATTAAACAAAAACAAAATCAACCTTGTTTTCAAGATGGCGGCCGTTCCCTTTCCACTACCACCCCAAAAACTTGATTTTACAATAAGTAGTTGTACTTATACATAAATCACAAAACAAAATTTGCCCAGCGATAAGCAAAAATTTTATAAATTTTTTGGACTAAACTCACTGCACCATGAAGTTCTTGAACGTTTTTCTCTGAAACTATTGGTTCTACGAAAAAAGTATGTGAATATTTTTTGTGTAGAATAACATCAGCTTTAATATTTACCTTCACATTTTTTCAATAAAACCGATAGTTTAGAAGCAATTCCCAAAAAACTGAACCTCAACCCCTTTCACCCCCCCTAAAAAATTTAGCCCCGGGCCAAATTTAGGGTACTTTTCAGGAAATGCTTAAGACGTCATAATAAGCCACTCCACAAAAAACCAGCTTTGTCGCAATTTTTTCGAAGTGAAGGTCTAATTTTACTGGGCTATAAGTGCATTTTAAAGACCGCCGTAACGCTGCCAGGTTGGCGGCATGTGGCTTGTACAAGTACAGAGCATATGTGACCGAAATTTAGAGCAGTATTTTTCAATTCAATTCAATTCAAAAATCATTTTATTTCTTCTCTTTAGGTAACAAATTTATAAAATAACAAAATGAAGTAAGACAATGGCCCAAGGCCGTCTGTCAGATTGAAATTTTTCTTTTTAGTTTTCCCTTATAAGCAATTTACACTAATTTGTTTTCATTGTGTATGTACAATATACAAGACAATAATTTTAAAAACTTTCTTCAATTATTTTTCTTCGATAATCTAAGCCTGCTTTACAAAACGTATAAAGATTCCTCCACTCTATTCCGTTTAAGATCTCGTTCATTTGCACCTCACTCAAAACATTCGTTTTCCATACTGAACGTCGTATCTCTTTCAAAACAGGGCATATGCATAAAAAGTGTCTGATATCTTCTCTCTCTACCATATTGCAAAGCGAACATAAAATCGGCAGGTCATCTCTATGTGGAATAAAGTTCAAATTCAGCAGTTCTCCTCTTGCTTCAAAAATAATCGATATTGCTTCGACGTTGTTGTTGTTTTGGAAATAATTATTTTCGTCTAAGTCATATTCCAGCTGACTGTAATAACACCTGTATATTGAAGATCTCGCAGATTCAAAGTAGTCGAACCAATATTTTTCATCCAGCTTCCTTAAAAGTCCATACAATTGGCATTTCCAGTTAGCTAAATTTTGCAGAGGTAGCTCCAAAGTGTAGTTATAACCATTTTTTGAACCAGAAAGATTTCCGGATGATAATGAGTTCTGCTATTTTTCTCGGTATCCTGTTGCTGTTTCATGATAGGATTTTCAAAACATAATCGAAATGCAGCTTAAGTGTGGCTATATACATAGGAGGAAGGCCTGTTTCCAGGTACAACATGTAGTTTGGAGTAGTCTGTGGAAGTCTGAATAGTCGTTTTAAAAATATTCTCAGTAATTTTTCTACGCTATCTGATTCCAAAAACCCCCAGACCTGTGCTCCATAACACATGATTGACTTTACAGTAGATTGAAAAACTTCATACTTTGTATTAAGCGATACCAGACGATTGGCCATGCAGTTTTTCCAAGTTGTGTTTAAAGCATTCGTGGCACTTGAAAGTTTCTCTGAAAGATGTTTGTCAAAACTACCATTACTGGTAATTATGATTCCCAGGTACTTGTACTTTCGAACGACTTCTATCTCTTGCCCACTGTACAAAAACTGCTCATTCCTCGAATACCTTCCATGTCCTCTCCGAAAAATCATAGCTTTCGATTTATTTAGATTGACCGTGAGATTCCATGTATTGCAGTATTCTGCAAGGCGGTTAATCATTAATTGTAATGAATCGGCTGACTCTGCCATGATGACGATGTCATCTGCATACATCAATATTTTTATATGAATTCCTGCAAAAGTTATTCCTGCTGGAAGGATTTCACTAAGATCCTCGATGAACAAAGCGAACAAGTCTGGATTAAGTCCACATCCTTGTTTAAGTCCTGATACAGTCTCGAACTCTTCAGAAATATTCTCGCCATCCCAAACACTTGAAACAGTGTTGTGGTATAAACTTTGGATAACTTTAATGTATTTATAAGACAATCCAGCTCTAAACAGTTTATAAAATAAGGCTCTGCGATCTATGGTGTCAAAAGCAGCCTTGAAATCGACAAAGAATACAAATAACTTCTTGCTTTTTTCTATATATGTGTGAACAATGTTTGATAATGCAAAGATGTGATCAATAGTAGAGTAGCCTTCCCGAAATCCAGCTTGAAATTCACTCAGCACTCCCCTTTCCGTTATCCATTTCTTTAAGCGTGCTTGCAGTATAGATGTGAAGACTTTTGTTGAAGAGTTCAAAAAAGAAATTCCTCTGTAATTATTAACATCATCCACATTTCCTTTTTTATGCAGTGGGTAAATGATGGATTCTTTAAAACTTCTTGGAACTTCAGATTTGTCAAATATCACATTTATTTCTTTTGTAAACGTTTCCAAAAACTCTTCTGTGGAATATTTGTAGTGCTCTGTTGGTATTATGTCCGTTCCTGCGGCTTTGTTGTTTTGGCATTTGGATAGCGCTAGTTTCACTTCTCCTTTCGTTATTATTGTATCCAGAATATCATCTGCAAAATGAGGTGGAGCGTATAGAAATGGTTGAGAAGTAAGAGGTTGATTCAATATGCTTTGAAAATGGATCTTAAGGTTCTCCATAGTAATAGTGCAACTTATACGAGGCTTGTTGCCATTCAAATGACGAATCGAAGTCCAAAATGCTTTCGAGTTTCGACAAGCAGCTAACTTCTTTGCTTCATTTTCATAGAATTCCTTCTTTTTTTGCTTACATAAGTTTTTGTACTCCCTTGTGGATTCCAAATACCATTTTCGCAGAAAAGCTCCTCCAAACCTCCTAAAAAGCCTTAGACGACTGAACATTTTAGTTCGACCATTGAAGCAAGATTCATCGAACCATATATCTTTATTATGTTTTGGTTTTCCTCGCGAAATTTTTCCATTCACATCCTCCGCTGATATCTTTATGATAGTCGCCATTAGTTCTAAGTTTATCTCTCCATTCCCTAGTTCATTTTTTATTTTTGATAAATTTTCATTCAAGGAGTTTTTATATTTTTCAATTTGTGAATCCTTCCAAGGGAGTTTTGGCAGAAGCTTTAACGTTTGAGTGTTGCTATTATCTCGGCATTTAAATTTGACTACAACCTCAACTGGCATGTGATCAGAGTATGGCATGGTTAAAACTCTGAAGTCTACGATAAAGTCCAACAAAGGTTCCGAGGCTAACGCATAATCAATTATGGAGTTTCCTTGCTTTACAAAAGTAAACTCGCCATCTTTGTCTCCATGTGCAGTTCCATTTAAAATCGCAAGCCCAAAGCTGTTGCACATATCAAGAATTCCACTTCCTTGTGAGTTGCTTTCTTTATCTTTTGATGATCTCAACATTTGCCTTCTCTCTCCTACGATACTCTGCTTCGCCGCGGTTCGCCCATTAAAATCGCCAATCAATAAAACATTTTCTTTACCAAAGTCTTGTAACATGTCCAAAAGTCTGTTGTAGTCATTTCGCCAGTTATTACAGTTAAGGTAGACTGGAACTATGTAAGCACTTGGTACGCCAATCTCATTCGATGAAACTTCGATACATGTTATATTTGAAAACACTCGGTACGTGAAATGTATGCCACTAGTTTCCTCTTTCTTGAATCCGAACAAGCACCCACCACTCGGCCTACCTCTTGTGTTTCCTTGCCTTGCTGATATCCAACACAATTCATATTCATACAAAATATTCGTAAAATTTTCAAATTTTGCTTCTGTTATAAAAGTTTCAAAGAGGCAGAAAACTTTGAATTTGCTTATAAAACTAAAAAAATCTCTAAACAATTTCTTATTTTCTAGTCCTGACACATTATATCCTAATATACTTAAATTAAAAAAAATTGTTAAGATTATTTAAATTCTGACAGACGGATGAATCCTAACAATCAGTTTGGTTTGTATCACCCTTACTGTACTTCGCTAAAAGATCTCCAACATTTCCAGATGAACTTGAAGATGGCGCGGTAGTCGCTGACAATACCAACTCTGGATTATTTGACACATGGTTTGACTTATCGTTGTTGTTAACATTTTGTGATTTATTATCTCCTTGCAAAAATTCGAGGTTTATGTTTCGGTATTTCTGTGCCAAAAATCCTATTCCGTCCCGATTTCCTTGTTTAAGACCTTCCGTTGCGTTCCACGTAAGCAACTTGTCGTCAACATAAAGTCTGTCATCTCGGAGAATAATATTTGCATCGGGATTGCACTTTTTAACCGCGATTTTTACCCCTATCAACTTCTTCCTCTTTGTTCGTATGTAGGGAGTGAAGTCCTTATGAATTGAGATCCCAGAGTTACCAAGTGTAACGGAACCTCTGTGGTTGCGAAAGGACCTTCGAGAAAGGACAACTTCTCATCTCCCAATGGGGAGGCGCTATAACCCAAAATAAAATAAACTCTAAGCGCATATGAAATTGTCCAAACTCCAAGCCCCTTTCTAACCTCCACTCCATACGCCACCATTACGACCTTTAGTCTACAGGACTCTAAAGGCCGATCCTGGCAGCTGAAGTGAAGGGTGTCCGGTGTCATCCATACAGCTCGGCATGCTTGCTGGGTACCTTGGCTGTGCTCGTCGGAATGGTATGGGATCTTGCTGCGATGAAACACCGAACGCTTGTTACGTTTAACTTCATGCCAAATTAATTATAGAAAAGATGTTGGTTTTCAAAAAAAAAGTTTTAAAATTAGGTTCAAATTATAAATAAATTTGAGACCAGAATTCGAACGTTTATAAAAAAAAAGATGATTGAAAATTATTTGAAATAAAAAAAAAATAATGACCAGGCAAGAGAAATTGAGGGTTGGCAACCCTGAAGAGAGGGGTGGACAAGATGGAAATGTCCAATGAGGAAACCCGCCCACGCATCACCGTATGTAAAGCGTCCTTGGCTACTGTGTCCTCTGTATATTATTACAGTAGCCCCCTAATTCGAAGTACGATAGTAAATCTAAGTACTTATCATTATAATCGCACTAGATAAACTCATCTGCTGTCAGAGCCTTGTCTAATGCCGCTACATCCACCCTTTATAAAGAAATCTCAATAAACCATTTTAAATGATTTCGCTAAAAATTAAGAAAATTGCCTTCCCATAGTTCATCGTGAAAAGAGAGAATCCAAATCACATAGAATAGGCTCAACACCATTCGCTTCATATAAAAGTTCACAAATTTTATTCATATAAAAATATAAAAAGAATAATATAAATGTAAATAACAATAAAAAAAAATTTAATATGAGCTCGAACTCAAGGTTAATAATATCAATAATAAACCAAAGATTCTACAAAGCAAAAAAAGAACTCGGCTTATTCGAACTGCTTCGTTTAGTTATAAAACTTAAAATTTAAAATTCAATTAACAAAAAAAAAACAAATAAATCTGTACTATTGGAATCGCATAGGTAACCAATCAGTTTAGGTATGTTATTCAATTTATGTATCTTATGATCTTATCTCAAATACATTCGGTATATCCAATTAAGTTGGCATTAATGCACATTATTAGACCAGGAAAAATAGCACAAATCGTATGGGGAACCTTGAAAAAATTAATTCATGAAATATTAAAATTGGAATCGACGCAGAATTGCAACCTCTATAACATATCCAAAGTCCCCCGAAATCCCCGCATTGGCTTTTTGTGTAGATGCATTTGAAGACGTGCAGACGTGGAGAACTTGGAGGTTTATCAAACTAAAATATTTGTTTTGGTACAACCTTATCACATGATACATGATTTAGGGGCAGTTTTTAACGCTGAAACTAATGAAACCAAATTCAAAATGATACAACTACCCAAACAAAAGTTATAGTCCTTTTTATTTAATGATGACTTTTTTTCAGGTACAACAGGTAAAATATTACCGAAAACCCTTTGAAAATGAAGGTATGTTAATGAAACTTGGAACAAATGTACCATTTGTCATACGTACTAGGAATCAAGAAAGTCCCTAAAAATATCCATGGCGGAAGGGTGTTTTTTTTAAGGGGGAGGGGCAAGTGTGGAATGTTGAGCATAACACCCACGAAAAAACTCTTACTCATGAAACTCGCCAAAAATATTAAATTTGTCATGGCAACCAAGAATCAAAACAGTCCAAACAAAAATATTTGTTCTGGGGGTTTTTTTATTAAAGAGAGGGAAAATCTGGGAAGAAGTTGGAAGATTTGAGCCAAAATCCCGATTTGGTCTAATTGAGGTATATACACAAAGTGTGGCATATGATTTAAGGGTATTTTTTAACGCTGAATTTAATAAAAGCAAAACTAAAATGATACAAGCTCCCTTAACAAAGTTATGGTCTTTTTCAAACAAAACTCAATTTTTGAAATCGTATTTTCCGTAGAACAGGTGAAAATGAAACCGTCTCAAAAACATTATTAGACCAAAGATATTTGAACGGACTATTTATATTCTTGGTTGCCATGACAAATTTAATATTTTTGGCGAGTTTCATGAGTGTAAGAGTTTTTCCGTGGGTGTTATGGCTAACATTATACACTTGCACCTCCCCCTTTAAAAAACACCCTTCGACCATGGATATTTTTAGGGACTTTCTTGATTCCTAGTAAGTATGACAAATAGTACATTAATTCCAAGTTTCATTAACATACCTTTATTTTCAAAGGGTTTTCGGTAATATATTACCTGTTGTACCTGAAAAAAAGTCATCATTAAATAAAAAGGACTATAACTTTTGTTTGGGTAGTTGTATCATTTTGAATTTGGTTTCATTAGATTCAGCGTTAAAAACTGCCCTTAAATCATGTATCATATGATAAGGTTGTACCAAAACAAATATTTTAGTTTGATAAACCTCCAAGTTCTCCACGTCTGCACGTCTTCAAATGCATCTACACAAAAAGCCAATGCGGGGATTTCGGGGGACTTTGGATATGTTATAGAGGTTGCAATTCTGCGTCGATTCCAATTTTAATTTTTCATGAATTAATTTTTTCAACCTCGGAACCTATTTTTCCTGGCCTATATATATCTTCCAAAAAAAATGTATCTTTTATTTATGTATTTTAATTTCTGTGTTTCAAAAAAAAAACTCTAAATTCAAATTTCGAATTATGTACATTTGTCCTAAATAGTATGCTTTAATTGTTTCGTTCACTGATTTTGTAGCATACTCTTAGGTCTTTTATAAATATAAAACCATAACAAAAAAAATGAAATATGGTTCGAGTCTTTAATACTCCTAAGCGAGCGAATACGATCTTAAAAACTCTTAACTCAAATAACAATTTCAATATAATGGTCAACAAACGACTTACCCGAGCTTTCAGATTAATGTGTTTTTTTTTTCTTTTAATGATTACGATGGTATTTAATGATCAGCTGCCGTCGACATGATGTGGTGCACCGCTTCATGGATTGGCGAATTATGTTGTTTTTTTTTTTCTTTATGATTGCATGTAGATTGTTTGTACCTATTTAAAATATGAAATTTGAATGACTTTAAAATCTTGTTCGCTTTACAAAATGAAATTCTCTAATAATCTAAATAAATATAAATAGTTTTTGATAATTCTTACTACGTAATAAATATGCTTCTAGTATTCTACTTAAGTTTACTTTTTTTTTAATTTAGTTTTAATTTAAGTTTTATTTTAGTTTTAGTTTAGTTTTAATCAAAAATGAATATAGGTAGTAATAGTAGTGAAATTTTACTTAGCTTTAATGGGTTTAGTTTGTTTTTATTTTAATCGTTGGATATTGTTTGTAAGTTGTTTCTGCAAGGCGAGTAAAGGTGTCCTGTGTTCTTGCTGTTATTTATAGTGTTGTGTTGTTCTAGGTTTTGGTTGTTGATTTGCGTGTGATGTTATCCTGTATGTGTCGTGCGATCTCGCTGTAGTTCTACGTATGTGGGTAGTACTGTGGTTGGTGTCGTAGGCTTTCGCTGTCCTACTGCTGTGTCTAAAGCTGCCTTAAGCTGCTGCCGTCGATTGCGTCGTATAGGTTGTGTTGTTACTGCTGCTGGTGTTGTGGTTGTTGTAGGTTGTTGTAGGTCTTTGCTGTTGGTGTTGTAGTTGTCGTAGGCTGTTGCTGTTGCTGGTGTTGTGGTTAATGTAGATTGCTGTAGGTTTTTGCTGTTGGTGTTGTATTGGTTGTAGGTTGTTGCTGTTGCTGTTGCGGATGTTGTAGGTTGTTGTAGGTTTTATTGCTGTTGGTGTTGTAGTTGTCGTAGGATGTTGCTTTTGCTGTTGAAGGTTGTTGTAGGTTTTTTTTTCTGTTGGTCGAATGGCTAAAGCTATCGTGGCTGATATTGCTGCTATACCTAGAGGTGACTTAGAGGTCTCACGTGTTTGCCGTTCAGAAGAAATCTTTTTTTTTTGTAGGCTTCTGCAACTGCTGTGTGCTGTTGCTCGTGGTAGGGCAAAGAAACTTCCTTGGCTCTTGCTGCTGGCATACATGGGTTGCTCCTGTTATGGTCTGGTGGAGCACCCTAGTTGGCTGAAGCTAGCTACCTCTTCTCTGGTCGTTCTGATGATAATAAGGCTTATGTAGCCTTATTCAATCAGCCTCAAGTAAGTGGTTTAAATGATTTGTATGGGTACTTTTGTGTACCCTGGAGCGGCTCCTTGGATGGGCTGATGGAGCACCCAAATTTTTTCTTGGTGTCGATATGGTGCGGTAGATGTCTTAAGATGGCGTGCAAATTTGTTGTCGTGTGCTGTTAATAGTAGTTTAGTTTAGCTTTTGTTTTATATTCCTCGTATTTTTTTTTCTAAGCAAACTTACCCTTTTCTTTTTTTTTTTTTTAATTTTATATTTAGTTTTATATTAAACTATTTATTTTTGGTATTAATTTTTCTTTGTTTTAACCTTTAAAAAAAATTAACTTTTACAATTCTACAAAAAAAATATGAATTTTACTTTAAAACTACGACTGTACCTTTTCCTTTTTTTTTTTTTGTTACTTATTTTCGAGACACACGACTTTCGCGCACTTAATATTGACACCAACTGACTGGATGGTTCCCAAAAATGTACTTTCTTGCTGTCCTAAAGAGACATTTTTGACATGGTGGTATATCCGGTCACCTTTTTTTGGCAATTTTGGACGGGATTTTAACCACAAAAATCCAATTTCCACACTTCGTATATTTTTGATTTTTTTGAGAATAGGTGTGTCGAAATTAGGCTTTCCTGGTTAAAATCCTGGAAGATTCTCTTCCCGGAAATTCCCATTCTCACTAACACCACTTCCCGTCTCGGTGTTAGTTGACGAAAGTTAATTTTGCTCTATTTTCTTTTTCTTTCTGTCATGACTATTTAATTTAACTTTAGCTTTTCATTAAAACTCCAATTTACGGGCCATTTCGCTCGAATCCTCTCATGTCCTTCCGTGGTGTAATGGTCCTGTCACTCGACCGCAACCCCAACACCTCCGGGTTCAAATCCCATCAAATATCCTTTTTTTTTTTTCTTTATCTTAATTTTTATTACTTATTTTTTTTTCCCAATCTTTTAAGTAACTTCCTTTTTTTTTTTTTGTTTGTATCTAAAGCAGGCTTAGTATCTAACTCCAATGACAGCCCTGCTCGAAACCATCTTTAGTTACAATTTTCAAATTGTATCGTTATTACCTACTTTTGTATATATTTAAATCTACTTCCGAGCGGAACCGGTTCAACCACTAAAAGTTCGACGTCAGCTCATACCCGAACCCAATTGTTGAACTTTAATCATTTGGATAAAATCCAACCCCTACAAATGCATTTCCGTTTGACTATGAATACTAAAATCCTAATTCAAAAAAAACTTAACTGACTCTTGGTAATTCCTTACAAACCTGCTTTCTTTTCGGAGAGCAAATGATGAAAAGGAACAGGAAGACAAGAGCACTCATGCACAGACTGACAAAGCCGGGCAAAAAAAAAAAAAAAAATGTAAGTTCTTCCTATCTCCTTATATCTTTTGCATGGTATACACCAACTCGCTTACCGTTAAAGTCCTCCAGCTCATACAAATTGTTACCTATCACTCTCTTTACTCTTAACTTCAAAAACTTGGGTGCCAACTTGGCATTGAACTTTTTCGTCGCGTCACTCAAAGCGAAATTCCTCTTGAAAACTACCTCACCTACAGAAAATCTTACGGCTTTGCTTCGTGTATTGTAAACACTCTCGTACTTGGAGTGAGCATTTGCCAATGAATCTTTTATGTAGCTGTGTAGGATATTCATTTGGGATGCCTTAGACAATACCCTGATTTCGGAATTGTTCAGACCGTTCAGGTCGCTGAGCAGTTTATAGTCCGAACCATGTTCGACCATCGTTTGACCAAACAGAGCCTCGTACGGTGATACTCCAATAGCCGAGTGCACTGTTGTGCAAAGCGCGCTAGCGATTGAGGGTAGATGCAAATCCCAGCTTCGCTAATCAGGGTCGATGTAAGATCGAATTGCGGCCAAAATTGAACGATTCACCCTCTCGCTAGCGTTAGCTTGAGGGGAATACGCTGCAGTCCTCACATGGTTTATACCGTACGAGGTCATCAGCTTGTCAAACTCCTTACTCACAAACTGCTTTCCGTTATCAGAAAGTATTGTCTCAGGCACCCCAAACAAACACAAGATGTTTTCTACAAGAAACTTGATGACTGTGTCAGAGGTGGCCTTTCTAAGTGGTTTTATCACCACAAACTTCGTTAGTTGGTCCAGCGCAATTACAATGTATGTGTTCCCGTTCTTGGAGCGCGGGTAAGGACCAAGAAAATCAATGTAGACCATTTGAAAAGGTCTTTCCGCCGTAAATGCCTTCCCCATTGGTGGCCTAAGGGTACTATTTGGCGCCTTACAAGTTTTACAAATGTCGCAATTTCCTATCAAGGCCCTCACCTGTGCCGCCATGCCAGGCCAAAAGAACCGAGTACGAAGTCGGTACAACGTTTTCGATATACCACCATGCGAAGCTCGAGGTGGTTCATGAGCCAAAGTTATCAAACGATCGGTCAACGCTTCAGGAACCCAAAGCTTCCAAACAAGGTCATCTTCTAACGGATTACCTGTGCAATGTTGGACCTTCTTATAAACGAAATTGTTCGAAACTTGAAGGTCCGGTAGCTGGTTCTTTTGATTTTTGACTGTGTCAATGACCTTGGAGTATTCCTCAGATTTAAAGCTGGGGTCTTCAAGATCTATATGCAGCACGTCAGAAGTTTCGTCCACAACCGAATCATCGGGGCTCAATGCATCTACTTCGAAAACTCTTGACAGAGCATCTGGTACCACATTTTGTGAACCTTTCCGATGTTCGATTGTAAAATCGAAACCTTGAAGCTTTAGGCTCCATCTCGCCAATCGACCGCTTAAATCTCTTTGACTCATAAGCCACTTCAAGCTTGCGTGATCTGTAATTATCTTAAACGGTTGCCCTTCCACGTAAGCTCGGAACTTTTTGACACCGACTACTGCCGCGAGGCATTCACGCTCCGTAACACTATAATTACGCTGGGCCTTATTCAGTTTTTGAGAATGATAGCAAATCGGCTTTTCACTGTTTTCATCATCCAACTGGCATAAAACACAACCGATGCCTGTGCTTGATGCATCGCAGAGGATGATGAATTCCTTTTCAAAATTGGGGTTTACCAGAACTGGTGCGGAAGTCAAGGTCTCTTTCAATTTTTCGAAGGCTTTTACTGCCTCTTCGCCAAAGACAAATTTACTCCCTTTCTTCAGACAATCTGTAAGAGGACTGGCCAAAGTCGAGAAATCCTTGACAAACCTCCTGTACCAGCCTGCCAATCCTAGAAATCGCCTAACTTGTCGAGTTGTTGAAGGAATCGGGAAATCGTTTATAGCAGATACTTTTTCAGGATTTGTTTTTAGACAACCATCACTAACCATATAACCTAGAAATTTCAATTCTTTGAAACAGAATTTCGATTTCTGAACGTTAATGGTTAGTCCTGCCTGCCTAAGTCTATCCGCCAGCATACCCAATAACTTGATATGCTCATCAAAAGAACTTGAGACCACCAACAAATCGTCCACATAAGGAAATATTTGTTCTCGCAGTGAAACAGGTACCACTTTGTCTATGACCTCACACATAGTTTGCACTGCGTTTTTGAGACCAAATGGCATTACCTTAAACTGCATTAAAGGCCTGCCAGGAACCGTAAACGCCGTTTTTTCCCTTGATGATTTCTCCAGAGGGATTTGCCAAAACGCGTCCTTCAGATCTATGCTTGAAATAAAGCGCGTATCTGGAAGGCGCGATAGCAAACCCTCTATATGAGTCATTGGATACGCATTTCCCTTCGTCTTGGAGTTCACCTTTCTATAATCCAGGCATAGTCGATTCTTTCCTGGTTTTCGAACCAGGACTACCGGGGAGCTCCATGCACTGGAACTCTCTTCTATCACTCCAAGCTCAAGCATGCGATCCAATTCCTCATACATCAGCTTTTGCACTGCTGGAGAAATCGGATAAAAACGTTGTTTAATAGGTTCGGCGTCGCCCGTATCTATTTTATGTTCTGTCAGCGAAGTTTTTCCTAGGCCTAACACAGCGGAGGATGGAAACATGTTGACTGTTTTCCTTAATGCTTCAGATTGCTTTTCCGTCAATTCATGTGCATTGGGATCTGGTTCCTTTGATGTCATATCAAGTGAAAGTTCGGAGAGGAGATTTGGGGCTATGTTAAATTCCCTCCAGAAGTTTATACCGAGGTACAACCGCTGCTGCAAGGAAGGCACAATATACAAGTGTATATCTTTTGTGACTCCCTTGTAGGTTATCTTCGCCAAGATTTTGCCTACTATGGCCTGATTCTTTCCATCAGCGGTTTTAATCTTCTGAGTTAATTTAACATAGTCCACATTGTTTTTGGTCAGAAAATCGATCCCTCCCTCACCCAAACAACTCAAGCTTGCCCCACTATCGAGCAACCCTAATATCGACTCACCAAAGATCTTTACACTAGCGTAAGGTCGAGGATCTTCTACGCTACACAAAGTTGTGGCTTCAATCGACCTGTACTCTAGCTTCTTGTTTCTGAACTTCTCACGTAGTTTGAGCACTTTTTCTGAAACTGGTGTTTTTGTCTCTGTCGTGCCGAAGATTCTCTCTCTCACTTTATAATAGTTTTGCAACCTTTCATGCAAGGTCTTGGGTGGATTTTTGAGGGGCCGATCTTTCTCTGTTGCCGTAGTTTCATTAAGATTTGGGTGAGTTTCTGGCTTCAAAATTGTAATTTTACTGGGGACTTGATCTTCGAAGTTTTTTGTATTGTTATATCGTTTTGTATAGTCTAAATCATTTGGGGTTTCTACTGGCTGTCCGATTTCTGGATTTTCGAGCAGTTCACCCTGGACATGGGACTGCCCTTCGGGTCGTTTCCCGAACATCTTGGGCATTGGGGAACGGTGGTGTTTTCGTAGCCACATTTATAGCAAAATAAGTTCCTTTGCGGAACTTGACATTCAAAATATGTGTGCCCTTTCTCCTTGCAATTGAAGCAAACCAGATTTCGAACGTCTCTGTTCACATTGAATGCTTCAAGGCTTGGACTGCTTTCATCAGGGTGCTCTACTAAATCCAGCTCGGAAACGTTTCTTCGGGTTGTCGATGCTTGTGGTTGTTGGAACTGGTACCTGGGCCTTTGTGAGCTAGTATCCTGGTTGTTCAGATATTTTTCAATGTTTCTACAAACATACACCATTTCGGATAAGCTGTTCGTACTGAACGTGATGAGTAGCTCACCCATTCGTCTCTTAACGTTTAGTTTCAACAGTTCAACTATCTCGTTTGGCTGTTTGGGAATCCGTAGTCGACTGTTAAGCTCCTGAATTGCCGAGTAAAAATCATCAAATGACTCGGAGGGTTGTTGACGTCGGTCAAAAAGTTTCCTCGACAACTCGGAGTCAGTCTCTAGGCTTCGGTATTGCTCTATTAAAGCCAGCTTAAGAGTGTCCCAATTGGCGTTTGGGTTGGATTTAAGGTACATCCAAAACCAGTTTCCAACGGACCCAGAAACAAAATGATGGAAATTCATGACTATCTCTTCCCAACTAACATTATATGAACTTCTCAACCTATTAAGTCTGAAGAGAAAGTCGTCCACTGTCATCTGCTTTCCGTCGAATTTCAACCCCCACTTATGAAAATGGTGGTATCTATTCGCGGATGGTAAGGGAGCATTGTTAAACGTGGTCCCCAGAGTATCACTCAACGATAGGTTGTTCAACTGACGCAAAAACTCGTCAGCGTTGTTCGTTGGCCTCTGATTCGGGGGGTGAGTTGTTGACTCATACTGTGGACGTGGAGCTGTTGTAGGATTAGGGTGAGTGGCATCCGAGTTGCTTTGGTCTGGAGGATTTCTTCGGTCAGCATTGAAAAAGGTGTTTACCGGTGCATCTCGCTGTCCTGCGAACCGAGGTGGGGTAGCATCAGGCGTAATATTCGCCAAAGTTTGGCGCACTATGTTTGCAACCTGATCTTGCAAGAAAATCCTACTCCGTTCAGCTTCCGCTCTGAGAAATTCCATCTCTTTAGCGTGGTTTAAACCTATCGCCACCGTGACCACTTCCTCGATGTAATCGGTAAGGATCTCATCTTCCTCTGTATCTTCCCTAACCGTATCACTCGGACCACTCCCGCTCTCCACCGACTCTTTCTGATTCAAAGCTTGATTGCTCTCTTCTTCATTCTGTGCCACTAGTGCCGCTGCCCCCCTCCTTTTCACCTTGCTCTCCTGAAGAACTCCTAATAGCTTCCGTTATATTAGCGTTTTGCGTAAGGGCATCCGGATTACTTCGCAAGATCTCCCGCTTACGGAACTCCGATAAGGATAGCCTACGTCTCGGCATATTTTACCAAAATACAACAAACACTTAGAACGAAATTCTCAAATTCAAAAGAACAGATAGAAAAAAAAATCCTTGGACCCAAAATTTCAAAAATAAGAATAGAGCGAAACTATACCAATATAACTAAATTGAATTATCAAAACTAGCAGATAGTACAATTCAAAGTTATTTAAACGAAAACCAGAAACTAAAATTAAATGTTTAAAATGAGGCCAGATAATTTCAATGTAGCCCCAAACTTTTCAAAAATGAAAGAAAGGACCTACTCCAAGAATGAAAGAACGGACCTACTCCAAAAAAAAATAATTTTTGAAAGAGAAATAAAATTCAAGGAAAGGTAGATAATACTGTATACACTATTCAAAAAAAATTAATATGATCCAAACCACTACTAATCGAAATGAATATTAAAATGAAACAAAAAAAAATACTCAATTTTGAAATCATTGAATCCAAAAATGAAAAGTTTTTTGAAAATAAATAGCAAGGTTTGAATCCAAAAATGAAAAGTTTTTTTTTTTTTTTTGAAACTTAATAGAAATGTAATAAAAAAAGGGATATAAAGTTTAAAAAAAAAGAAAACTTCCTCGTAATCAAAAAAAAATCTTTCCAAAATTTCAAAAAAAATTGTTTGCAAAAAAAAAATTAGTCTTACCAAACAAAGAGAAGATTATAAAATAAAACTATAAAAATAGGTATAAAGATATAAATACAAAAATTTATATATCATTCGAAAAAGAATAAATGTATCTCAAAATCCAAAAAAAGAAAAAATGTATCTATCATAAAATAAGGGTGGATGTGGCATGTAAACAACAACTCTAGACCTCTTGCAGACGATCATGCCAAAATTCCACTCTCTCAGGGTGCTTTCTCTCTCTTCCTCCCACTCGCTCACTAAACTTCATATCAAAAATAATTACACCGCCAAAAGGAAAATTTTCAAACTTTTGCTCTTTTCATCAGTTATTTGCTTATAGATATTTTAAAAATCAACGCAATGTTTAAGCGAATATTAATATGTGTTCGCAAACAAATACCAGCTACATGGCTTAGTGTTTGTGACGATCACTCTTCATTCGCATAATTGAATTTTAGATCTAAAAATCGAACATCAAATCATCGAAAAAAAACACATCCACGATTTGGATTCGCTTTTCGATTAAAAAATTTTCAAAAAAAAAAAAAAAATTAAATGACCGGAAGGGTACAAGCCGAACGCAACAGGCTGAACAGGGACACTATCACCCATCCACTGGCCGTCGACCTGTAACTCCTCGGATTTCATTGAACGCCAAATTTGAACAAAACTAACTACTCGCAAAAACTGAAAAAGACAAAAAAAAAATTCGAAAAATAAATTTTCTTTCCATTGGTTAATCTTCTTCCTTTCCAAAAAGGACGAATCTCGGCCCCACGTTGGGCGCCACCTGTAACGGAACCTCTGTGGTTGCGAAAGGACCTTCGAGAAAGGACAACTTCTCATCTCCCAATGGGGAGGCGCTATAACCCAAAATAAAATAAACTCTAAGCGCATATGAAATTGTCCAAACTCCAAGCCCCTTTCTAACCTCCACTCCATACGCCACCATTACGACCTTTAGTCTACAGGACTCTAAAGGCCGATCCTGGCAGCTGAAGTGAAGGGTGTCCGGTGTCATCCATACAGCTCGGCATGCTTGCTGGGTACCTTGGCTGTGCTCGTCGGAATGGTATGGGATCTTGCTGCGATGAAACACCGAACGCTTGTTACGTTTAACTTCATGCCAAAATTAATTATAGAAAAGATGTTGGTTTTCAAAAAAAAAGTTTTAAAATTAGGTTCAAATTATAAATAAATTTGAGACCAGAATTCGAACGTTTATAAAAAAAAAGATGATTGAAAATTATTTGAAATAAAAAAAAATAATGACCAGGCAAGAGAAATTGAGGGTTGGCAACCCTGAAGAGAGGGGTGGACAAGATGGAAATGTCCAATGAGGAAACCCGCCCACGCATCACCGTATGTAAGCGTCCTTGGCTACTGTGTCCTCTGTATATTATTACAGTAGCCCCCTAATTCGAAGTACGATAGTAAATCTAAGTACTTATCATTATAATCGCACTAGATAAACTCATCTGCTGTCAGAGCCTTGTCTAATGCCGCTACATCCACCCTTTATAAAGAAATCTCAATAAACCATTTTAAATGATTTCGCTAAAAATTAAGAAAATTGCCTTCCCATAGTTCATCGTGAAAAGAGAGAATCCAAATCACATAGAAAAGGCTCAACACCATTCGCTTCATATAAAAGTTCACAAATTTTATTCATATAAAAATATAAAAAGAATAATATAAATGTAAATAACAATAAAAAAAAATTTAATATGAGCTCGAACTCAAGGTTAATATATCAATAATAAACCAAAGATTCTACAAAGCAAAAAAAGAACTCGGCTTATTCGAACTGCTTCGTTTAGTTATAAAACTTAAAATTTAAAATTCAATTAACAAAAAAAAATCAAATAAATCTGTACTATTGGAATCGCATAGGTAACCAATCAGTTTAGGTATGTTATTCAATTTATGTATCTTATGATCTTATCTCAAATACATTCGGTATATCCAATTAAGTGGCATTAATGCACATTATATATCTTCCAAAAAAAATGTATCTTTTATTTATGTATTTTAATTTCTGTGTTTCAAAAAAAAAACTCTAAATTCAAATTTCGAATTATGTACAATTTGTCCTAAATAGTATGCTTTAATTGTTTCGTTCACTGATTTTGTAGCATACTCTTAGGTCTTTTATAAATATAAAACCATAACAAAAAAAAATGAAATATGGTTCGAGTCTTTAATACTCCTAAGCGAGCGAATACGATCTTAAAAACTCTCAACTCAAATAACAATTTCAATATAATCTTTGTATATAAACTCTATAGTAATACCATGGAGACGTTTTTATTAGTTGGGTGTGTGATCGGTGGTGCGCTGGCGTCGCTAAAGTTGCTTCAACATTTTTAAAATTGAATTATCAACATTCGCATGTGTATCTGGTTTTGTTGTTGATTTTTTCGGTATGAATTCTTTTTTCTCTTTTTTTTTGCTATGAATGAATTTTGAAAGCAATGGTGGTGGGTTTTTTTCTTAATTTTTGCTCTATCATCTGTTTTCCGCGCGTTCGTCTGTTTTTTCGTTCTTCTTGAATCCAAAGAATTTTATGCAAGGATTTTGTTTTTTTTTTTGTTTTTTTATCTGTTGAGAGATTTCGATTTTTTTCTTATTTGGGTTCTTAGTCGTTGTGTTTTGTTGTTGTATGTGCTTGACGAGGTGCATTAAGAAAAAATAGATTTTATTTTTCTGAATTTACAATTTTGTAGATCAGAATCAAAACGAAAGAAATTTAAGCTGAAAAAATGAAACAGCGATGTACCTACATATTTCAACCATTTTTCATGTAAATTATTGATTTCTGGAAATCATTGTTTTGATCGAAGTTTTCATTAGGTACGATGATCTTACAAATAATTCTCGTTAGATAAGTATGCATATCGTCCGTCAGTCTGCGAGGGTGTGTTTGTGCGATAATTATCTATGGGTAGCAGAGATGTGAAAGAATGCATTAATTTCAGTATTGCAATCAATTATTGATTAAAAAGACGTATACATATTTTGAAGTATTTTTACTTCACCTCAGTACTTCAACCTCAAATGTAATTCCCAACTCAATAAAATTCGATGTGGTTAATGTTTGAAACAAAATATTGTAGACAAAATATTTTTCAATTAGGGTGGTCCAAATAAAATATTTTAGCAGATTTTGTAATTTTACAATAGGGTGCATTTTAAAAATTTTATCTACCATGTTCCTAAAGGAAATTCTATAAAATTCGGTGTGGTAAATACTTGAAACAAATTCTTGAACAAAAAAAGTACTTTTACAGATTTAGGATGAATTATATTTTAATATACAGAAATCTTGTGAAGCATACTACCTAATGGTATTTTGAGAAAAAATAATTGAGTATTTTCATAGTAGGGTGTCCCAAAAAATGCTATCTTTTATGTTTTTAAAATTTGAGGAAGGTGCGAGGTTGGGTGTATGCAAAGTTTCTTTTGTATTTAAAGAATCTGGATTTAAAGAAACTTTAAATTTATCCTATGCATCTTATGTCAACATGAGTTTTTTAAATAAACATACAGGGTGTCCCGGACTTGAGTGGAAGTATTTAAGGGTGTGGTTCTTGGGGTTATTCTGAGAAAAAAATTGTATGGGGGAAAGTTGTATCTTCCCTCCCTGAGGCCCAAAGTTGCACATTTGAAATTTTCAGACATGAAAATGTAATGCATTATAAAAATTCACATTACCTAGGTACTACCTACCAACTGTACGATTGCAGCAAATTTATATAACTTCTTAATACGTATGTTTGTGTCTAACATACCTTTGTACTTATATAAAGTAGTTGTATTGTTCAAAGTATGCATACCCACTTAAATCATAAAAAAAACGAACAAACATTCGAGTTTCATACCGTAGTAGTTTTAGGTCGGTTCTCTTCATCATTAGTCAACTTGCCGAAAACTCCAGAGTTGGCGAACTCTAGAGTTGATTACAAATCGAGAGTTGGATGGCAAGTTGAAAATTGCTTTTCTTCACTTCTTAAATCCTCAACTCGGGAGTAATTTGAAAGTTGGCCTACTTCAGATTTTCAAAATATCCCTGGGATATTTGTGACAGGTAAGTCAATTTCAATGGCAGATTTGAATAAATTGCGTCTATTCAATTTGAAATTAATGTTTCAGAATTATTTTTGAAAACTTAAAAAAAATAATTAATTGCGGAAAAAAACAAAACAAACTACCAAAAGTTGGCTTTAAAAAAATGTATAATACTTAATTGTAAGTATAACCGTTATTTTTTAATATTTGTTTTACATTTTTAGTACTTTTTTTTTATAAAATTGCCCCTCCCGCCCGAAAGGGGGGAGATAGACCCCCTCCCATTGTAAATAATGCTTGTATTAAACTGTTCTACAAAAAAACCGTTATAATTTCTTGGCGCCTAAGTAATCGTATGCTTCCCAACTTATATATAACAGAAGAAATAAAATCTAATAAAATAATAATTTTTCTTAAAATATAGCTTAAGTGCTTAACTGCCCCATATCCAAAGGATATTTTTACCCAAGCTAAAAGAACAAAACGCGCTAGAAAAAACGTTTAGCAAGAAAAAACTTTAAAAACTAATTGAACCTAGCACAACGTACATACAGTGTACGACTTGCTACTTTGCAAATCGTGAAATAGAAAAATTTTGATTTAGCTTTCAAGAATAAATCTATTTCTGTTAAAACTTATTTTTTTCTTTTGTAAAACCAACGTTTTAGAATTATTTCAATTAATTCAATTATACAACAGTACGACGAGGAAAACTGTATCGAAAATAAAAGACCTTTCTAGTGTAACGTGACTTATAACAATGACTTGTCTTTATTCTTCTTGCTTTAATGTAACATCGTTTTAAGCTATTTATGTTAAAGTTAAAGATAAAATATGGTGAACCTTGGTATCAAGGCGCGAAATTCAAACATTTATTTATAAGATAGTGATGGGACTTAAAATTCGATAAAAGTTCAATACATTTTTATTTTTCTATATGTTATTATATAAATTCATATATAAATTCATTTTCTTAATTTTTAAGTTCGATTGTTTAATATAATGCGCTCCAACATACAGGGTATCCTGTAAATAATGGATAACCTTGCAACTGGTTGTAGCAGGCCTTATGACCTTTCCAGAAAAAAATATAAAAAAATATTTTCCCAATGGTTACTATGTTATGATGTTTTTTCAAAAAGTTGTTAACAAGTACTACTTTCTTCAAATACGTGAACGCTACGACCATGGATGAACAATTTTTACTTTTTTTCTAATTTTGTAGTATTCTAGAATAACTGTTGTAATAGATGGGTGATAAAATTTAATAGTAGTTATTGCATTTTTTGTATTATAATTTTTTAAAATATTTTTTTCAGTACAAACATTTATTTTCAAAAAAGTTTGACCACCTCTAATAAATTAAAATTGTATGAGAACATGAATGGCCAGTAGGCCAATTGCTTCAAAAAGTTGTCTATTTAATGCACTTTCCAAAATGGTATAACACATGCTTGTGTATAAACAAAATAACCAAGAAAATATGTCAATCATCTTATAAACCAGTTTTTAACATTTTCGCAAAATGTCTATCAAAATGTTACAATAACCTCCAAATTTGGGTTGGACAAAGATTTTCTCTTTTGATGTGTAAGAGGGTTCATTGCTAAATTTTAGGTGTTGAAAGCCCCACCATTTGGCCACCATATTGAAGAACGAGTTCTAAAAAGTTCTCCGTGGCAACTTAAATTTTATTAGTCTTAGAAAAAAAACTTTGGTACAAATTTGTAGCAAATTCAATTTTCTTCAATTTATGTTAACACACTTTTTACCCTTAAGTTATAAATAAAAAGTTATAATCAAAATTTAAACATTGAAAAAATTCATATGTTTTTGAAACATTGAAACAATATCTGAAACGTACCGTAATCTTTAGAGGCATTTTTGGGATATCAAAATGAAAAAAGGGGGCGTGGCAGTGGACGGATTTGAACAAAAAATATGTTTAAAATCTTTTCTAGCTCATGTAAATCAACTCTGAAAATTTCATCTAGATCAATGGGGCTTTTCCCGAGATATAGAGACATGATGAAAGTGGTTGTGGTTGTAGGTGGGTATACAAAAATCACCTCCATATTTTTCTTACCCATACAAACAAATTCTAATACCTCAAATAATCATTAGAGTTGTTTTTGAGCTATGTATAAAGATATAAAAGTGGAAGGGGCGGTGGGCAGATTGGAACAAGAAATATTTATGAATATGATTCATGCGAATCAGCTCTGAAAATTTCATGCAGATCGTATGAGCCGTTGCGAGGATATAGAGACATGAAAAGATTCTTTTTTGTTACCCACCCAACTGATCAACTAAATCAAATGACAACCGCCACCTGCCTATGCAACGTACTGACCATATCGAAATCCAACAATATTTTTTTTCTCGAATAACTGAAAAACCTACCTACAACAACAAAAATAACAAAAAACAAATACAAAAACACCCACCCCACGATGCCCAACTGACCTACATTAAGAACCAACCCAATATCGATCAACCCACCAACACCAAAGGCAACCAGTTTAAATACGTACCTACATACAATCTCAATAAAATATTTCGACCGCTCGCCGAGCAGGAGCAGCAGCAGCAGCAGCCGAGTATAACAACAAAAACACACAAAAATAACAAAACACGAAAAAAAACCACAACCAAAAAATATACATGCCTAACTAAATGACAACATAATCAGGGTTGCCACTTTTCTGCAATTGCAATAGATCCACTGCATTTTTTTTTCTCAAAATCAATCTAATGCCTTAAAATAAAATCTACTGCACTTGATTTTACGAACAAAATTACCCTCCACGCCTTAATAATAATATGATATGTTTAATTTATAGCTATTTTGTTTGTTTTTTTATGTTTTGAAGAAAAACAAATGCTATATTTTATTTATTTTTCAGTTTTGTTCGAATGACATAATTAGTTTTTTGAAAAAAAAAAAAAATAAATTAAAAAAGATATCTACTGCGAAAATATCTACTGCACTTTTTTTGCAAATCTACTGCGAAAAATTTTCTGAGGTGTGGCAACCCTGAACATCATACTTACCTACCTACCTACAAACAATCTACAATCATACATACCTACATAAAACTCGAACAAACGCATTTTTTTCTTTTTGCTTATTAAGGGAAGAGCGCCGAAAACCAACGACAACCTTCCCCCAGCAAAGCATCTTCACAACTAAAAAGTAATAATGAAAATGACATCTAAAAATATACAAAGATTCAAGCATGGTGTTTCAACATGTGTCAAGCAACATTCATGGGTGTGTCAACATGGGTGTGTCAACATCAGACGGTGTGTCAACATTTATCTTCATGATATTACTATAAAGTTTATATACAAAGATATAATGGTCAACAAACGACTTACCCGAGCTTTCAGATTAATGTGTTTTTTTTTTCTTTTAATGATTACGATGGTATTTAATGATCAGCTGCCGTCGACATGATGTGGTGCACCGCTTCATGGATTGGCGAATTATGTTGTTTTTTTTTTTTCTTTATGATTGCATGTAGATTGTTTGTACCTATTTAAAATATGAAATTTGAATGACTTTAAAATCTTGTTCGCTTTACAAAATGAAATTCTCTAATCATCTAAATAAATATAAATAGTTTTTGATAATTCTTACTACGTAATAAATATGCTTCTAGTATTCTACTTAAGTTTACTTTTTTTTTAATTTAGTTTTAATTTAAGTTTTATTTTAGTTTTAGTTTAGTTTTAATCAAAAATGAATATAGGTAGTAATAGTAGTGAAATTTTACTTAGCTTTAATGGGTTTAGTTTGTTTTTATTTTAATCGTTGGATATTGTTTGTAAGTTGTTTCTGCAAGGCGAGTAAAGGTGTCCTGTGTTCTTGCTGTTATTTATAGTGTTGTGTTGTTCTAGGTTTTGGTTGTTGATTTGCGTGTGATGTTATCCTGTATGTGTCGTGCGATCTCGCTGTAGTTCTACGTATGTGGGTAGTACTGTGGTTGGTGTCGTAGGCTTTCGCTGTCTACTGCTGTGTCTAAAGCTGCCTTAAGCTGCTGCCGTCGATTGCGTCGTATAGGTTGTGTTGTTACTGCTGCTGGTGTTGTGGTTGTTGTAGGTTGTTGTAGGTCTTTGCTGTTGGTGTTGTAGTTGTCGTAGGCTGTTGCTGTTGCTGGTGTTGTGGTTAATGTAGATTGCTGTAGGTTTTTGCTGTTGGTGTTGTATTGGTTGTAGGTTGTTGCTGTTGCTGTTGCGGATGTTGTAGGTTGTTGTAGGTTTTATTGCTGTTGGTGTTGTAGTTGTCGTAGGATGTTGCTTTTGCTGTTGAAGGTTGTTGTAGGTTTTTTTTTCTGTTGGTCGAATGGCTAAAGCTATCGTGGCTGATATTGCTGCTATACCTAGAGGTGACTTAGAGGTCTCACGTGTTTGCCGTTCAGAAGAAATCTTTTTTTTTTTGTAGGCTTCTGCAACTGCTGTGTGCTGTTGCTCGTGGTAGGGCAAAGAAACTTCCTTGGCTCTTGCTGCTGGCATACATGGGTTGCTCCTGTTATGGTCTGGTGGAGCACCCTAGTTGGCTGAAGCTAGCTACCTCTTCTCTGGTCGTTCTGATGATAATAAGGCTTATGTAGCCTTATTCAATCAGCCTCAAGTAAGTGGTTTAAATGATTTGTATGGGTACTTTTGTGTACCCTGGAGCGGCTCCTTGGATGGGCTGATGGAGCACCCAAATTTTTTCTTGGTGTCGTTGGTGTCGATATGGTGCGGTAGATGTCTTAAGATGGCGTGCAAGTTTGTTGTCGTGTGCTGTTAATAGTAGTTTAGTTTAGCTTTTGTTTTATATTCCTCGTATTTTTTTTTCTAAGCAAACTTACCCTTTTCTTTTTTTTTTTTTTAATTTTATATTTAGTTTTATATTAAACTATTTATTTTTGGTATTAATTTTTCTTTGTTTTAACCTTTAAAAAAAATTAACTTTTACAATTCTACAAAAAAAATATGAATTTTACTTTAAAACTACGACTGTACCTTTTCCTTTTTTTTTTTTTGTTACTTATTTTCGAGACACACGACTTTCGCGCACTTAATATTGACACCAACTGACTGGATGGTTCCCAAAAATGTACTTTCTTGCTGTCCTAAAGAGACATTTTTGACATGGTGGTATATCCGGTCACCTTTATTTGGCAATTTTGGACGGGATTTTAACCACAAAAATCCAATTTCCACACTTCGTATATTTTTGATTTTTTTGAGAATAGGTGTGTCGAAATTAGGCTTTCCTGGTTAAAATCCTGGAAGATTCTCTTCCCGGAAATTCCCATTCTCACTAACACCACTTCCCGTCTCGGTGTTAGTTGACGAAAGTTAATTTTGCTCTATTTTCTTTTTCTTTCTGTCATGACTATTTAATTTAACTTTAGCTTTTCATTAAAACTCCAATTTACGGGCCATTTCGCTCGAATCCTCTCATGTCCTTCCGTGGTGTAATGGTCCTGTCACTCGACCGCAACCCCAACACCTCCGGGTTCAAATCCCATCAAATATCCTTTTTTTTTTTTCTTTATCTTAATTTTTATTACTTATTTTTTTTTCCCAATCTTTTAAGTAACTTCCTTTTTTTTTTTTTTTTTTGTATCTAAAGCAGGCTTAGTATCTAACTCCAATGATAGCCCTGCTCGAAACCATCTTTAGTTACAATTTTCAAATTGTATCGTTATTACCTACTTTTGTATATATTTAAATCTACTTCCGAGCGGAACCGGTTCAACCACTAAAAGTTCGACGTCAGCTCATACCCGAACCCAATTGTTGAACTTTAATCATTTGGATAAAATCCAACCCCTACAAATGCATTTCCGTTTGACTATGAATACTAAAATCCTAATTCAAAAAAAACTTAACTGACTCTTGGTAATTCCTTACACAAGAAGCTTCCATTGTCTAAGCATTGACCCTGCCTCCGTTGGTATAACCTTTAGCATATTTTTTTTTCATCTAAATATATTTAATTTACATACCCAATAAAAAAAAAAAATATTGTTGAACAAAAACCATTTTTTGAGTTGTAAATTAACTTAAACCATTTTTAAAATAAATGAAATCGTGTTTTAATTTATTCAAATTGTATCAAGTCCTCTATAAAATTAATAAAAACTAAAAAAACGAAAGAGTTGAGCGTTATAGATAATAAACAGAAATTGTATACATTAAACAAAATATACATACACTGCCGGAGAAAATTAGAGGAACGCAGACAAAAAGTGAAAACGTTGGTTTATTTTAATTGTATCTTTATTTCTTTAATGAAGATTTATGTCTTGATGAATGGGGAAACGTTTCAAATGGTAACAATTATTCTGCTCCTTGTTTTTCTGCAGAGAAAATGGACTTAAAAAATTTGAATTATTCTTTTAAAACTCAGTAGAAATGAGGATGGTTTAGTACTTGGTATTCCCTCTCTTCTTGCTCTAAGGACGAAAGTAAGTATCTTTGGTATATTTCTAATAACATTTTCGATGTTTCCTGGGTTCTTTGGCTCCATGCTTCAAGCAATGTACTTTTCAGTTCCCCAAAATTCATGAACTTGGAGTTTTCTTGTTCAACTGTCTACCAAGCATGTCCTAGACATGTTCAATGGAATCTAGATCAGGAGAACATGCTGGACATGTTCAGGTGGGCCTTTTGAAGATACTCCTGTTCGTAGTTTGAGACGAGGGTTATCGTGCATTAAGATGAAATTTTTGCTGATTCTTTGAGCAAATTGTACAACAATTGGTTCCAAAATATCCCTAACATACCTACTGTTCTGCTGTCAAGGACCAATTTTCAACCAAATGTAACTCCACGCGGGTTGCCAAACATATGCCACCCCAGACCATTTTGCTCTTTATCGCTTCACGTTTCAAAAAATAATGGATCTTTAGCGTCAACGCCAATTTAGCGTCAACGCCAATTTACGGTACGAATTTTAATTTTTCATCAAAAATATGCTAAAAGCTATGTGAACTTCACTAGAGAGAGAGAGAGAGAGAGAGAATTCTTACTCAAACTAAATACTATTTTACCATAAGCAATATTCCAGCAACATTTTTATTAGAAGAATCGGAAGAAAGCCCGGAAGAACAGAATAGATGATAAAATAAGAATGGTAAGATGGTGATTATGGTACATACCTAATTCAGTAAGTCCATTTTATCTTTATATTTTATTATAGGAATGGGTTGAACTTGTTCGCTTTTTAACATTTAATCAATTTTAAAATTTTAAAATGGGACTTAAGCCATTTTCAAAATAAATTTTTTGTCGTTTTATTAACTGAGCCAAATAAAAACAAGTGGTTTTTTCTTATTAAAATAAAAGATTAGGTTGTTTTCAGATGACTCAATCAATTATCTCGATTTTTTTGGAAAATGGACTTAGACCACTTTCAAAATAAACGGCTCATTTATAAATAATTGGGAGTTCACAAATGTTATCTTCTGTTCTTCTGAATGGCTATAAGGCGAAGATGGTTTTAGACCACTAAAACAATGCATGAGGAACATTCGGTTTCAAGAAATTTATTTTCGAATCTTCCCATACAAAAACTTCCTTTTTTCCAACAAATAAACAAAATGTAATTTCTTTTTTTAGTGTAGAAGCACACGCGTATCTGCAAGTACATAGGTATAATAGTTTCACAAGAAATTCTCGGCCAGTAAAAACACATTTGCATATATGTACATATTTTGTCGGCTTATGGATTTGCCCGCTGGAGTTTGATTAAACCACATATATCATGTTGTCCAACTGCAGTTGTATGCAATGCAATTTTCTTAGAGTTGGTTGATGCCAAATGGAAGTTCATTCGGAATAGTTAGCTAAAATGGGCCAAATTATAATTTGTGAGACAACTTCTGCAAGTTTAAAAATCAGTATAGTAGTAGTAGTAATATTTTATTGAGTTTTTCTTTAGATTTTACATTTAATTTCTTATGACTACATTAATCACTTAACATTATAGATTGCCGACTAGGGCTGTCAGATAAAATTTTCGCAATATCGGGACATCAGTGACAAAAAATCGGGACAAATCGGGACTTAGAAAAGGCAATGAACTGTTAAATATACAACAAATAGAAACATGTTAACTAGCTAAGACTTACGACAAAAAATAAATAAAAAGATTATATCGGGAGCATTGAAAATTCTGTTTTGTAACTAAAATATCTTCGGGTTCTTTGGTACTGTATACAAAAGTATGTCATTTCGAAAGATTTGCAATTCTGGTCAATTGTTTAAGCATTGACCTAGCTGTTGTCTAACGATCACTTGAAAATAAAAATGTCTCGATTTCTTATTTCGACTTGATGTCTTTGCAAATAATTTTAAGAACTCGCCGTGGTCAATATATGAAAGCAATTTTTGTTTGAAGGATTAATTAATAAAATTTAAAAACTAATCGCAACTATCATGTCCGGTGCCTCATAGGCAATTGCCTAAGACCACACATTGAATAGGGATGCAAAACCGATGAAAATTCATGTTTTAAGGCAACACATTAAGATTTCACAAAATTAAATCATGCAGAGCAGCATTATAATTTTCAAGTTTTATAAAATTGCGTTTTGTTTAAAACCTTCAAGCAATATTAAATAAAACCGTAAATAATAATTTGTATGGTTTTCTTTTTTTAAACTTTTGGGCGGCAAAATAACAATTTTCCGAAGGTGGCAGAAACTCCAGGTTCGGCAACGATCATGTGCATGCCTTGTTCCTTTACAAGAAATACCGTCCGAAATAAACTAAACTAAATATATACTACATCACATATTTTCTTCTTAATTCGGGAAATCATTTTAATAAAATTCTTTGATACAAGAAAGTAATTCTCTTGAGCAGTGGCGACGCGTGAATGAAAAATATAGTCGTTCACTTCATTTATTTTTATTTTCTTATGATTTAAGTTTGCACAAATTTTGGTGTTATGTACCTACTAGTATTTTTATTCAAATTTTCTCGATTTGTTTAAAAATATTTGCGCTACACTTTTGTGAGATGAACTGTTTTCCTCAATTTTTTTCAATAATTGTCCTAGAAAATGTAGATTTTAAATCTTTTAAGTTAAGCAAAAGATTTTCAAATAGATAATTCATAAGTTTCTGAAAAAAATTGCATTTAATTTTTATAGTTGCGATGTAAGAATAAAAACAATGGTTTAATAAAACAAAAATGCAGTTAAAAACGATTTTAAAAAATTTTCTAGGTACAAAAATATATGAAAAGATTCAACATCATAAGGAAATTGACAAACAAAATCATAAGAAATTGTTCTACTTCAAACAACGCCTATAGCTGCAAAATTAAAAAAAATTCAATAAGGACCTACTTTCTCTGTTTATGCACCTATCTTCTTTTTTTCAAAAACCTAATACCTACATTTCAAATTTCTTAAACAGTCTCCTGATTTAGACACTTTTTTTCTTAAATTTCTATTTTGGAATAATTCGCTAAAAAACCCTACTTTACTGCAGGGTCATATTCATAAATATTATAATATATGAGCCTATAATATAATTTTTACTTTTGTTCTACCACCAACCCACTTAGCTATGGTTATTTTCGACTTCATGATACCTACCATAATTTTTTCATGCACTCAATTTTGCTTTGAAATTTAACTCTTCTTAAAGAACCCAGAGAAGTTTCACATAAAAAAACTCAATCCCTCGAACAAATTTCCCATTTCGTTCATATTCTTCTTGCACGAATAGCAAAAGGCATCATACATACAACCACTCATACTTTGCCCACCCATCCATCCTATATCGAACACAAAGCACAAAAAACCTTTGCTTAATTTCGTTTGAAGTTCGAACCCACCACTACCATCAAAAACCATACCGACCAAACACCAAACAAACAAAATTTGAGTATTATAGACGAGCAAATCTCTCGACACTTGCATGAATTCGTTCACAGGTAATTTGAACGAATAGGTCGGTAGTATTTTGGTTATACTTTTTTTGTTGTCTGTATGCTTTTAGTGGTTACATTTCGTTCACAATTCATGTGAACGAGTTGAAGGTTAAAAATGATTAGGAATTTTGGTGTCGCAGTAGCAGGTTTTTTTGTTTGTTTGTATTTAAACTGCGTGCACAGAAGGGTTGCACGAAACTAGTAGAAAAGCAAAAGAATTTTGTAGGTGGTTAGGTTAATTTAATAAACTTTTATCATAATAATTTTATCTGAAAGCTAGTCGTGCATGAACGAATTGAACAATAGGACGCCTCGCCACTGCTCTTGAGTAAAAAAGAAAAGTCGGGACAAAATCGGGACAGTTTGTATATCGGGACAGGGATCAAATATCGGGATTGTCCCACCAAAATCGGGACGTCTGGCAGGCCTATTGCCGACTTGGAATTGGCCCAACTACACACTTAATATTTTTGTTGTTTTATTTTAACAGATTCTTAGTATTTATTTATAGCGATAACTCTAAATATTATTTCTATTAGTTCACTCAACAAGAACCATACTTTTGTTTCAAAATCAAATATATGCATTTTTTAAAAGATCTCAGTACTCGTCTCTCAAAGTGATGCCAAGATTATAATAATATTTGGTGATCACCTTACACAGACGAAAAAATAAATGTAATCACATTTGACTATCATAAATGTGACAATCACCAATCACCTTATCTGATTCCACCCCAGGATAAATAGAAATGGACCAAGATGACTTCCCTGGGGCACACCGGAGTGAGCAATGAATGAATTTGAAAGGCAGTTTCTAAATTTTACTAGATACGATCTATTTTCAAGATTTTATCCATGTGATAAAAAAGTTGGAAGACCAAAAGCTTTTAGTTTGAAGATAAAAATGTTGTGGCTTAGTTGGTCGAACGCTTAAGAGAAACCAGTGTATATGCAATCCACTTCACTGCCATTTTCTAACGCATTAGAACATTTATGCAAGAGTGTAAGTAGGTTTGTTACTGTTGATTTTCTTCTCACAAACCCATGCTGTTGATTACATATTAAATTCTTGGTATTTGGTATGGAATGCTAAAGTCTCACATATAACTTGTTCAAAGAGCTTTGGTATACATGGCAGTTGGGATATAGGCCTATAATTCGAAATATCAGTCTTATCACTCTTTTTAAAAATTGGAGTTAGGAATGAGGTTTTCCATAAACAAGGAAATTTCCCTGATTTAATAGAAAATTCAAACAAGAATTGAAGAGGCTCAACCAGAATATGTCTACACTTTTTCAATAATATTGGAGGAATTCCATCTGGTACAGATGAGTAATCATCATTTAAAGATGACAGAAGTTCTAAAACAGTACCTACTCTGTTGCACAGCGAAATTGGTGCAATTCGTTTGTGCATAGGAATGTAAATTTCGGAAATAATCTTCATCAATATCGAGAAGCGTGTTTACAAAAGAGTTACGAAAATTTTTCGCAAAGGCGCACAGTGGTCGGAAATCAACATTTAGCGCGAACTAAATATAAAACTGAAGGAGCAAATCACCATGACAAATGTTATCTATCGTACGTAGAATACATCCGCGTACCCACTCATGACCTTGGTTTTTTATTAAAGGTCAAAGATGTTACTAAAAGACCCGTTAGTTGAACGATTCAACCAATATTCGTAGCATGGTAAGCCAATTTTGAATTGTTTATCATTTGAAATGGGTGTGAAAATTCAAGTTTAAATTATTTTAATAATGTATAACCATGGATAAGGTATATAACGGTAAATATTTTTTTAATAAATTTAAGGACCTGTAAAGTGAGGACCTAGTTAAGAAGGATTTTTTTGTCATTATTTTTTTAAGTTGAGCATAGAAAAATCGCAAGTGTTTGCAAGTGTTAAGACTGCTCTAATATCGTTTGGGAATCACGTCTTAACAAGAAAGTACAAAAACAAAGTGCATTTACGTGCTAATTCATCTTTTACAATCGTCCCAAAAGGCCACAATTTTCAACATTTTTGGCATACCATGCTGCGAATATTGGTTGATTCGTTCAACTAACGGGTGTTTTAGTATCATCTTCAACCTTTAATACCAAACCAAGGTCATCAGTGGGTACGTGGATGTATTTTCCCTACGATAGATAACATTCGTCAAGGTGATTGGTATCTTCTATTTTTTAATTAGTTCGCGCTAAATGTTGATTTCCGACCACTGTGAGGCGGTGCAAATATCAATAGTTTCTTTTAACACACAATTTTCATAATTGAAGTTTACGGGGTAACCATCTGAGTTTTTCTTCGAATTTACAAACTTTCAAAATGACTTAGGGTCTTCTTTAAGAGATCTTCCCATTTTATATACATGATTTGTGTATAGAGACTTGGAAAGAGACTTAAATTCTTCGAAAAGGGCAATGTAAAAGTGGTGGTCAACAGAAGAAAGGGTTTTTAAATATATTTTCCATGCTCTATTTCTTCTATTCCGGAGTGACCTTTACTCTCTCGAGCTCGCTTTTTTTTAATATTTTTAAAGGAATAGTATTATTTATGCAATTATTAAGTATGGTGTTAAAACTAGAAACTGCTTCGTCAATATTAGTAGATACCTACTGATATACTATCAATACTACATCTAGCCAACTCTTCTGAGAGCAACTGAAAGTTTGCCTTTTTGAAATCAAAAGTATAAGAGCGGTCATAAGCATTGCTATTTTCCATGATATGACTGCTGAAGTCAAGAACTATATCCAAAGGAGCAGTAGCGGATCCAGGATTTGGCTGTGGGGGGGGCTTGAGGCTCCTATTTTAGACATTTCTCAATCCTAATTTTCTTTTATCAGAATGTAGGCCAGTCGGCAGAGTCAAACAATTGTTTCATAATACAAAAATATAACTAATGAAAAATGTTATCATTGGAAAAGGAGCAGTACAAAATTTTGTTGAGATAATTCAAATGTCTTTCTTTTTATACTGAATGTTTTTTGAAGAATTTATACATTGAATACATAGGCAGTACACAGATCGTGCTGAAATTTAGCTCCCACATTTCTCTCCAAACACCAGGAGAATATCACATAAAACAGCCGTTCTCAGAATACAAATTTTACTCAACAATTTCAAAGAATTTTTTTTCTTAAATATTTCAAGTAAATCTGATAAAATAAAATGGGTTTTTCTCGAATATCTCTCTCTTCCAATTTTCATTTTAACAAAGTAAAGTCTATCTAAATCTTAAGAATAAAATAATCTGTACAAATTTAGCTCGAGAATAATGTGGCGAACAACTATTTCATGCACTTAATTTTGACAGGCATCTTGGTGATGTATAGTAAGAAATGAAAATTTAATTGGATTTGCGTACTGCTCAGCCAAAATACTAGGTAAAATTTTGGGGAGAATTTTGTATGGGAGTAAAATTTTACCACTTTCTACAAAGATATTGGCTAAAACATGTTATTGATATTGGCTAAAACAACATTAACAACCACGCCATTTAGTTTGAATGATCCTACCATTTCTTATCATAAATATTTAATGAATATTTCTCAATTAATTTATTTAATTTTATTTATTTATTATCTTAAGGAAATCCAAAATAGAGAAACTTAGATTAAAAATTGCATCGTTTTAAGAAAACGTATAAAATCGTCAAAATATCTTTGAACTACAAATCTTTATTTTCAATTTCGAGGACATTTATTTGATTTTAATAAACAATAAGGGTATTCATGCAACAGCGTTAAGTCGTCGTAATCGTAGTAAAGTTGTAAACTTCGTAAATCTGTCAAATTTTCCATACAAATTTTGACAGAATTACGAAGTTTTAAAAGTTTACAATGTTTACGACGACTTTACACTGTTGTATGAATACCCTTAATATATTGTTTGATTCGGTTGCTCGAAAACCATGCAAAGTTATTTTTTTTTCATCAGAAACACAGTTTTTAGAGTTAAGCTCTAAAATTTCCCGGGGCTCAGCTAAGCCCGAAAGGTATCAACAGAAGAGCTTTGGAAAAAAGGTGGCATTTGCTCTTGTGGTCAAATTCAATAGGATCCTTTCTTTAATGATGGATTCTATCGATATCCTTAACTTTCGTTTATTCACCTTAAGGCAATAGCATGGTTTACTCTAAATTTTATCTGAAAAGGAATTTTCAAGGCAAATGTTAACATTTTTCACTCAATACAGACACCTACATATCTGAATTTCGGTTTTCATTTTCTGAAAAATTTATTAAATGAAAATATAAGTTGCTGAATTTTATTGAACATTTAAATAAACTGAAGTTACCTTGTTTGTTTCGCCAAATGCTCTACGGGCTTGAACAAAAACGCAGCATTATTTTTCCGTCAATTCCCTAGGGGCTTAAGAAAAACACAGTTAACATGTAAATTATTAAGCCCCAACATCACATTTTCAGTTTCCTTAAAGCTTGGGAAAACATAAGCTTACATGTAAAATTGTAAGGCCCCAACCTCGTCGAATTTCCTTAAGGCTTGGCTACGTTATGGTAGCCCCATTCTCATTTTTTTCCAATTCCCTAATAGCTTGGAAAAAACAAATTTAAGGCGTAAATTGATTAGCCCCAACTCTGAATTTCCGTCCCTCTTGTTTCTTGTAAGGCTTGGAATAAATAAAGCCTGTGTTCTTATATTCAAATTGCTTGGTCTCATCTTCGTTTTTTCATCCAATTCTGTGGGGGCTTAGAAAAACATACTTTCATGCAAATTTTTCAGCCCCAACCTTGTTTTAATAAATACTACAAAAAGACACGAATATTATATCTATGATTAAAGGGATCATTCTTTGTCTCATCAAGTGTTTTCAAGAAATTTAGGTTTGAAAACGAACAAAAAATTCAAACATCGTAATGTATTGTATTTTGCTATTAAATTAACTGTACCAATCGACTGTGGGGGGGGGGGGGGGGGGGCTTCAGCCCCTATAGCCCCCCCTCTGGATCCGCCACTGCAAAGGAGGATGATAACTATCTATATTAGTAATTCCAGAACTAGATTCTAGAACAAGAGTACTAATAGCGTCAGATGAAAAAACTAAATTCGAGAGTTCGATTTTTTTAATTTTTAATACAGCTTACTTGCTGTAAGTCAGTTGCAATAATTATATCCAAAAGCTGAAGCTCAGCCTGTGAAGAAGTTAAAGATGCTTCTTGAAAACATTCATCTTCAGAATCAGAAAGCACCCACTCTATAGACGGTAGATTAAAATCGTCAAGAAGTAAAATGTTTCTGTTGGAGCAAGACAAGTCAATAATTAAATCTAGAGCCTTAGACAGTTCGACATAAACTGAGTTCGAGCTTTTTGGAGGAATGTATGCATTTAATATATAAATTAATTTCGACTGTACAGCTAACTTTATACAGATTAATTCGATTGATAAGTTGAAAGGAAACAAAATAGGTGAAGATATAAATTTATTTGAACTGCGATCAAAACACCACTGTTTAGGTGTAGTGCTGGTTAATTTACTAATTAACTTTTGGTGAAATAAAAACTTGATTCTTTTTTTTATAACTTTATAATTTAATTATTTTACTGGGCGCAAGAAAAAATGGTGTCGGTTGAAAAAATCTCGAAAGAAATGACCTTTTAATTTTTGCAAGGTTGAAACATGAGATTTCATAATTTATGACATAAATCATTACTTTGACAAGAAGTGTCATATTTGGTTTACTCGTTATTTTTAAATAATCAATTCACAATAGTAGTAGGTACATAGTTACCCAGTGGGAAATTTTCAAAAATTCACCAAGGAATCCCCTGCTATTTCCTCGAGGAATGGAAGCTACACCCAAGGAATTTGAGGTGAAAGCATCGAGGAAATTAACATGGGGTTGTCATTGGCGTTCACCAAGTGATTTTCTTGTTCAGTAGTGAAATCACTAAGAAGGTGTAACTTGCTTATTCCATAATTAATTGCATTTGATGAAACATACCGTGAATATACATCAGTGATATCACTAGGTACATGGAATTGCTTTTTCACCAAGCCATTGCTTTTAGCTGAAAACTGTCATGAATGTTCACCAAGGAAATCACTTTGGGAATGGAACCTACTTAATCATCTAGTGAAATCATCAACATCGGTAGTGTATTCTCTAATTTAAGATTAAAACGAACCAAAAAGAAGTTCTCATTTCAAACCAAAAGTTATATTTACGTTTTAACAAACGCAATTTGACTAATGTTCAGTTCATCTTACATTGATTTTCTTACGGGAAGTCACTGTGAACTTTATCTTACAAGATGAAAACCAAAAAATCACAAGCTCAGGACTCTGTCCATTACTATTCATCGTTGAAAACCTCGTGTTTCTCGAAGCATGATTTCTTGCAATGAAATTGTATGCTGCATGGGAAGCATTGAATTCAGTTGAATTTTTGCACCAAGTAAAAGATAGGGTGATGTCATGAAAATAATGAACTGGTGAAAAAGGCTACACCTTTTTCTAATGAAATCATTACATGCATGTTCCTCGTAAAAAGTATTTCATGAATTCATTGTGCTATTCACCGAAATTTTCCTTGAGGAGGAAATTTCCTACTGGGTAGTATTTAAAAGTGTTATACATATTCAATTTGTTTTTTAGTGTTTAATTTGTATAATTAAAATAATAAATTTAAATATATATGTTGTGTGTCAAACATTCTCCGCCCCGGTGAACGATGTTCGCAATCTAGTACCGGAGCCACCCCTGGTAAATGCCTTCATTGCAATTGTTGCACCTCGGTTACTCCAAATAAGTTTTTCGTCGACTTTCTTTGATACATGTAAAGAAAAAAAGAACTTTAGTAACAGAACATATACGAGAAAAACAATTCAAGGACAAAACAACAATAACAGTTAGGAACATTTGTCAACATTTGCTTGAATTCTTCGTTCCACTTCTCTTACATTCCAATTATTAGAGCTTTCGGAACTGTTACCCCATTAGCCCATTGGTTAAATAAAATGCATGCGTAGGATGATCAGTTATGTTATGTTGTTGTTTTCATTTTTACAACTCGAGATCGAAGCCAATTATTGTATTTATTGTCAATTCGTCATCGTCATAAAATTTCGGATATTCATTGAGCTCGGTGGGTGGCTTTCGCGGGCGTGTTGTTCGTTTTTTTTTTGTGCAATAAGTTTCGTTTTTCGTGTTGTGGTATAAAGTGCGAATTATTTATATGTAAACATTAAATTGGTAGTGCGGTTACCAATGTGATTAATTTGAATAATAATTTTAAATTCGGTGATAAATTAAGTTGTTTAATTAACAAAAATTGTTATTTAATTAATTAACAACATTAATGTTTATTTGTGAATACAAATTGTGAAGTTAAGTGAAGTGTGTGTGGTTGTAGGTTGCTGCTGCTGCTGCGCTGCTGCTGCTGCGCTGCTGCTGCTGATTGCTGCTGCTACTGCTTGCTGGGAGTTTTCCGCATAAAGCGCGGAAAGATTTTTGGATGAGTTTTTTTTTTTGTTTATTTATTTCATGATTGATTTTATTTTGATTTGATTTTTTAATTCAATAGTTTTAATAATTTAATTTAGATCATATATTAATTTCCCCTTTTGTTCTTGTGTGTATGTGTGCGTGTGCTTGCGTTTTTATATCGGTTCGGTTTCGCGTTTTATTTACGAATAGGTTTACCGGTGAATTGTGTGTATGTAGGTATGAGTGTGGATTCTGTGTTTTTTTCTTTTCTCTTGAATTTGCAAATGGCCGCAAAAAAAATGATTTTGATGACGTCATATCGGGTTTTGTAATTCTTATCGAGTGTTATTTAATACAAAAAAAACCAGTAATTAATTTTGTGATGACAATAAAATTAATTAAAGTGTTGAATTTAATGTGTTGTGCAAAGTGTTGTGTATAATTTTGGTGTTAAAGTGTTGTGTAGGTGTTGTATAAAAGTGCAGTGTTTCATTGTGTAAAATGTGAAATGCCGTCGGCAATTCGATCCGACGGGAATTGAATTTTGTAATGCCGACGGGGTTTTGACATTTTATGTAAATATTTTATTTGTGTTGTATTTAATTAAAATTAAGTTATTTTGATAATAATTATGTGTTGTGTTGAGGTTTTTTTTTTAATTAACCTCTTCAAGGATACTGGCACATATGTGTACGTTTGGTTTTTCTCTCTGTAGAATTTTTCCAAATAAAAAAAAATTAAATTTCTGTTACAGATCTTTTCCTTAGAAACCCTCCATGGTAAAATAACAACAAAATATTATTTGGCAGCACTAATAGCTATTTTATTTTTATATTTATTTATTTATTAACTAAGTAATTAAGTAAGCCATACAATTTAAATGTGGCCTTCCGACAGAAAAGTTCATTCGTGTAATTTGAAGAAAAAAAAAATAGAAAAAAACTCAAGGGAATTAGTATATATAGTATTCATTAAACGTATTATACTAATTTCAAGTCACTATTTAAATATTAAGTTCTATTTTAATAGAAAAAATAAATGTCTTCTTCATAGTAAATAATATTTTGTTCTTTGTATTTGTCCAAAGCTATTATGCGTGTAAGAAAAGTTTGGAAAGGTGACGAAATAGTTGCAAAAAGACAGAAAAACAAAATTTAATTTAAAATTGCTTTTCATTTTTTGAATGAAGCAATCGCCTATTCGTGGATTTTGCTTCCTGAAGGCAAAAAAAAGTCATATCCGTCTAAAAGACTTTAAAACTTCATTGGCTTACACAAAAATTCGAATTAATGATCAGCATTTAAAACTAGGCAAACCCTGCTCTGCATGGAAACCACCTCCTGGAAAGTAAAAGGCTGGACTTAGCTCTTACATAATCAGAATTGACTCCATTGGACATTTTCCAAGAAAATGCAACTGAAAAGCCCTCCAAGGTGTCGTGAAAAAAATTGCATCAAAACAACTCGCTATATTTGCGAGAAACGTTACGAACCGGTGTGCCCAGAATGTATGAAATCTTTTCATTCATAATGAGAAAAAGATCCATTAAAGCTAAACGGCCTCATATGTGTACATTTTATATTTCGTGAAAAAATTTAAAAAAAATATTTTTTTTTCGACTAATGAATTGTTTTTGATATTATTTCAATAAATAAAAAGGAAAAATGAATTAACTGGATTTGGTTTTCATGTGAAAAAATCGTCCCTGAAGAGGTTAAGTTTTATACCTAATATTAAGAGTTCAATAATTGTTTTCTATTGTGGCGATTATAAGATGAATAAAAATTATTTTAAATATTAAAATGGACATTTTATATATGTTGTTTTTATAATTTATTTTTATAAAAATTGAATAAAAATTATTGATTTCATTAAATTTCTATTAAATTATTTTCATTATATTTATTTTTTTTTGCGATTTGAAGTGGGCTGTATGATGTGTTTTAAGTGTTGGGTGGTGAAGGGTAAATGATAATAATTATAATTTTTTTTTTGTGTAGGGGGTGTATTTCTACTTTGGTGTTTTATTTAAAATTAAGGTTTTCTTCGTCCGTAGTTTCATTGCTCGGGAGGTAGCAGATTTTTGTGATGGGTCTTCTTATGATTCCGGATTTTATTTTGAGGGTTACCACTCGAATAAGTTCATCGGTTTCGGGATGTGTTTCGGTGATCCATCCGGGCTAATAACCATTGGGATGGTGGAAGCCTTTTCATCTTTCACCAGGACTAGACCTCCGATTTTGGGTTCAGCTTCTTTCCTAGTCCATTTAGGTCTTTGTTACAGGCGTGAAAAGTATTCTCCGCTCCACTTTCGCCAAAAGGAGTCGACGAATAACGTTGGAGTTGGAGTTTCGGATAGAGGGCATAGAGGTCGAGAGTTCAAGCATGCTTCAATTTGTGCAAGAAGTGTGCAGAGCTCCTCAAAAGTTAACCTCTCATCTCGTTCCGTTCGCTTTAGATGATGTTTAACAGATTTCACTCCTGCTTCCCAGAGACTATATTTTTGGATAGAGGGCATAGAGGTCGAGAGTTCAAGCATGCTTCAATTTGTGCAAAAAGTGTGCAGAGCTCCTCAAAAGTTAACCTCTCATCTCGTACCGTTCGCTTTAGATGATGTTTAACAGATTTCACTCCTGCTTCCCAGAGACCACCACCAAAGTGAGGAGAAGCATGAGGAGAGAACTGTCAACTGTTTTATATTGACAAGGTTAATTTCACTGTGCTCTGTAAAAAAAAACGATCAAATTCACTATTCAAAATTTATCTTTTAACACAAATTACTATTTAACGTGCACTGCATAAGTCCTACAATTACTTAGCTTTGAAATTCACGTGAGTTATAGAGTTTTAAGTCTTCAAATACTTTAAAAAGGTTTCACTACGAACTAACCTCACTTTAACAAACAAGTAAATACCTACCTTGTTCATGAAAGACAAAAAACGTAAACTTGGCCAAACCTCCCCCGAAGTTTTCGGTGCCAACAAGAAAAATATTTCTGCACCCACCAAGGTATTCCAATCGACCGAGATGGCACAAACCTCACTTGAACAGTTGAGTTGAAGAACATGATATGTGGTATCCTTGACGATAAACGCATCTGTACTAAGGACGACATCGAATCACTTCACACTAACACTCAGCTCTTAATTGCCAAAAACGAGGAGCTTACAGCAAGAGTTGGTTGCTTAGAAACCCGATGTGCGTTTTTAGAAAACTCAATCGAATCGATGCAAGTCAAAAACCTCGAAAAAAACCTTATTGTACGTATGCCAAACGTGCATGGAGTGGACTGCACTGAGAAAGTTAAAAATATATGCACTGATCTTCTGCAGCTTTCCCCGATGCTAGAGTGGACCATGTTCGCCAGCTACCTGCAAATCCGAATAATAATGGAACAATCAGCTTCGTCGTCGAATTGAATTCAAAGCACAGTGTGTCTAGCGCCCTAAAAGGAGCCAAGAACCTCCGATCAACTGGTATCGCTGTCCAAAAAGACCTCCCACATTCAATCAGAATGAAAAGAAGCAGGTTGCTTCACATCCGTCAGACAATCAAAAAGCATGCTATAAATGCAAAGGTCGGTGTCGGTGACGATAGGATGTACTTCGGTGGGAAAATCTTTAGCTGGAATCCAGAGCTGGGCTTGAGATGTGGAGAAAAGGCGGGTTACCACATATTGAACGAAACACTCGCGGCGGAACACATCTCTTTACAATTTCATCAAAACAGAGAAGATCTTTCAACTTTTGTTTTTTCATCGCAATTTCACACAAATGCAAGAGGAGACGTCACTTCAGACTCTGACAATTCTGTCATTCCAAGCACGAGCAGCCAACATGAAAAAGAAAAGGATGTGCAGCCTGAAAGTATGCTAGGGAGTAAGAATTTGAATCAGAATTAGGAAGTAGCCGTCTGCCATAATGAATTTGTTTCTGTAAAAAGTTCGTTAGATTTAAATGTATGTAATTTCAATATTTTAGCATATAATATTTCCGGTTTGAACAATAAGCATTTATTTCCGGATTTTTATAACTTCATAAATAAAATGGATTTTATATTTCTTTTTGAAACATTTGTAGTAGAAAAAGATTTTTGTAAATTTGAGCATAAATTTTTTGTATTTGTATTTATTGTAGCAGAATATTCTTACATTTTTTCTTAAACTATATTGCACAATTTACAGAGTTATGGTATAAATCTACCTTACTACTGACAAATAATAAAATTTTTTAATACAAGGAATGAAAAGCAAATAACATATTGAAGGAAAAGCTACAAAAAAAACCTTCATTAAAAAGTGTTTTGTGGATTAAGAGAGGAGAAGGGTGGGCGGTGTTGTATTTAAATCAAACCCAACTTAAAGTTTTACATATTTGTATATATTTATATATATGATAAATAAATAGACATCAGATAAATAAATACACAATAAATTAATAAACAATTAAATAAATAATAAATAAACAAATAAATAAATAAACAAACAGTAAATAAAAAAAAAATATATATGAAAAATTCAAAAGACAAAAAAAAAAAACAAAAAAAAAAAGCAAAAACAAAAAATGAAACAAGTAAATAAATTAATGAACAAACAAAAATAAATAAATTAATCAATAAATTAATGAATAAGTTAATAAATAAATAAATAAATAAATAATAAATAATAAATAATAAATAATAAATAACAAATAATAAATAAATAAATAAATAAATAATAAAACAAAATCTATATAAAAAAAAAAATAAATAAATAAATAATTAAATTAATAAATAAATATCACAAAATCAGTCTTAAAAAAAGGAAAATAAAGAATTAGAACAGAAATGTATTTTCATAATACATATAACTAAGAAGCTAGGTTTGAAATCAATATATTATCTGAAGATATACAAGATAAGTTATAGCGTACATTGAGCTTGTCAATTCTTTGCAATACCGGTTCTATATTTGCGATAGCATGAAGTTCAGCTGTTGAAAACGACCATGGAAGCTTGAGAATCATTTTAAGGACTTTATTTTGAGCTATTTGAAGTCTTCGAATATGGCTTTTTGCACATATCCCCCAACACGGTGAACCATAAAACATAATTGCTTGAAAAACTGCTTTAAATATCAAGAGCTTATTATCATTATTCAGCTTAGATTTGCGGTTTATAAAAGGATAAAGAGTTTTGATAGTTATATTAAACTTTTTGATTACTTCTTGTACGTGCAAGCCAAAAGTTAAAGTTTTATCTAAATGAACTCCAAGATACTTAGCACTTGTACGCCATTCTGTGCTTATTCCACCGACTTGAAGATTATTACTTGGCAAGAAACAGGCTTTTCTTTTTCGTGAGAAAAAGATAGCCTGAGTCTTAGATCCATTTATTTTTATCTTCCAATCAAAAAAATAATCTTGAACTACATTAAGTGCAGATTGCAGATTAGTTTCAATAATGAAACCAACTGAATCTGATGAAAAGATACAAGTATCGTCAGCGAAAATAGCTTTATCACAGTTTGTTAAACATGGAAAGTCGTAGGTAAATATAGTGTATAAGATTGGACCTAGCACCGAACCTTGAGGTACACCTGCTATAATATTATAAGATTCAGAGAACCAATTATTTATTGAAACCTTAAATTTTCTTTCAGACAGGAAGGATTGAATGTATGTAATTTCAATATTTTAGCATATAATATTTCCGGTTTGAACAATAAGCATTTATTTCCGGATTTTTATAACTTCATAAATAAAATGGATTTTATATTTCTTTTTGAAACATTTGTAGTAGAAAAAGATTTTTGTAAATTTGAGCATAAATTTTTAAATTATTATTTTAAATGGGTACCAGCAATAAAAGAAAACAGATATGGACGTGCTTCAGGTGGCTGTTACTTTGGAGTCAAGAAAAAAGTCGCCAACATCTATAAATGTGAGTTTAAATGTACCGAAAATGGAGTTATATTCTTAGCGCTGGAGGCGCTTTCGCAAAAATTATTTATATTCCCGATTTATATAAACTGCGACAGTAAAAAATGGAATGATGAGCTTAGTGCATTAGAAGAGGCAATTTACGCTACTCGTAGTCAAAACATACTTGTGATAGGTGATTTAAACGGCAGGATCGGTAATCTGGAAGGTGAATGTAACAAGAGACAAGGGATTAAACGGAATTCGAAGGACTCAACCATTAACACATGCGGTCGTAAACTCTTGGATCTCATGGACTCAATGGACCTGAGAATACTAAATGGAACTTCCAAATCAGACCAAAAAGGTGAATTTACCTACATTAAAGGCAAGCATCGCTCTTTAATTGACTTTTGCTGTATAGGAGGCGACTGGTGCTCCCTTATTGCAGATTTTATAGTTGATTCTTCCCCATACTCCGACCATCTCCCTATTATTGCTAAAATAGGGCTAGAAGGCGTTGAGGTAGATAATATGCGCGTGATTAATCTGCTGCCAAAATATCTGTGGAATAAATCGATGGCTGAAACCTATAGGCTCAATATCAATAACCTGCTCTCCGAGAGATCCACCAGCACCATGTCTAATCTAGAAGAAGTTATCAAACTCTCTATTCCAATCCACATTTCTTCAGGAAATAAAAGGCCGAATATAAACTTCAAAAGCCAATGGTTTGATAAAGAGTGCTTAAAAGCGAGGCAGAGAACATTCGCTTTCCTCAGGCTGTTTAGAAAATTCAACACCGCAACTTACCAAGAACTCTACAATACAGCCAATTCTCATTATAAAAAGATATGTCGAGCTAAAAAGAAGGAACATTGTGAATTGGAAGCCCAAAAACTTGCAAATTGCAACAATGCAACAGACTTTTGGAGATTAGCAAATAAATTAAAAGGAATTAAACCGAAGGTTAACAACGAGCTTTCAATCGAAACTCTCAAAAATCACTTTCAAGCCCTCCTATGTCCAACTAACAAGGAATCAAACTTTCTTTACAGCAGACCAAACTATTTTAGTGCAACCCTAGACAATCCAATTTCAATATCAGAAGTTTAAGACGCATTAGATAAGGCGAAAGATCTTAAAGCTCCAGGATTCGATCGAATACCCGTGGAATTTTATAAATACAATTCAGACGAATTCAAGATCATTTTAACAGAAATCTTTAATAATATATTTGAAACAGGAATCGTACCGATTGGATTTAAACAATCAATAATTTACCCGATTTATAAGAAAGGAGACTCGGCAGATCCAGCTAACTATAGGGGAATTTCACTGCTGAACTCCTCTGGTAAAATTTTTTCAAGTATTCTCCAAAGCCGTCTAGAACTTTGGATGTACGAAAATAAGCTTTTGAAAGATTTCCAGGCTGGATTTCGACCCGGTTATTCTACGGTTGATCACATATTTTTGTTGCGAAGCATAGTCGAAAGCTATATTGGTAAAAAACAAAAGCTATATGCCTTCTTCATCGACTTTAAAGCCGCCTTTGACACCATTAATCGCAAAAAAATGTTTTACAAGCTATATAACTATGGATTGACCCACAAATTTGGTAAAATTTTAGAAAACTTATATGATGAAACGAAAGCAGCTGTATGGAGCGGCAACGACTTATCAGAGTGGTTTACAACGGAAGCAGGGGTCAGGCAAGGATGTAACACAAGTCCATCAATTTTTGCCTTATATATAGAAGACATCATTGAACACCTCTCAGGCGGAATCTCCTTCGCAGGAATGAATATTAAAGCTCTTTTGTATGTAGACGACATTGTCATTTTGGCTAAATCTCCCGAATCTATGCAAATGATGATAAACAGAGTAGCGGATTACTGTGATCTTTGGGATCTTGAACTAAACATATGCAAATCAAAGATTATGATATTTAAAAGTGGTGGAGGCAGAATATCCAGAGCTGAGAAATGGGTTTTTAAGAGAGAACCGATCGAAGTAGTTAAACAATACAAGTACCTAGGAATTATTTTTACCCCTAATTTGAATATGGAAACCCATTTAACTGAAAAATTAACCCAAGCTAAGAGTGCAATTAGCTCATTATGGAGAAACTGCTTCCAAAGTATTATCTCACATAGTGCAAAATACCAAGTCTTTGAAGCAGTAGCGAAATCCCTTTTGTTTTATGGTGCCCAAGCATGGGGCCATTTATATTTTGATACGGTGGAAAAACTATTAAGATATTACCTTCGCAGAACCTTTCTACTGCCTGGATACTCACCAAATTATATGTTGATGATTGAAACAGGAGTGTCAGCTTTGTTTATTCAAACTCTAAGGCTTAATATAAACTATATACTTAAAGCAACCAATATGGAAGCCGATAGACTCCCACGGAGACTTGTTAACTTTGCAGTCACCAATAACACCTTATGGTATAAGGACATTCAGGATCTTGCGGAGAGGTACGACTACACTCTTCAACTAAGCTGGGATTCAAGAAGCCACTGGAAAGAAATTTTGAACACCTTTACTGAACATATAGATGATAAAATGCGACTTAAATGGAGAGAAGATGCAGAAGCATCGACACACAGAGAAATTTACAGGACCTTGGAATTTAATTTGGGCCCCAACAACTACTTCAAGGATTGTCATAGCACCCGAAAGATTTCTCATATCTTTAAAGCAAGAGGAGAGGTGCTCCCATTAAACTTCGTGCCGCATAGAAGTGACCTTCCGCTCTTTTGCTCAATATGCAACATGGTACTGCGAGAGGACTCTGTACATTTCATAGGGGTATGCCCTGCGTTTAAAGACATCAGAAGGGGTTGCTTTGGAAAACCCATTTTGACAGCTGAAGAAGTGAAGATTGCCCTAAATGGACCCGATTGGGACGCTTTAGACAGATTTTGTAAAACTGCATTAAACTACCGAAGAAGAATAATAGATGAAGACTTTTGAAATTAAATCAACCATATTAAATTTTGCAATAAATAAATAAAATAATTAAAATAAAACTTATGCTCGCTCTTTATGAGTGTTATTAGTAAATTTAAATGAAAAAGAAAAATTAATAATATTAAAACTCTTACTAGTTAAAAGTACCTTAATTGATAGTTCTTGGCAGACGGCTTTTAAGCCATGTCCTTAAGATAGATAAGATTAAAAAGTAAAAATTGTACACATATTTTATAGAAATAAATCTATTTTTGAATTGATTGAATTGAAAAAAATTGAGAAGCATGAGGAATAAAATTCCAGTTGGCTCCTGAATTGGCTAGAGTTCCAGCCATTTCTTGCCAATCATGCCTAGATTGCTCTAGCATCCGGGCTAATTCTCTATTAGCTCCAACAAAATTTGTGCCACAGTCGCTATAGATTTGAGCACAAAAACCTCGCCGGGCCGTGAATCGACGAAAACTTGCAAAGAAGGATTGTGTAGTTAAATCTGACACTGTCTCCAGGTGAATAGCCTTGGTCGCCAGACAAATAAAAATAGCAAAGTAGCCTTTGAAGGTTTTAGATTGTGTAGTTAAATCTGACACTGTCTCAAGGTGAATAGCCTTGGTCACCAGACAAATAAAAATAGCAAAGTAGCCTTTAAAGGTTTTAGCTCCTCTTCCTTTCCATGCCTTTTTCTATATGTCCAGCATAATCTACTCCAGTGTTGGTGAATGGCCTGGAGATTCGTACTCGTGGTGCTGGCAAGCTTCCCATGAGTTATTGCAAATTCTTCCTCTGGTATCTGAAGCATATTGGGCATTTATAAATATATCGTCTGACGTATGGTTTAATGCCCATAATACATACGGATGTATGCGGTAGTTTGATGATTTCCTCCGTGTAGTGTTTTGCTGTGAGCATCTCGCATCACAAGCTCAGAAAAACGGTAGTTGGGTTTCAGGATGATCGGATGCTGTTGATTGTATGGGAGTAATGCCACCAACGCATAGAATCCCATTACCATCGACGAAAGCGTTAAGAGAGAGCAAGGATTTTGGAATATTACCTTTATTCTCGTATTCACTCAGCTCTTCTGTGAACATGAGTCTTTGTACAGCTTTATGGCTGCACAGTTCAGCTCCTCGGGGTCTAGTTCACCATAATTTCGTGTCATTTTCTTTCTTTTTGCTTGACCATTTCTTTTAAATCGGAAACAAAATGCAATTGCTCTGATGACCTTTGAGAGTCGTGAACATCTTAGTACACTTTTGTTGACGACATCATCTGTTGTATTAGAGTTGGCTAGTACACATTGCCTTTTCTCAGCTCGCTTTTCCTCTTCAGTGTCGAGTCAAGATGGTTGTTCTGGTACTTCAAAATGCCACTTCTCATGCAAAAATGAAGGTCCGGTCCACCATAGCTCTTGTGATCCGAGTGTTGATGGTGAGACGCCTCTAGATGCCAGATCAGCTGGGTTGTTATCCATGGGGATGTGTCTCCAGATATCACAGCTTGTCAGACGTTGAATTTCCGCAACTCTGTTGCAGACGAATGTTGTCCATTTTGACGGCTGTGCTCTGATCCACGCCAACGTAATCGTTGAATCTGACCAGGCATACATTTTGGTGTTGGTGAAATCAAAAACTTCTCTTGTGTAGTTTAGTAGAGATGCAAGTAGTGCAGCTCCACAAAGCTCAAGTCTTGGCAGACTCACCGTTTTCAAAGGAGCTACTTTGGTTTTTGAAATAACTAGGTGCATGTGGATATTTTCAGAGCCTTTTCAGACGCATCACTGAAGCCATGAAATTCCACTAACTTTTGGGTGATGTGTGCTTTTATCCACCTTGGGATTTTTATGTGTTGGATATCAGGCAATTCTTTATGAAAAGCTTGCCATTCTTCTCTTATGTCTGGTGGAACCGGTTGATCCCAGTCAGTTCCACTGCACCATAATTTTTGCATCATGATCTTGGCCTTGATCACACATGGTGTTATCCAGCCAAGTGGATCAAAAAATTTGGCGATTGCAGATAGCATTGTCTTCTTCGTAACTTCTTCGGTGTCGTGTTGAATATTTTGAAACGAAAATGTATCTTCCTCTGGATGCCATCTTATGCCTAAAGTTTTAACGTGATCGGTTGATCCAAAAGGCAGCTCAAAGCTTATCTCGCAATCTTCTTTGGGTAAGTCGAAGTCCCGTAAAAGATCTTTGCAGTTGGATGTCCACTTACAAAGCTTAAGCCCTGCTGAAGCCAGCAGATTGCGAGTTTCTTCACGTTTTATTCGAGTTTCGTCGATGGAATCTCCCCCACCGATGAGATCATCTACGTACATCTCCTCTTTGACTGCAAAGCCTCCTTTTGGGTAGTCTTCAGCTTCATCCTCGGCGACTTTGTGAAGGACGCGGATGGCCAAATAAGGGGCACAAGCCGTGCCAAAAGTGACTGTCTTCAGTTTGAGAACTTTGATGGGTTAATTTGGGCTTTCTCTCCAAAGGATCAGCTGATAATTTCGATCTGCTCTTCGAACGAGACTTTGACGATACATCTTCTCTATATCCGCTGTAATGGTGAATTGATATGTTCGCCATTTTAAAATTATATTCACAATGTTTTTCTGCAGTTTAGGGCCGATCATCAAGTGTTGATTTAAAGATGTCCCATCATACGTTTTTGCCGCTGCGTCAAAGACTACTCTTAATTTCGTGGTAGTACTAGACTCTTTGAACACAGCGTGATGGGGAAGGAAGTAGTGAAAAGGTGATTTTAATATCAGGTCATCCAGATCTATCTCTTCCATGTGATGTAAACTTAGATACTCCATTATACTTTTACTGTAGCTTGCTTTCAGCTTCGGTTCCTTTTCCAATCGTCGTTCCAAAGATGAAAAGCGTCTGACTGCATTTTCCTTACTGGATCCAAGTGCAGGATAAAATCCATCTTTGAACGGAAGTCCAACTTCATACCGTCCATCTGGTAGACGTGTTGTTGATTTTGAAAAATACTTCTCACAGGCGACATCTTCTTCTGACGGTTGAGTAACGAATGGAGTTTCCTCCATTTCCCAAAATTTTCGGATTTGCGTGTCGAGATCGCTGTGGTGAAAAAACTTCGAATGTTTTTTGAAGTTATAACAGGAATTTTACCCAACATAATCCACCCTAGGTGTGTGTTTTGAGCAATAGGTGCAATTTCTTGCTCACTGCTGATTATATCTGGCAAAATAATGTCAGGATAAACATCTGAGCCGAAAAGTATGTCAATTGGAGCGGGACTATGAAAATTAGGGTCCGCTAATTGCAAATCAATTAGGTGTTCCCAAGTGTTGGGTACCATTTTGTGGGCCGGAAGGAGGCCAGTCAACGACTCAAAGATGAACGCATTGGTTGCGCCTTCAAACGTCGAATGTTTGGACGTAAACATTAGGTCAACGTAGCTTAGACTGGTGCCGTTGCTGACCTCCCCTAACCCTGATACCTTTGCAAGAGTACGGTGTCTTGTAAGATTTATTAAATTAGCTGCAGTTTCGGATATAAATGTGGCACCCGAGCCTGGGTCAATAAGGGCTCATAAATCCAAAATCACCCATTTATATTTTACCCTAACTATAGCAGTGGCTAATAAAATTTGTGTACCATGGAGTTGTGAAGCATGAAAATTGTGTCGATTACTGCAACCTGGTGCATTATCACCCATTGGTTGGAGAGCAGGAGCGTTTGGGTTAACAGCTACCTGTTGGTCCCGAGGCCGGGAAACCTGTTGATGAAATTGTGTTGTTAAAGTGTTTGGGTTAGAAATCGTATTATTTTGTGTGTATGAATTATTGTGCAAAAGTGAGTAATGCTTTTGATTGCAAAAGTAACAGCTCCGGTTACTCATGCAATCTCGTGTTGAGTGGCTATAGGCAAGGCAATTCTCACATACTCGAACCTGACGTACAGCTTGTTGTTTTTGAGCAGAGTCCATACTCAAAAAACGCCGACATTTCATTAAAGAGTGTTGTCCTTGGCTACAAATTTGACATTGGTATCTTTGTGTATTAAATTGTTGTTTTTGTTGTGTTTTCGCATGTAATGCCTTGGCTGCAACTTGCGGTTTTGTTACTGGCTTGGAATGTGGGACTGCATTTCCTTGCTGTACGAGGGCTTCTAAAGTCCGGAAAAGGGATTTAAGAAAATCTGTGAAATCGGAAAAGGTCGGGAGTTGCTTATCGTTGCCGAGCTTTTCTTCCCATAATTGTTGGGTTTTGACGGGTAATTTTTGAAAGGGAACATAAATTAATATTGTGTCCCAATGTTCCACTGGTAATTGTAAATTTTCCAGGGCATGGACGACTTCAGTTGTTGTATCTAATAAATTCTTAAGACTTTCTGCTGTCTCTTTAGTTTGAACAGTTTGGCTAAATAGAACCTTAAGGTAAGAATTTACTAGAACCCTCTTATGGTCGTATCTTTCTACCTGCAAATCCCATGCTTTTGCATAATTCCCAGTGCTTAAGTCTAAATGGTTTAGGAGACGTTCGGTATCACCACTTAAACTTTCCTTCAAAAAATGCATTTTTTGAATCTCATTCAAGCCTGTATTATTCTGTACAAGGGAAATGAAAATATCGTGATATGAACGCCATGTCGTGTAGGACCCAGAAAAAGTTGGAGGCTTTATTGGCGGAAGCTTAAGGACATTTGTTTGTGGAGCTGTTGTAGTTGGTTGTGTAACTGACGCAGGAATTGAACCTTGACAATTCGGGACTTAGGTGTCATTTGTGATAATGAGCTCAATTTCAGATCCCATTATGACAACATAATAACTAGGGCTAACTCTGCTCTTGGTTTTGTCAAGCGTTGGTCTAGGGAGTTTTCAGATCCCTACGTAACGAAATCTCTTTATACAACCTTTGTACGACCTTTACTTGAATATGCTAGTCAAGTATGGTCCCCTTACCACATTGTGCACATCAATAGACTAGAGGCAATTCAGCGTAGATTCCTCCGCTTTGCTCTTAGAGGACTCCCATGGGTTGACAGCTACAACTTGCCCCCCTATCATGAGCGGTTGCGGCTTATTAACTTACAATCCCTCCAAAAGCGTCGTGAAGTAGCTGACGTAATTTTTGTCCATCAAATTTTGTCTGGTGTTACTGATTCTTCTGCCCTCCTTGAGGCAATGACTATTAACACCAACTCACATTCTGTAAGATCAGTACCCCAATTCCATCAAGCACCTCACAGAACTGATTATGGCAGGAATGAACCAGTTACTAGAATGTTGAGGGAAGTAAATTCTTATTCAAATATTTTTGACTATAATCATAGCAAGATCACACAGAAAAAACTTCTTTATTGTTCCTCCTATAATTTAGTTGAAACTATTTAGTAAAGCCTGAAAATTTTACTAACTACTACATAGAGAAACTGAAACTACAAACTCAACGAACTTAACAAATGCCTTAGCATGCTATTCCATTTCAATTTTTTACTATTTTTAATTTGACTTTTAACTAAAGATCTGCTTTTGCATGGTCCTATTTTAAATTTAAATTTGTTTTTATTTTTTCATTGTTTTTTTTCCTTTCTTAATTTTTTGTATTTTTAACTTTTTTTTCAATTTATGTAACTGCTTGCATTAAGCAGACCTATCCTTTTTTCCCTCAGGATTCGTATCGCATTTAAAAGAAGTTATTGTGTTATTCTGGCATCAGTTCAACATAATAACTACATATCTATCCTTATTTTCTATTTAAAATAATTTGTATGTATTAAGTACCGATATGACTCGCAATCGAAATTGCTGTCATACTCGGTGTAAATGGACCCCAGTGCGTGCGGGATCTGGGGGGGATAGAGGCGTGGGATTATTTATTTATTTGAGGTAACGTGGGTGATGGTGGAGTAGATGGAAGTGGAGCTACCTTGTCTAAAGCATCCATCAATTCACTCTTATACTCCAAATAAGTGCCACGAATTTGATCAAATACAGCGATCATTTCTTCCTTCCTTAAAGTCTCCTCAAGCTTCCCCCCGCTAACGATTTCTTCATATATCGTTTGGCATTTTCTAAATTTGCTTCTAAAAGTCCCAAGCGAGTTTTCACATAATTGACAGTGCGCCTTGCCTGGCCTGTCTTTTTAAAATTGGAGTAATCACGCTCTATTTGTGATAGAACTTCCTTTTGTAATTCCCCAAACGACATGTTGGACTTTTTATTTATTGCATGTATTAAAAAAAGAGCAAAAAAGATACTTTAGAAAATGACGACTTACGAGGTGTGCCCTCAGTGGAGTGGTGTTGTATTGTTGTTGGTTTACACGTCGCGGGAATCCCGATTTTCACAGCACAAAATGTTCTTAAATTGTTATATTTTTTTTTTTATTCGCAATGAAATTATTTTTATTTACAGTTTTAAATAGTTTTAATTCTTTACACAGTAAAATTTGTTTAATTTAAAGAGTCTTTTCATTTATTTTACACACAGCAAAGTAAAATTGCAAATTCATACACTTTTTTTTTTGTGGCTAAGAAGGACCAAATGTTTAGGTCCAAACATTCGACGTTTGAAGGCGCAACCAAGGCGTTCATCTTTAAGTAGTGACTGGCCTCTTTCCGGCCCACAAAATGGTACCCAACACTTGGGAACACCTAATTGATTTGCAATTAGCAGACCCTAATTTTCATAGTCCCGCTTCAATCTACATACTTTTCCATAGGTCGCTGGTTCAAATCCGGCTCGAAGGACCAAGTGTTTAGGTGTAGCGCTGGTTAATTAACTAATTAACTTTTGGTGAAATAAAAACTCGATTTCTTTTTTTTATAACTTTATAATTTAATTATTTTATTGGCGCAAGAAAAAATGATGTCGGGTGAAAAGTTCTCGAAAGAAATGACCTTTAAATGTTTGCAAGGTTTAAACATGAGATTGCATAATTTATGACATAAATCATTACTTTGACAAGAAGTGTCATATTGGGCTATTTACTCGTTATTTTTAAATAATCAATTCACAATAGTAGTAGGTACATAAGAGTGGTCGTTATAATGGTTTTTTTGAGTTTTAAAATTTGGATGGGCCTAAATCAGCTCTTAATGAAGAAAAAAAAAATTCCCTAATTTTTTCAGATTTTATTTTCATCCCCTATAGTCGCTGTAGGGGTAAATTAAATTTCCCCTTTTTTTGGAAATTCACGTAAAATCTGCCGAAAAATTCATAGCATAAAGGTGAGAAGAAGACAAGAAAAAAAATTCTATAAGAGGGGGGTAATATTTCCCACTGCTTGGACGGGAGGGGCCAATTTAATAAAATAATTGCATAAAATAAAAAAAAATTAATTAAAAAACAACGGCAGCGACTTGCAGTAATGTTTTGTACCTTTTTGGAAAGCCAGAAGTCCATTTTAATAGTTGATTATAAAAAATAATTCCTTTAATAAACAATTTCAGCATAATTTGAAAACAAACAAAATAATTTTTCTTCAAAATTTTGAGTTTGAAACAATTTTTCGCCAAAACTGTTCATCAAAATAAATTAATTTAATAACAAATCGTAAGAATGGACTTTTGGCTTTTCAAAAAGCAACAAAACATTACTGTAAGTATTGCCGTTGTTTTAAATTAATTTGTATCTATTTTGTGCAAATGTTTTATTGAATTGCCCCTCCCGTCCAATCAGGGGGAGATATAACCCTCCTCCCATTGGATTTTTTTCTTGTCTAGTTCCCACCTACATACTCTGAATTTTTTTTTGGCAGATTTAACGCGAATTTTCTAGAATGCAAAAAAAAGGGGACATTTAATTCACCCCTACGGCGACTATAGGGGATGAAAATAAAAATCTGAAAAAATTAGGGAATTTTTTTTTCTTCATTTAGAGCCGATTTGGGCCCATCCGAAACGACCTTTTTTTTAACGACCACCAGTGGCGAGGCGTCCTATTGTTCAATTCGTTCATGCACGACTAGCTTTCAGATAAAATTATTATGATAAAAGTTTATTAAATTAACCTAACCACCTACAAAATTCTTTTGCTTTTCTACTAGTTTCGTGCAACCCTTCTGTGCACGCAGTTTAAATACAAACAAACAAAAAAACCTGCTACTGCGACACCAAAATTCCTAATCATTTTTAACCTTCAACTCGTTCACATGAATTGTGAACGAAATGTAACCACTAAAAGCATACAGACAACAAAAAAAGTATAAACCAAAATACTACCGACCTATTCGTTCAAATTACCTGTGAACGAATTCCATGCAAGTGTCGAGAGATTTGCTCGTCTATAATACTCAAATTTTGTTTGTTTGGTGTTTGGTCGGTATGGTTTTTGATGGTAGTGGTGGGTTCGAACTTCAAACGAAATTAAGCAAAGGTTTTTTGTGCTTTGTGTTCGATATAGGATGGATGGGTGGGCAAAGTATGAGTGGTTGTATGTATGATGCCTTTTGCTATTCGTGCAAGAAGAATATGAACGAAATGGGAAATTTGTTCGAGGGATTGAGTTTTTTTATGTGAAACTTCTCTGGGTTCTTTAAGAAGAGTTAAATTTCAAAGCAAAATTGAGTGCATGAAAAAATTATGGTAGGTATCATGAAGTCGAAAATAACCATAGCTAAGTGGGTTGGTGGTAGAACAAAAATAAAAATTATATTATAGGCTCATATATTATAATATTTATGAATATGACCCTGCAGTAAAGTAGGGTTTTTTAGCGAATTATTCCAAAATAGAAATTTAAGAAAAAAAAGTGTCTAAATCAGGAGACTGTTTAAGAAATTTGAAATGTAGGTATTAGGTTTTTGAAAAAAAGAAGATAGGTGCATAAACAGAGAAAGTAGGTCCTTATTGAATTTTTTTTAACTTTGCAGCTATAGGCGTTGTTTGAAGTAGAACAATTTCTTATGATTTTGTTTGTCAATTTCCTTATGATGTGAATCTTTTCATATATTTTTGTACCTAGAAAATTTTTTAAAATCGTTTTTAACTGCATTTTTGTTTTATTAAACCATTGTTTTTATTCTTACATCGCAACTATAAAAATTAAATGCAATTTTTTCAGAAACTTATGAATTATCTATTTGAAAATCTTTTGCTTAACTTAAAAGATTTAAAATCTACCTTTTCTAGGACAATTATTGAAAAAAATTGAGGAAAACAGTTCATCTCACAAAAGTGTAGCGCAAATATTTTTAAACAAATCGAGAAAATTTGAATAAAAATACTAGTAGGTACATAACACCAAAATTTGTGCAAACTTAAATCATAAGAAAATAAAAATAAATGAAGTGAACGACTATATTTTTCATTCACACGTCGCCACTGACGACCACCCTAAGGTACATAGTTAGTATTTAAAAGTGTTATACATATTCAATTTGTTTTTAGTGTTTAATTTGTATAATTAAAATAATAAATTTAAATATACATATATGTTTTGTGTTAAACACAACCTCCCAATTCTTTTGGTTTGTCAACATGACGATCTTTCCTATAAACTTAGAACTCTTGATGAAAAAGTTCGGTGTCCAAAAAACTTGAATTGAGCCAGGTTTCTATCAAAACAAAGATGTCATGCGAAAAAGCTTGGGAGTTCATAAATATATCAGCAGTTTTAGTACGAAGCACTCATACATTTTGGTAGAAGAGGGGTAATCTTATTGAGTTTTTTGGAGATGCTTTTTTGGGTGGGTTTCTTGAATACCTGTTCTTCCTAACTGAAATTTCCTTTACAAGAGCTTCAGGAGGCCAATTACCAATATCGCAAATTGAATCAAAGAAAGAAGAATGTGTTCCTAACTATTTTAAATGATGACACAAAACTATTAACTCTACTTATTTTTGTACACTTAATAGAAGTATCTGCAGGGATACAGTTTCTAGCTATTAAGTGGGTTACAATTTCTTCAGGAACAATATCTGGTTCAAGTCGAGATATGAAAATTGTTTTCGGTTTAGAGACAGCTTTGATAGGCCTTGGATCGGTAACTATATTAGATATGGTATCACAATCCACTTCAGGGCATAGAACAGTCACTGGACCTTGATTTTCCACCTGTACTGGACAAGGTGACTCCGAAGCATTATGTGGATTAAGGTTTGTTCGTTTAGGGGGTAGGCTGGTATTTTTGACAGCTAATGTGGTATCCCTTCCCTTTTTTGCTTTTTTTTGCTCTTTTTGGCATCTGATTCAACAACGGTTCGTAACGTAGTGTACCGTTGAACTGGACTGCGCAGTAAGATAATGATCAAATGGCAAAATCACTGGAGGAAGAGATTCCTGCATTAGGTCATCAGTAGATGTTCCGATATCCACCGGATCATGAAGAAGAGTCAATGAGCTAAAACTTGCGACTGCCTTGTTAAAATTACTGAAAAGCTCCTCAAATCCCTTGGAAAGTTTTACAATGTCTGATTTGAAATCAGACATTTTAAAAGTCAGTTGAGACAGGGAGAGCTTACGGCAATTCGTACAATACCAATACACAAATCTAGAATTTGTAATCTTCTCTATAAATGGGTCAATATTTAAAAACATTAATATTTATCACTCCAAAGTGGACCCTCGCTCAAAAAAACCTATTTTGGTAGACGAACAATTATGTCTCTTAATAACTCTATAATAACCACTTTAAAACAAGGAGTCATAACATTTGATCAAATCTAACGGTTTTTTTAAGTCAGGGAAATGATACTTGTATCAGGGGAATGACAAAAATTTATATTTACTCCGTTGATTAGATGGATATTTCATTTTGCGAATGGTTTCAGGAGTGTAAAGAAAAAAGAGAACAAATACTAACATGCAAAATAGCATCCACGACTATGTTGCACGAACTTGCTCTCGTGATTCAAGGATTTTGCGAGACTAAACATTTTATAGTAAAAATCGTATTTTTTTTGATATTTTGACCGAGAAAATGTAATGTGAAAAAATTCAAAACTACTTAATATACTGTAAATATGTTTAAATGTAATATTATTGATTCTTCTAGAGTTACCAAAACGCAATCAATCATTATAATGAAAACTTGAAAGTCAGGGGAATGACACAAAAAATGATGTTAGGGGAATGACTCCGAAGGGTGTTTTATGAGAATTAAATGGAGGTTATTAAAAAATTAGATGTTTTATATTATTTTTTACGTAGGCCCTTGTAAAAGACACAGACGAGTAGAACTTTTTAATTTTTATACCAAACGGTTTAGTAAAAAACACGCGTTAGAGGAATGGCAATTTCGCTTGACGAAAAACAAAATCGTTGCCTTAGCTTGAAATAACAAAAGACAAAAAAGTTTTTTAAACTCTTACTTCAATTTTCATAAAGAGCAATTCTGTACCGTTAAACAACAAAAAAATCAGTTTTCTATTTTGAGCCTATACAGGGTGTCCCGTAATGAGTGGATAATACTGCAACTGGTGATAGCAGGCCTTATGACTGCTTAGAAAAAAATAAAATATTTTTCTTGTGGTCTAAATGGTATAATTTATTTTCGAAAAATGTTAAAAAATTCAGGGTCTCCTATAATACCTAATTACAACGGCCACCCATAAAGGATTCTTATTATTTTTGTATTTTTATAATATTCTTGAATAACCGTTCTAAATAATGGGTAGTAAATTTTAACACCAGCTGATGCATTTTTTGTGTTTTAATTTTTTAAAATTATTTTTTTATTCAAAAGTAATTCGATAATTTTTTCACCAAAGCTTGAAAAATAATAAAGGGAAACAAAGTATGAGAACATAAGTGGCAAATTTGATAAAAATTGGCCTGTTTTAATGTACTTTCCAAAATGGTATAACACATGTTTGGATCTACAACCATAACCAATAAAATTGGCATTTAATCTACTAAAGTAGTTTTTTTAACATTTTATCAGATGAAATTAAGTTAGAATGTAAGGTAAACACTACGACGGACGAATGAATAACTCATATTGTTTTTTTAATTTTTAGTGCATTTCAAAATAACCGTTCTTAAATTAAGGCAGTAACATTTAACACTAGTTGCTGGATTTTTTTTATAAAAAAATGATTAGGTACTAAATATTTATTTTCATCAAAGTTTGTAAGTTAATAAAAAAGACAAAAACTGAAAACTTTCGTGGCAAATAATGTTTAAAAAAATCTCCTTTTAATGTACTTTCCCAAATGGTAAATCACAAGCTTCCATCTATAGCAATAACACATTAAATTAGCTTTTAATCTACTAGAGAAGATATTTAACACTTTCTCAAATCAAAATTGACTTGTAATAAAATAGGCATTAAATAGCATAAAAAAGTATTATTTGCAAATATTGTCAATTGTCTGTCATTACATAGGTAACGTATAACGTTGTTATACTGGTTTCGTCAATTAAACGAATTTTTTAATTTGATTAAATCAATACTGATTAAGAATGTCACAGTATACGCAGCTGGAGTATGCAAATATGCATTTAATATACGGGGAATGCAGAGGAAGCGCTAACGCAGCTGCAGCACTCTATAGAGAGCGATATCCAAATGCGCGACACCGGACTATCGAGTGCTCATCAGAATCCACCAATGTTTTTCAGAAGGACGAATGCCAATTACATCCATTAAGGAACTGCGTCATCGTGTTCAAGACGCTGTGATGAAAATAAATGAGCGCCAATATGCTCATTTTATTGATAAGAAGATGCATAGCCTGTATCACAGTGAATGGGGGACAGTTTGAACACTTGATATAATAAATATTTAAAAATACAAATAAATCACAATTTTTAATACTGTTGTTTTTATTTATCGCATTTCCCATACCTAAATCAAAACCTTTTTGAAAGTGCATACTATTACTTTAGTTAGTGAATTTAGCAGACATAACGTCGGTATGCTGCAAAAAGAGCTCAAGACACATAATTGTGTTTCTGAGTTATTGAAGATTTAAACTTTATGGCCACTGGAAAAATCAATAAGTAGTTTCGATTTGTAAATGGATATTAAAGTTAAGGCAATTATAAATAAGATGAAAGCAAAAAATTCTATTCAATTTAATTTATTTAACCTTTTCTTATACAAAAATAAAATCAATCTTGGACATGGACCTTTTTTGCATTAATAAATATTTTTTAATGGACATGTGTCTTTTTGTATGAAAATCTTTTGAGTCCTCGTTTATATCCGGTTATGGGGCCATTCCTGGTGGTTTTGCTTGTTTTCAAGCTTTTGTAAAAGTGATGAAACTCATCCGGGATGGCTCCTGACTTGCAGAGATTAAGTAAATCTTTTTTCTTTTCGATACTTATAGGAAAGCTACTTTTATACACCTTTTGAATGTTAACTTCTTTCAAATCTATGGGCCGACCTTTACCGAAAACCCGTATTTCTTTATAGGCTTCATTGTGGTCGTATCTGTACTCCATCACACCAGGGGGCCGATTCTGGTTCTGTGAAAAAATGAAACGAACAATTTTTCACGCTTTCACACTAATTCCGATTCCCGTTCTGTGAAAATGTGCAACCAAACATCAAAAACTTTCATTATGAATAATTTGCTTTCACGCCGAAGCGAATATCCAAAATGAAAGCGTGAATACGAACAAGCAATGACAAATTCAATCATATCTCTCTCTCTCTGTCAAATCCATACAGAAAAAAGTGTTCCTATCTCACGCATTTCTCTGTTCTCTTCAAAAACACAAGTTAATTGAGAGAATAGGGGGGGTCACATGGACCAACATTGCTTGACAACATGGCTTGATTTGATCATTTGAACGCAAGAAACAACCGCTTGACAAGCAATGTTGTATGGTTTTTAAAAGATTTTGAATACTGTTCCATTTCCATCAAGCGATGCTGTCATGCAATGTAAACCCCCCTAATCGTGCAGTTTTCAGGAGAAATGGTAAGGTGGTTCTAGCATCGATAATATAGTTTTCATTCACAGAACCAGAATCGCTTATTTGTGGCAAATGAATCGAAAAAGTGAAAGCAATGGTTGGCAGCGAATGTGAAAACGATTTATTCGATTCACTTTTTCACAGAACCAGAATTGGCCCCCTGGTTTAATATTTTGGTACCTAAAAGATTTTACTTTCAACCAGTTCACCTTATCTCCATTTTCGTCCAAATTTTTGTTTTGTATAATCTCGGATAATTTTGATAAATCCAGAAAATCAGTATACCGCATCTGGGTTATATTATATGGATTTCCTTTGCTTTTAAGTTTCTTTGAACGTGCGAGTCTGAATATAGTTAGCCAATCTTGAATCGTATATACTGGAAAATTCTTCTTGTGCTTTTCTATAGCACTGTGCATGCTATCAACTTCCATGTAACTGTGTCCACTTTCTAGAAATTTGTGTTCAATTATATCCAGATTTAAAGCTTGAATCAAATGGAGAAATAATATTGAAATATTTTTGTTTCTATTCTGGCCACTGCAAGTATCAGAAAAGAAGATACTTCTTTTATTTCCGGTGAAAGTTGATGCAAGTACTTATACAAGCACGAACCAATTTCATTACTTCCTCTTTGCCATCAGTTTCAGTCCAAAAATAGCAGAAAGCATCGTTTGGTGGAGCAGCGTTGTAGATGGTTAAATTGTATGCACATAATTTTCGGCTATAGTACATTGGACTTACATCACTTGATGGAATTTGTAATTCAGATTGCAAGTTGAATGTACATGCCATGAAACAAGGCCCCTTGATGGCACTTTCTTTGTCTAAGGACTTTGCGGCTGAACATTCAGTTTTTCTTTTTAAATGGGCCAGATACTCTTCGTTTTGGGTTCCTTTACCTTTCTCGCATGCTTGTCACTGGTCTTTTTTTGGATGAAAGAATGATAAATTGAAGTTCTCACCGAAAACTTTCCTGTCGATGGATGTCGATGAAGGTAACTTTGTTGATGTGTCACTCTTGTTTATGTCTGAGAATAAGGAGTACATTTTTGATATACTCAGAGTGGCATCTAAATACATCCTTTTGGAGGTTTTGCGGCAGTAGTGAGACTCTACAGTTGGGAAGCTTTCGATGTGGTCCTTAATTCGTTTGATGTTTTCATCGGACGTTTTATTTGCCGCTTTTGCTTTGCCCCTTTCATCTTCTCTAGAAAAAAGTCCAGTTGGTCCTTTATGTTTGAATGCCGTTTTTACTGTACTATATGAAATACTTAGCGTTCCACAAAAAAAGTCTCGGCAGACCCGAACATTGGAGTTTTAATTTTCAAAAAAGTATGACCTCACTGTTTTACGGTTGAATTTTTTGATTAAATATCTTACTCGGGACCTTTGTATTTTTGAATCGATGAATATAAAATCTTTTTGCCGTTGATATGACAACTTCCAAAAGTCCTTGCACATTTTTAATCGCTGTTCTTCCGTAAATTTGTCCTTGCATTTGAAGCGACATTTTTCACACTTTGAGTGCTTGGGATTCTTACCTTGTATAATATCGGCATGCTTAATATTTCTTTTCCATAGTTCTGGATACGCTTTTTTTTAACTTCTATTTTTCTTTTCAGTGAGGGATGTGAGTGTTTCTGCAGTAGGTTCTTGTGGTGCTTCCAAAATCATAGCCTCTTCTTCATCATCATTATCGCTTGATTCATTGATGTTTTCAGGAATATAATCCAGATCATCGTCGTCACCTGAAAAGTCTTGGTCAAGGCTTGATTCATCCCATTCTTTTTCAATGTTTTGTTTACTACATCCAGCAATTGATTCTTGAATACAAATTAAATTCAAACTTAAACTTAAGATCTACATCATCAAATGATTTGTTAAAGCCGGGACGTACCATTTGATTCTGTGGAATTCGCTTTTGAATGTATATAAAGTTAGCAGGACACTTTTGGAAATTCATGTTAAAAACTATCCTATCATTAGTTGCTACTTAATTGCGAATTAGTTACGCAAAAAAAAAATTAATTGCTTTTTTGGTTTGCGAGAAAATGGGTGTCCTGCCAACTTCATATGAACTTAGCAGGACAACTTTCTCAAAAATATGTATAAACGATTTAAAAAAAAATGATTTTGAGAACTAATTAATTGCGAATTAGTTACGCAAAAAAAAAATTATAGCATTTTTGGTTTGCGAAAAAATGGGTGTCCTGCTAACTTCATATGAACTTAGCAGGACAACTTTCTCAAAAATAAAGATAATTGAGCTGAGAAAATTTGATTATTGAGAGCTAATTAATTGCGAATTAGTTACGTAAAAAAAAATTAATTTTTTGTTCGTTTGTGAAAAATAGGCGTATTGCGAACTTCACGTGAACTAAGCAGGACAACTTTCCCAAAAATGAAGATTAATGATTTGAAGAAAGTTGGTTTTTGAGAACTAATTAATTGCGAATTAGTTACGCAAAAAAAAATTTAATTGCATTTTTGGTTTGCGAAAAAATGGGTGTCCCTTAACTTCATATGAACTTAGCAGGACATTTTTTTCAAAAATAAAGATAATCGAGCTGAAAAAATTTGACAATTGAGAACTAATTTGTTGCTGCTCGCAATAAATTAACTTGGGTTGTTTCATGCCAAACACCCAAAACATCACCCTATAATGTTTTTCGTTTCTTTATAGCACCACAAATAGCAACTCGATGTCAATGCACTACCAAATGAAGGCCAAGGCCAGCCAATTCACTTTACACATCAACATCGGTCGCTCCCAAATAGCGGTGGTTGCGACCGAACTTTAGGAAAATTGCACTTGCCCTAGTACAGACAGAACAACATCAACATCAATACATCAGCTCATAACTAGGCCAATGGTCGCTCCTAAGTAGCGGTACCTGCGACCGAAAAATACAAACACTTTGTATTTTTTGCATCATTTGCATCATCATCATCATCGGCAGTTTGATTTCCACAGACAGCGAGCCGCCTATGCTGCGGCATTTATCATCATCACTCCCGCAACAGCTACAGTTACCATCGTCGTACAATGTCACTCCCAAGAAGCGGTATTGTAGAATCGATGAAGAAGAACTAAATGCTATATAAGGCATACATCTGTACAAAACTACACAGTCCATTTTACGTAATCATTGTGATAACATCTTAAAAACTAAATAAAATTTGAATTGTTCCTAATAAAACCATTGGCATTTTTTCTATTGTTGAACTTTCGCTCATCTTTCAAGCTTTTCGCATTTTGTTAATTTTGCAAAATATTCGGCTAAGAATCTAGCCGCATCATACGGTCCTTCGAGCCGGATCCTTTAATCAGTATTTTTTAATTACAATCGCATACTTGGCAATTTAGTTTTGTTCGTGCAATTAATTTGAATTTTTGATAATCGCAGTCATGTCAAATGAGGAAAAAAAATCTGATGAGTCATGCGAATCCGAATTAAAGGCACTTCGATGTCAACGTGCTGCTATTTTGGGACAGCAAACTAAAGCAAAAAATTATTTGTCAACTAATTTAAATTCACTTAATCGTTTCCAAGTTGAAACAAAATTGCAGATGCTGGAGACGCAAAATAACAACTTTGAGAAGGTACAGTCGCAAATCGAACGCCTTGATGATGAGGAAGCAGCAAGTGGTAAGAGGGATTCTTACGAGGAAACATACTACATCCTCAGGTCTGACATGCTTCAACATCTCGACACTTTCGCCGCACCAACTTTACAAAATTGCACCATCGCACCCAACAACACCACCATTTTGCGTAGCTCCCGCTTAAACCTACAAAAATTGTCGCTTCCATCATTTTCTGGATCTTACACTAAATGGATGAACTTTTCCGACATGTTCAACTCTCTAATCCACAACAACAAAGAACTGACTAACATCGAGAAGTTCCAATACCTACGATCGTGCATCCATGGGGATGCAGCCAGAATCATTGAATCGTTAGAGTGCACCAGCCAAAATTATGATACTGCCATGGAACTTCTTAAGGCCAGATTCGACAACAAAAGGTACTTGTTTCAAGCACACATACAGGAAATATTCCAGCTTCAGGCAGTATCGAAACCAACAGTTGAAACCATTCGGTCCATGATTGACACAATCAACGTTAATCTTCGCGCACTTAATTCCATTGCCACCACTGAACAAATTTCTGATGGATTCTTGCTACACTTGATTTTGTCAAGGTTTGACAATGAATCCCAAGCTAAGTGGGAAGATGAAATAGCCACCAAACAAGAGCAAAGGGCTCTCAGCAAACTCACCCAAAACTTGGATTCTACTTCCCTGAACAACAGTGATGACTTCGACTTTCCAACCTGGAACGATCTTTGCACTTTCATGGAGAGACGTTGCAAGACTCTCAAGATCATCGAAGCAAAATCTCATAGAAGTTCGATTTCTGCTAACCAATCCCATTCGCATCAATCACATCACCGATCACAACAATCGCAGCCACCTCATATTGCAAAGTCGAAACCACAACAGTTGTACAATAATGCAACGTTGCTTACAACCAATTCACTGTCTACCTCATCGTGTGTCTTTTGCAACCAGCCATCACACAATCCATTTAGCTGTCAAAAATTTGTGAACCTAACACCCATGGATCGCTTCAAGCTCACAAAGGAATTGAAGTTGAGCTTAAATTGCTTAAGAGGACGCCACACTTTGCAAACCTGCACATCTTTAAATAAATGCCAGAAATGTGGGGACACTCATCACACATTGCTTCATCGTGAACGAATTGCACCTGTCATCATAGAGACTCCTAGATCATCATCTGATGCTGATGTCAAACCACCTAGCGTTGCTGCACAACTTCCATCAGGTAATCCACCAAAGATTTCTTCATCAAACACTACTTCTTTGCAGGCAAGCCATCCTGACCACATCGTTCGAAATGATGGCTATGTGCTACTTGCTACTGCATTGCTCAGCATTTCCAGTAACAGTGGTGCATCTATCATTGGTAGAACGCTTCTTGACTCATGCTCACAGTTAAATTTCATCACTGAGCATATTGCACAACATCTAAAACTTAGTCGCAGTCGTACATACCTAGACGTCAATGGGATTGGACAAGCTAGCACCATTGCGTACCAAAGAGCGCAAATATGCGTAACATCACTACACAATTCATTCAAGGTACATCTCGATGTGGTTATACTTCCTGATATCACCTCGCCTCAACCATCTCATCAAATAAACACCACAAATTGGAAGATTCCCTCCAATATCCAACTTTCTGATCCTCGTTTTAATCACCCTGGCACCGTCGACTGTCTTATTGGTGCAGGGATTTACTTTGATCTTCTTCAGGTAGGTCAAATAAAACTGGGTGAAAATCTGCCAAGTCTGCAAAAAACATCATTCGGATGGATCGTGGGTGGCACAATAAAGGATGGCCCTAAAGGGAACTCCACATCATCGTTAGATCTCGCACCAGTTGGACCCAAATCACCTTCTTGCATCAACTACACTAGCTTCACCACTACCACCACTGCTCCATCCATAGAGGAGCTTTTACAACAATTTTGGACCATCGAAGAAGCCCATGCACCAATGAAGAAATTATCGATAGAAGAAGAGGAATGTGAGACATTCTTCAAATCTACAACAACACGCTGCCCATTGACCAACAAATTTATAGTTCGACTACCATTTAGAGAGGATCGCACATCGCTCGGGAATTCCTATGAGATTGCTAAAAAACGGTTAGTATCAATAGAACATAAAATATATCGTTCCCCATCATTGCAGAGAGATTATTGTCATTTTGTTGATGAATACGCACGTCTAGACCACATGAGCAAGTTAGAAGCAGCAAAGGCGATTCACGATAATGTGAACTACATTCCTCACCATTGTGTCCTAAAACCTGACAGCTCAACAACAAAATTGCGCGTTGTCTTCGACGCATCGTGCAAAACTTCGTCAGGAAAATCATTGAATGACATTCTGAAGGTTGGTCCAACCCTTCAAGATGACATTTTCACCATTCTTGTTCGTTTTCGCACCCATCGCTTCGTGATAATGCCAGATATCACTCAAATGTATCGACAGATACTGGTGAGCCCAAAGGACACCAGCACACAATGCATTCTGTGGCGAAACTCCGAGACAAAGGCAATCGAAAGCTATGAACTGAAAACAGTCACCTATGGTACCAGCTGTGCCCCATACTTAGCAGTTAGATGTCTTCGATTACTGGCAGAAGAAGGTGAACAACAGCTTCCAATTGGTTCTGCCATTACATTGCGTGACTTCTACGTGGATAATTTGATGTCAGGTGCCAATGATCGTAGTGAGGTAATCCAAATCAAAGAGGAGACGACTAACTTGCTTCTGAGTGCAGGCTTTCACCTTCGCAAATGGGCATCTAATGATCCCACCATCATAGAAGACGTTCCAGAAGGAGACAAGGAATCATTCATTGTTCTAGGAGATAGTGAAATCATCAAAGCTCTTGGAATGGGATGGGATCCAAAGGAAGATACCTTTCGTTTCAGCTACATCGAGTCTCCAAGTCGCAAATCAAACAAACGCAGTATTCTGTCGCAAATTTCACAATTCTATGATCCACTTGGCCTTATGAATCCCTTCATCGTGAAAGCAAAGATCTTCATGCAGACACTTTGGAAACTCAAACTCCATTGGGATGAGAGTCTCCCAGAAGAACTTCACACTCAATGGTTGGAATATAGAAATCACCTTAATGACATAAACCAAATAAAAATCCCTCGGTATGTATCAACTTGCAATACTAACACACAAATCCATGGTTTTTCAGATGCTAGTACCAAGGCCTATGGAGCATGCGTGTACCTCAGAACAATAAACGAAGATGGAGTTGTCTCATCGAACTTGGTTTGTGCAAAATCAAGAGTGGCACCGATTGCAGAGACAACAATTCCCAGACTCGAACTTTGTGCAGCACTGCTTCTGGTGGAACTTCTGGACAGAGTCACAAGCATTCTTGGAAAACAACAAATACAAACCTACTGCTGGACGGATTCAACGATCGTTCTGGCTTGGCTAGCATCTGAACCATGTCGATGGACCACCTTCGTGAGCAATCGAGTCGCAAAAATCCAAAACTTTCCACACTTCACATGGAATCACATTCCAACTTCGGACAATCCTGCGGATCTGGTTTCTCGAGGAGTGTTCCCACACGAACTCATTGGTAACAAATTTTGGTTTCAGGGTCCTAACCTTTTGCTGTTATCCGAACTAGATTGGCCCAAACTTCACAATAAACCCAAAGAAGAAGAGATTCCTGAACAGCGGAAACAAAATATAGTTCTTTTTGCTTATCGCACCTTTGACATAATTTTAAATTGCAAATATCATAACGATTTTTCCAAATTAATTCGTATATTTTGTTATGTTCGCAGGCACATTAACAACTGTGTCTTCAAGAAAACCAAGCCCAAAATCAGTGGACCCATTACAGCATTAGAATTTGACGAAACTTTCATGTGCCTGCTTGGCACGATTCAACACAACACTTTTGCCGAGGAAATCAACAACCTCAAAAAAGGAAAGCCTCTTAAATCTAGTCTACAACAACTTTCACCATTCATCAAAGATGGACTTGTCCGAGTTGGAGGACGAATATCAAACTCACCACTACCATATGATGCAATGCACCCAATTTTGCTGCCAAAATCGCATCCATTCATTTACACCCTAATTCGTCATCATCACTATAGCAACAAACATGCTGGGCCTCAAACATTGCATAACATCCTGAGACAACGATTTTGGATTTTGGACGTTAAAGGCACCGTACGAAGAGTAGTTCACCGATGTTATATGTGCTATCGCAATAAGCCTGTTCTAGCGCAACAAATAATGGGAAACCTCCCATGTGAAAGAGTTACACCTTCTCGACCCTTTAGCATAACAGGACTAGATTACTGTGGACCACTATAAGTTTCACATCGCATTCGAGGACGAGTACCTTACAAAACCTATTTGGCAATTTTCGTGTGCTTCACCACTAAGGCCGTCCATCTGGAATTAGTATCTGACCTTTCATCATCATCGTTCATTTTGGCACTGAAACGGTTTATTGCGCGCAGGGGTAAGTGCACAAAGATTTATTCAGACAATGCTACTAATTTTACAGGAGCAAATCGGGAACTTAGAGAATTGCATACATTGTTAATGTCCGAGCAGCACAATGAAATCATTCGTCAAGAGTGTCTTCAGGATGGAATTCAATGGAGTTTTATTCCACCACGCTCCCCCAACTTTGGAGGCCTCTGGGAGGCGGCTGTGAAGGTTGCCAAACACCATCTTCGACGAATCATTGGTCAAGCAGTGCTTTCATTTGAAGAGATGACAACAGTTTGCTGCCAAATCGAGGCAGTTATGAACAGCAGGCCTCTCACTCCAATGTCCAGTAATCCTAACGACTTGACAGCCCTCACACCAGGACATTTTCTAGTTGGGACACCACTTACCAGTATTGCAGAACCTCACATTGAAGCTTGCAACATTAGCAACCTGAAACGATACCAATACCTTCAATGGATCCAACAAAACTTCTGGCGACGATGGTCACATGACTACCTTCAACAACTTCAACTTCGAAAACAATGGAATTCTTCACAACCGAACATCCACATTAACGAGCTAGTTCTCTTGAAGGAAGATAACACGCCACCTCTTTAATGGCCAATGGGACGAATTGTTGAAATCTACACAGAAGACGATGGGAACATACGTGTGGCTAACGTCAAAACAGCCACAGGAATCTACAAACGTGCGATATCCAAATTGTGTCCAATACCAATGGAACTCGATCCTGAAGATACAAGCGCATAAACTTAAAGTGTTGAAAGCAGGAGCTTTCAAGGCGGGCAGTATGTTGCTGCTCGCAATAAATTAACTTGGGTTGTTTCATGCCAAACACCCAAAACATCACCCTATAATGTTTTTCGTTTCTTTATAGCACCACAAATAGCAACTCGATGTCAATGCACTACCAAATGAAGGCCAAGGCCAGCCAATTCACTTTACACATCAACATCGGTCGCTCCCAAATAGCGGTGGTTGCGACCGAACTTTAGGAAAATTGCACTTGCCCTAGTACAGACAGAACAACATCAACATCAATACATCAGCTCATAACTAGGCCAATGGTCGCTCCTAAGTAGCGGTACCTGCGACCGAAAAATACAAACACTTTGTATTTTTTGCATCATTTGCATCATCATCATCATCGGCAGTTTGATTTCCACAGGCAGCGAGCCGCCTATGCTGCGGCATTTATCATCATCACTCCCGCAACAGCTACAGTTACCATCGTCGTACAATGTCACTCCCAAGAAGCGGTATTGTAGAATCGATGAAGAAGAACTAAATGCTATATAAGGCATACATCTGTACAAAACTACACAGTCCATTTTACGTAATCATTGTGATAACATCTTAAAAACTAAATAAAATTTGAATTGTTCCTAATAAAACCATTGGCATTTTTTCTATTGTTGAACTTTCGCTCATCTTTCAAGCTTTTCGCATTTTGTTAATTTTGCAAAATATTCGGCTAAGAATCTAGCCGCATCAAATTAATTGCGAATTAGTTACGCAAAAAAAAATTTAATTGCATTTTTGGTTTGCGAGAAAATGGGTGTCCTGCCAACTTCATATGAACTTAGCAGGACATTTTTTTTAAAAATAAAGATAATCGAGATGAAAAAATTTGACAATTGAGAACTAATTAATTGCGAATTAGTTACGCAAAAAAAATTTAATTGCATTTTTGGTTTGCGAAAAAATGGGTGTCCTGCTAACTTCATATGAACTTAGCAGGACAACTTTCTCAAAAATGAAGATAATCGAGCTAAGAAAAAGTTTATTATTGAGAACTAATTAATCGCGAATTAGTTACGCAAAAAAAAATTTTATTGCATTTTTGGTGTGCGAAAAAATGGGTGTCCTGCTAACTTCATATGAACTTAGCAGGACAACTTTCTCAAAAATAAAGATAATCGAGCCAAAAAAAAGTTTTTCATTGAGAACTAATTAATTGCGAATTAGTTACGCAAAAAAAAATTTTATTGCATTTTTGGTTTGCGAAAAAATGGATGTCCTGCTAACTTCATATGAACTTAGCAGGACAACTTTCTCAAAAGCTAAAAAAATTAGATTATTGAGAGCTAATTAATTGCGAATTAGTTACGCAAAAAAAAAATTTATTGCATTTTTGGGTTGCGAAAAAATGGGTGTCCTGTTAACTTTATATGAACTTAGCAGGACACCCATTTTTTCGCAAACCAAAAATGCAATAAAATTTTTGTTTGCGTAACTAATTCGCAATTAATAAGTTCTCAATAATAAACCTTTTTTCAGCTCGATTATCTTTATTTTTGAGAAAGTTGTCCTGCTAAGTTCATATGAAGTTAGCAGGACACCCATTTTTTCGCAAACCAAAAATGCTATAAAATTTGTTTTTGCGTAACTAATTCGCAATTAATTAGTTCTCAATGATAAACTTTTTTTTGGCTCGATTATCTTTATTTTTGAGAAAGTTGTCCTGCTAAGTTCATATGAAGTTAGCAGGACACCCATTTTTTTGCAAACCAAAAATGCAATTAAATTTTTTTTTGCGTAACTAATTCGCAATTAATTAGTCCTCAATAATAAACTTTTTTCACCTCGATTATCTCTATTTTTGAGAAAGTTGTCCTGCTAAGTTCTGTGAAGTTAGCAGGACACCCATTTTTTCCTAAACCAAAAAAGCAATTAATTTTTTTTTTGCGTAACTAATTCGCAATTAATTAGCAACTAATGATAGGATAGTTTTAAACATGAATTTCCAAAAGTGTCCTGCTAACTTTATATACATCGCTTTTGAAGCTGTTGAAGTACTGGGATTGCATAAATTTATATCACAACTTTTATTGGAATGTCCTAAATGTATTTGGGAGCGCTACGATATCCCGCAAACCAAAATCTCGAATAACGAAGTCCCGCATTTTTTTAAAAATCTCGAATAACGAAATCTCGCAAATTAAAAATCTTATTTTTCATAATCTCGCAATTACAAAATCTCGCTTTTTACAATCTCGCATTTACATCTTGAACCTTAAAATCTCGCAAATTTCAACCAAAATCTCGCAATTTAAAATCTCGCAAATCAAAATCTCGCAACTTCAAACTTCACAGCAACGAATCGCACACGGCTTTTAGAAAAATTTGTCTTTTTTTTTTTGAGAATATACCTACCTAAGAGCACTTTGGATAATTTTTCTTTCCAACTAATAACTATACCCGTCAATACAAAATTTGTACATCCTTTATTGCTGTTATTTTTTTTTGGTTGTCTCTTAGGCGTTCAATGGAACTTAAAGTATTTTCTAGTTCAAGGCCAAATACGAGTAATGCGATTTGCACATAACACTTTACAACAGAATATACCATCTCTATGTTCTCTCTCCTTCTTGTTCTTTTTATAACAATAAAATTGAAAAACAAAAGCTTAAATTAATAAATAACAGTGTGGTCTTAAAGTACCTAGACACTGGATTATATATTTAGCAGTAGGTAGGATATCTAAAATCTCGCGCGAGATTTTTATTAAAAAAATGTATTTGTTGCAATGCAATTCAATTTTGCGAGATTTTGATATGCGTGATTTTAGTTTGCGGGATTATGAAAAGCGGGATTTTGTAATTGCGGGATTATGAAAAGCGAGATTTTGTAATTGCGAGATTTCGTTATGCGAGATTTCGAATGCGAGATTTCGTAGCCAACCCAATGTATTTTGACATTAAGTTAAAAAAAAACATTTTTTGTACTTGCTATACTGAATCAAAATTATTACCTTTTTTTAATGCAAGTTGAAGAAGAATAGCACTTCGGCTTGAGAAATTCATTTTGATTTTTTTACAGCAAATTTCAAAGTTCAAAGTTCACATTAACAACTTTCAACAATGATAATTCCCTAAATGTAAACTCAAAGCGAATAATACCAAAGATATTGGGAAATCCCCCTATAACAAATTTGTAAGTAGGCTATGAAATATTTTTTTTCTGCTGGATCTATTTGCTTTGAATTTGGGGACTTGAGCTTTTCTTGCAGCAAAAAATTAAAGTAAATAGAGAAAAAAGATTTATGTAAAAAAGACCTCTTGGGTTTTTTTTTGCTCGACACATTTGGGTGTTTTGGACTCAGAATGAATTGTTTTGATACAATAACTACAAAACTACTTTAAATAGGCATGGGATTTTTTCACAGGGCATAGACTATGACTTTTGGGACATTTTTGCCTCATTAAGTCCATTTCACAAAAAAGTGGACTTGAGATATTTTTGCAGCACACCGACGATAATAGTGACACTGGCATATCTTTTGACTTTTCCTTACAACTCAATTTTTGTTGTTATCAAACTTTGATGAAAATAAATATTTTATCATTTTTTTATTAAAAAATTAATTAAAAAAGCAACTAGTGTTAAATGTTACTGCCTTTATTTAAGAACCGTTATTTTTAAATGCAATAAAAATTAAAAAAACAATATGAGTCATTCTCATCCGTCGTCGTAGTGCTTACTTAATTTAGTAACTTAATTTCATCTGATAAAATTTTAAAAAATACTTTAGTAGATTAAATGCCAGTTTTATTGGTTATGGTTGTAGACACAAACATGTGTTATACCATTTTGGAAAGTACATTAAACAGGCCAATTTTCATCAAATTTGCCACTAATGTTCTCATACATTTTTTTCCCTTTATTATTTTTCAAACTTTGGTGAAAAAAAAATATTTAATTATATTTGAATAAAAAAATAATTTTAAAAAATTAGCTATAACACAAAAAATGCATCAGCTGGTGTTAAAATTTACTGCCCATCATTTAGAACGGTTATTCAAGAATATTATAAAAATACAAAAATAATTAGAATCCTTTATGGGTTGGGTGGCCGTTGTAATCAGGTATTTTAGGAGACCCTGAATTTTTTAACATTTTACGAAAATTAATTATGTACCATGGAGACCATAAGAAAGATATTTTTTGTATATTTTTTTTCTGAGCAGTCATAAGGCCTGCTATCACCAGTTGCAGTATTATCCACTCATTACGGGACATCGTGTATATTAAAATTAAATTTTGCATTTGAAATTTTCGTTTAAGTTATTGACTTTGGCTCGCTAAAAAAGCTTGAAAAGAACACCAAAAACGCTTGTTAATGTCCAAATTTTGAAGTCCAAATTTGAAAAAAAAAAAAAATCGAATAAATTAATTTTTCACTGTTAACGTCAGTGTGAAGTTAGCAGTACATACCCTTTTCTCAGGAATTGAGCCAGCTAGAAAATTGCAGTTAAGGTCCAAGGACTTTGATTTAAAAGAAAAAAATTGATTTGAGCTAGGTATATGTATTTGCGTGAAATACCTACCTATTATGTAACTGAAGCTGTAATATTCCACATATGTGTAAGTTATAATTCAATAACAGAATTTGCGGTGAGTTCAAAATCTGTCGCAGAGTTTTGAAAAAATTAAAACCAATTTCTTTTATTTTATTTTCGTGTTCGTACAGCTGTGTTATAAGATGGTAATAAGCGTGCATCGATTTTGATCAGCAAACATCGCCCTATATTTACATGATAAATATCTAGTATCTCTCGAAATTGGCAATTTGGTTAATTTTATCCAAAAATTATGCTGCGGAAAGCGGAAAATTAACCAAATATTTGGTTAAACTTATCCAAACGTCATTGTGACTTTTAGAAATTGAATTAGGTGTGTGTGTGTTTTTTAGAATTAGGCGTGTTTAGAAAAATGATATAAATGAAATCTCAGAAAACTTAAAAAGCTCTGAATGTGTTCTGTAACTATCGCACTACTATAAGTTGGCGATAAAAGTTGTGAATTAAAACGTAGTTTATACAAACAAATAATTAGAACGTCTACATTCACTTAACTCTTAAGGCTCTACCCAATTTTCACTTCAATTTCATTTTTTTCACGAAATAATTTTGCATAAACAAATCTTTGACGTTTAACGAACAGCCGATTCAATTACACAGCATTTGACCAAATGAATGAAAACGTCGTTCATGCAAACTTTTGCGTAAATTTATCATTTCACACAATTTGTAAGCCTACGACGTTCCATGAATACCCTTATAATTTACCATGAAACAAAGAACGAACAGCACTAGGAAAAAGATTCAGTAAAGAGTTTTGAAACTCACGAAAATATTTAGCTAAATATAATATAACGAGAGCTGGTGAACGTTTTGCTCAAAATATTTTATACCCCTCCAAATTTTGTGGATGAACTATTTGCATTAGTGCAAACTACATGGTAACAACCTGGCAGCTATTCCACGGCCTTTTGACCACCAAAATGCAAGGAAAAAACAAGTGTTTTATACCTCCCTTAGGTCATTATATTTAACTATCTGTTCTTAAATAAATAAATAAAAACTTACCATTTATTGATCTACTTGATCCATCGCGGGCTATGGTATGATTCTTAAACTTGAACCCATGGCTTAGTTTTGAAGCGTTCCACATAGCCAACGCAACCTCATCGGTCCACTCTTCTTGTTTTTAGACTGTGGTATACCTCTAAATTTTTCTGCCTTCTACGTAGCAAAACCTCATTTCATCCTTAAGCATGTTTTGAAATCAAAGGGCACGGTAGTGCCCAGCCAAGTTCGCGGCACTACACCCTTTTTACAGGAACAAACTCAGGCGATTTTCAACCCCCCTCTAACTTCAGTACCAATAAAGTCAGAAACTTCAAATTCGGAGTATTTGCTGAACTGGTCAAACACAGGTGGCTCACCAAATTTCAACTCTTTAGCATTAGTAGTTCCCAAGATATAGGACTTCAAAAATCGCAAAAACCGTAACTGACTGACTCACTGACTCACTGACAGATCATCAAAATTATGGAGCACTTCCCGACATCGTAGAAACTTGAAATTTCGCACAACGGTAGGCCTTGTGGTACATACAAAGGAAAAAATCGAAAATAAGCAATTTTCTATTCAGGGGGCGTGGCATCCACCCACTTTCTTAAATATTCTATAAATTATATGGAGCCTTTCCGATTGTTGTAGAACAATGAAAATTGGTAAGTTGGTAGGGTTTGAGGTATTTAGAAAGAAAAAAATTGAAAAATTGGAATTTTCCATACAGGGGGCGTGGCATCCACCCACATTTTTAAAAATTCTTATAAATTATATGGAGCACTTCCGATTGCTGTAGAACGATAAAAATTGGTAGGTCGGTAGGGCTAAAGGTACTTAGAAAGAAAAAAATTGAAAAATTGGAATTTTGCATTCAGGAGGCGTAGTATCCACCCACATTCTTATAAATTATATGGAGCACTTCCGATTGTTGTAGAACGATGAAAATTGGTAGGTCGGTAGGACTTAAAGTACTTAAAAAGAAAACATTGACAAATTGGAATTTTCCATTCAGGGGGCGTGGCATCCACCCACATTCTTAAAAATTCTTATAATTATATGGATCACTTCCGATTGTTGTAGAACATGAAAATTGGTAGGTCGGTAGGACTTGAAGTACTTAGAAAGGAACAAAATCGAAAATTTGGAATTGTCCATTCAGGGGGTGGGGTTGCCATTCAACCACTTTATCAGAATTGCTTTTATTTGTATGGAGCACTTTCGGTTGTCATAGAATTATGAAACTTTGTAGAGCGGTAGGGCTTGACTTTCACCTGGCAAAATAAATCTTTGCAAAAAGGAGTGAAATCACAACAAAAACATAAATGTTAAGAAAGGAGCCAAGTTCTTATGTGTACAAGAAACCTGTGCGTAAAAAGTCAGCCAAAAAAAGTAATGAGATCTAAAATATATGCCAAGTTTTAAGTTCATGAAGTTTAATATCAAATATCTTAAGTAGAGTAATATCGAAACAATTCCAAAATCATGACAGAAATTTGGTAATTAATGATTACTGATAAAAATTTGGTGCATTTACTTGGCAAGTTTTCTCTTAAATACTTACTTAATCACAAATTTAAAATGTATGAAAACTTGACCAGTGAACCCACCAAATTTTAATAAGTAATCATTAATTACCAAATTTCTGTCATGATTTGGAATTGTTTCGATATTACTCTACTTAAGATATTTGATATTAAACTTCATGAACTTAAAACTTGGCATATATTTTAGATCTCATTACTTTTTTTGGCTGACTTTTTACGCACAGGTTTCTTGTACACATAAGAACTTGGCTCCTTTTTTAACATTTATGTTTTTGTTGTGATATGCTTTTCTTTAAGGCGAAGGTGTCGTCACTTTCGTCTTCAGAACTATAAAAAAAAGTCGCTTTTCTTTTTTTTTTGTCTGTCAAGCTATAGCGGTTTTCCGTAGCGTAGGCATACACAGTTTTAGTTGCCAATCCTACTTCAATACCCAATTCCTTCCATATTTGGCAAGAGGGTACCTGAATTTTATTGTTCACCACAATTTCTGTCTTGCGGGCCATTATAGCCTCCACAACACTTTTTTCAGTTGTGGCGCTCGGCTTCCCCCTCCTGCCAAAGTTTTCAGTAATTTTTACTTTTATTTTTCACAGTTCACTATCTAAAAAATTAAATTTATTTTTATGGATAAAGATAAAACCGTTTTTTTTTTTTTGCACAAAAAAGAACTCGAGTTTCGATTTGAATCACAGAACACAGATCACACTGCCACAAGATGGAAACAAAAATCAAATGAAAGAAAAAGCTGTACGTGAAAACTTAACTGTTATTTTTGCGCTTGGCCAATAATTTCCCAGCACAAACAACGATATATGCATAAATATGAGTAGAGCAACGATGGGATCTTTTCCCCTTACCAATTTTATACACACACAAACACAAATCTTTATGGGCAATTCAATTGCGTGGAATTTTTGAAAGGATTTTATGGAAATTAATGGCGAATTCACGTGTTTCTTCATATAAAAAATCAGATCCGTTCGACTCCAAAAGTGCCTGATTAAACTACCTAGATTAAATAAAGATGTCAAACCTGCGTGCATTTTCTGCAATTTGTGATGGTGACATGATAACTTGCCAAAGAGGAATTGATAGGAATTGAAATTTACGAAAAACACAAAGGAAGACAAAATCTGCAAAATAATTCCTTAACATCTGAACACTATTTGCTCTTCACGTGTGAGCAGGCACTTTGGGTATCTGTCATACTTTGTATCGTTGCGAATGATTCGCAATGATTTCGCATCGGTTTGGGAGACTTAAAAGGGCTAGTGCCGCATTTATCATTTACACGACTGAAAAACTACCAGCAAGCTAACGAAAAGATTGAATCCATTCTTTGTCAGCCCATCAGTTTCGTAAGTAATATTCCAGTTGCCTAGCAATTTGCTTGTCTCCCAACTTACTGCATTACTGGCTTTTATTTATATTTTTACCTAGAATCTAGCGTTTGCTACTAGGCTGATACACGAAATTTTTGTTAAGTCGAAAATTTACTTCATGAATACATTGTTTCTGGTCTAGAACCATATTCGCATCATTTCCTTTCTATTGAAATCTATAAATACATAAGTGGTAACATTTTTTTGTTTTGCTTCCATATAGCTATGTATGCATACAGATCAATTTTTAAGTTTTCGTAAATTGGTGCTTACTCATTGCTTTCAAGTCCACTTTACATCGAGCTAATGCCAAAACGGCTGAACCAGTCTACTTTTAATTTTGAATATAAGTTTCTTAAAGAACATGTTCAAAAATATTCGAGATTTGAAGAAAATTAATTCACCCGTTTGGGTTCTAGTCTTGAGCCTCACTATGTACATATCCACTTTCGAATCTATTGGAAAGTTATTTTCAAAGCTTATTTTAAGTGGTAATATATGTTTGAAATTTGGATCAAATATAATATTGTTTCCGACTTTTTGCCACAGAATCTTTGTTTCAAACGGTGTTCTTTTTCAGTTTATAACCAAATTAGCAAATAAAGCTTTTGCGAAATCGAACATTTTTATTGTAGAATCGTACTATGTAACTGCATAGTTGAGTCCCTGATAAAGTGGACGCAATTTTTTTTTTGAAGTTATCACGCTTATACCAAACACCAAAACTATGCACATCAGCGTTCACAGAAATTCGCTAGGCTTCTTTATTCAGCCCAGAGATGCTTTAAAGAAATAACGAAAAAGAAATGTAAGGCCTACCTATATTCACCTACTTTTTGCAAAAAGTGCAAAAGTGAAAAATTACAATCATATGCTACCGACACCTTCCTGGGAAAAAGCGTATGAAATTTGAGTTGAGCTAAATGCATTCAAACACGGAAAAGTCTAGTTCAGTAATTATTATCTATGTGAGTGACATCTATGAATCAGTTCTATAACTGTTTATTTAGATGAAGTTGTGTTTCACTTGTCTGCGAAAGTAAAAGTTAAGGCTTAACTACATTCAGCTACTTTTTGCAAAAAGTGAAAAATTAAAAACATAATGCTAGCGACACCTTTCTGCGAAAAATGGTAAGAAATTCGTGTTGAGTTGATTGCTTTCAAACACGAAAAAGGCTAGTTCAGCAACAATTGTCGATGCAAGCGACATCTATGATTCAGCTTTTTATCTGTCTATTTACATGTAGTAGTGTTTCACTTTTCTACAAAAGTAAAAGTTTAGGAACGCTCTAAAGGCTTAACTACATTCAACCATTGTATATTAATTCTATAGTATTCTCATGAAGAAAAAAAGCTCGTGGCCATCTACGCGTCCAAATTTAATCCTAATTTTTGATAAGCGATCTCGGTAAGGCGATCACAGCGAACCTATCGACCAAATTTCAACCTACAAAATCGTGTTTAATGAGAATACTATAGAGTGGTTATACAATGATTCAACTACTTTTTGGCAAAAAGTGCATAAGTGAAAAATTACAAATATATGCTAGCGACAGCTTTCTGCGAAAAATGGTATGAAATTCGTGTTGAGTTGAATGCTTTCAAACACGAAGAAGGCTTAAGCTAGAACTATAATGCTCGGAGGGGCACTTAAGTGGTCGGAAGAAAACAATCGAATACACGGAAAGAATTTGACGCGACTATAATTGCGAAGTGGAGCGTTTTGCTCACTTAAGTAAAACTGACATTTCCGACTATTACAGTTCTACCTCAAAAGTGAAAAATACAAATATATGCTAGCGACTCTTTCCTGCGAAAAAGAGCATGGAATTTGAGTTGAGCTGAATGCATTCAAACACGGAATAGGCTAGTTCAGCAACTATTATAGATGTGAGGGACATCTATGGGTCAGTTTCTTAACTATTTATCTAGATGTAGTTGTGTTTCACTTTTCTGCTAAAGTAAAAGTAAGGAATGCTCTAACTTTTACTTTTGTAAAACTTGAGATAAAAGATAGTATTGAGTAGTTTATTGAAAAAAGACAACATTTTTTCACTTTTGCACAAATAAAGTGAATTGAATGTAGTAAGGCCTTAACTTTTACTGTTGCAAAACTTGAGATAAAAGATAGGATTGAGTAGTTTATTGAAAAAAGACAAAACTTTTTTTTTCACTTTTGTACAAAAGTGAATTGAATTTAGTTAGGCCTTAACTTTTACTTTTGTAAAACTTGAGATAGAAGATAGGATTGAGTAGTTTATTGAAAAAAGACAAAACATTTTAGGAACGCTCTAGCTTTTACTTTTTCAAACTTGAGATAAAAGATAGGATTGAGTAGTTTATTGAAAAAAGATAAAACTTTTTTTTCACTTTTGTACAAAAATGAATTAAATGTAGTTAGGCCTTCAGGCAAAGCTACAATCGCTACGCATCGTAAATGAAGCTAGATACCTACATTTTACCATTGTTTATCAAGCTGGAACTCTGATCTGAGGTATCCAACTACACAAATTGAATCGCTTTTCAGATTGAGCATATAACAGTTTTTGAGATATTTCAATTATTCGTTTTTATGCAAATCCGTACCTAAAATGGTAAGGGTGAGCTCCATTTGTTGGAACAATGAATCCAATTCCAACCGTTTGAGTTTCCACCGATTTTATTACGCTCTCTTACTTACTTACTTACTTAAGGTGGTGCTACAGTCCGGGGTGGACCAGGGCCTCAACCAACAAGCTTCTTCCAGCCGGCTCGGTTTCTAGCTAGCTGTCTCCAGTTTCGCACGCCAAGTTAGGTTAGGTTAGGTTAAGGTGGCTGTCAGGAAAACTGCTGACACACTTAGGCCAGAATAGGCCCATTGTGATACCACATAAAGACTGCGAAGTGATCCTCGCTAATTAAACCAATTGGAGCTTTTAATAAAGCGATGGAGACTGTGAATGTCAATTTTATTTAAACCACTGGGATCGTCAAAGAAAAAACTTCCTAAGTGTATTTTACGTCTTTGAGAAAGAGCAGGACATGAGCAAAGAAGGTGAGGGATAGTTTCTTCCTCCTCTTCGTCCATGCAGCTTCTGCAGAAATCATTTGAGAAAACGCCGAGTCTATTGGCGTGTTTGCCTATGAGGCAGTGTCCAGTAATGACACCAATTGTGGAGCTAATATGCAATCTACTTAGAGATAACAAACATTTCGAACGCTTCGGATCCAGTGTTGGCCAGATCTGTTTCGTCGCCAGACAAGTAGTGATACCTGTCCATCTGTTTGTTATCATCATGGAATCATGCTTAAGCATAAGTTTACAAGTAGCAATTGGTATTCCAATATTCACCTTGTTAGGTAATATTGGTGTAATAGTTCCTAGCCTGGCGAGTTCATCGGCTTTGCAGTTTCCTGGAATATCTCTGTGTCCCGGCACCCAGAAAAGGTGAATGTTGAACTGTTCCGCCATCTCCATTAGAGACGATCGACAATTTCGGGCAGTTACGGAGTTTGTAGAAACAGCGCCCAGTGATTTAAGGGCAGCTTGGCTGTCTGAGAAGATACGGATATTTAATGTAGATATTACGTTTTCTTCGAGCCAAGATAAAACTTCTTTTATCGCCAGGATTTCAGCTTGGAACACGCTACAATGATCAGGGAGACGGAAGGAGAGACTAATGTTTAGTCGTTCTGAGTACACGCCACCACCCACCCCCTCTTCAGTTTTTGAGCCATCCGTGTAGAAATGAATTGCTTCATCTCTCAAAAATTCCTCATCATCCCAAGTGGATCTTGTTGGAATTGTGACCTGGAAATTTTGGCCAAAAACCGGCTGAGGGATGGTGTAGTCGGAGTGTTTAGGGATTGATTCGAATTTGTTCAAAATAATGGTATGGCCAATAGAGTTATTGGACCATTGAGAGATGGCTCTGAGACGAATAGCTGTGCTCGCTGCCACTTGTTTAGTGTATATATCGAGGGGTGAAATGTTAAGCAGTATGTCTAAGGCAGCGGAAGGTGTCGAACGGAGAGCTCCGCTGATACACATGCAAGCTGATCTCTGCACTTTGCTTAGCTTATCGCGATAAATACCTTATCTAGAGCAGTCCACCATACTGCCACCCCGTAGGTGAGTATCGGTCTGATGACCGCTGTGTATAGCCAGTGGGTGATATGTGGGGACAAGCCCCATTTGGTTCCAATAGCTTTTTTACAGGAGAAAAGCGCCACTGCGGCTTTTCGGACTCTTTCTTGTATATTTGGTTTCCAGCTAAACTTTTTGTCTAAAATCAGACCTAGATATTTAGCTTCATCTGAAAAGTTGAGTAGGATATCATTTATTGATGGAGGGTCTATATTCGGAATTTTATATTTCCTTGTAAAAAGGACAAGTTCAGTTTTGTGGAGATTTACACCTAGTCCACATCTGTCTGTCCATTTAAGTAATTTGTTGAGAGCGGTTTGCATTAGTTCTATAATTATTTGAAGATGCTTTCCCGATATTGCAATGGCAACGTCATCAGCATATGCAATTATTTTGAAACCATCCGCTTCTAGATTAACCAATAGTTCCTTGATTACGATGTTCCATAAGAGTGGGGATAGGACTCCACCTTGCGGTGTGCCTCTGTTGACAGATCTTCTAACAGAGAAGTCACCTAATGTTGAGTTGATTATTCTACTTCTCAACATGAGGCTGATTAACTCCCTAAGTGAGCTATCAACGTTCAAGTTCCCAAGCGCGGTTAAAATTGCAGTATTGCTGACGTTGTTGAAAGCACCTTCAATGTCTAAGAAAGCAACCAGGGTGTATTCTCTATGATGAAGGGAATATTCAATAGTACGTACCAAATTATGCAGGGCCGTTTCTACCGATTTCCCCTTGCGGTAAGCGTGTTGTGCCGGAGAAAAAAGATTAGGTTCTATGGCACTACGCAGATGGATATCAATCAGTCGTTCTAAAGTTTTGAGAAGGAATGATGATAGGCTGATAGGTCTGTAATCCTTCGGATTTACATGAGAGCTTTTACCCGCTTTGGGTATAAATACAACTTTAACTTCTCTCCATAAAGATGGTACGTATGCTAAGTTCATACATGCTTTCAGAATTATCTCAAGGATGGGGATGATGATGTCTGAAGCCATTTGCAGTTCAGCTGGTATTATACCGTCAGGTCCAGCTGATTTATATGGATCGAAGCTGTCGATTGCCCATTTGAGTTTCTCCCTAGTAATCAGACCTAGTTTATTTATTGTTATATTGTTAGACTCTATTGAGTCAGAACTGCGTATATTTTGGGAGCTACCTGGGAAGTGAGTATCTAATAGCAAGTCGAGTGATTCCTCACAAGAGTTAGTCCAAGAGCCGTTGATAGTTTTCAGGGCACTTGGCATTATGGGGTTTGACGAGAGGATATTTCTTAATCTTGAAGCCTCTGAGGAATCTTCTATTTTGTTACAGAAGGTTCTCCAGGAGGTTCTTTTATTTTTCCTCAATTGTTTTTTATATGTCTTAAGGGATTCTTTATATAAGTCCCAGTCGGAAATTTCTTTGGAATTTTTAGCTCGGTTGAAAAGTTTTCTACATTCTTTTCTGAGCGGTTCCAGCACTGGGTTCCACCAGCAAGGCTTCTTATTTCCTCTTATTTGAATAAGAGGACAGGATATGTTCATTGATTTGTTGAGAGCTAAGGTAAGATCATTTGACTTTATTGTCAAGATCTTTTCTGCCTACGGGGATATTTAAAAGGTCAGGTTTAATTAATCTGCTAAGAGTATCTCTATATTTTACCCAGTTAGTTTTCCGATGATTCCGGAAAGCTATCTTTTTTGTAGTTTCATCGTTTAGATTGAATTGTATATACCTGTGATCAGAAAAAGAGTGCTCTTCTGATACTTTCCAATTCGTGATCTTTTGATGAATCGAGTCGGAGACAAGAGTAATGTCTAAAACTTCCTGCCGGTTTCTGGTTATGAATGTTGGTTCATTACCGATGTTGCTTACAATGAGGTTAGTACTTAGAATAAAAGCAAAAAGTGACTCACCTCGATCGTTTATTTCGGAGCCACCCCAAACTGTATGGTGGGCGTTAGCATCACATCCAATAATGAGGCAAACTTTTTGCCGTTCAGCATCAGCGATTAACCTCTTTAGCGTGTCGCCAGGGAGAGGGCCAAGGTGGTCGTGGCTGAGGTATGCAGACAAGTTGGTTGAGGTCCTCTTCCACTTGCGTGCGCCACCCTTTACGCTGTTCACCTCTACTGCGTTGTCCCACGGGGTTGGATTCAAAGACTTTCCGGGCCGGAGCATTGGTGTCCATTCGCTCTAGGTGACCCAGTCATCTTAATCGTTGGCTTTTCACTTTTGTGGCTAGGTCGGTGTTGCTGTACAGCCCATACAGTCCGTGGTTGTATATTCTACTCCATTCCCCATCTATGCAGACGGGACCAAAAATCACCCGGAGAATTTTTCTCTCAAAAGAGCCTAACGCGTTCTCATCCACCGTTAGCAGTGTCCATGCCTCTGCACCATACATCAGGACTGGGATGATAAGCGTCTTATACAGGGACAGTTTAGTTGCTCGAGAGAGGGCTTTGCTTCTCAATTGCCTTCTTAGCCCAAAGAAACAGCGATTGGCAAGAGTAATTCTTCGTTTGATCTCAGCACTGGTATCGTAGTCCAGTCAAAATAGACATAAAAATGTGCAAACCTAACCAAAATTCCGATAAGGCTGAAAATTAGTATAGACCTTCCTTTTAACATAACAAATCAGCTGCGAAAAGTCCTTGTCAATCCCACACGAGCATAAAAAGTTATTGAAGGTCAAGTGTCGAAAAAAATGGTTTTTCACCTATAACATTAAAACGGTAAATGCTATTGAAAAGTAGTATGAGTAAATTTTATAGATCAGGCAATTTTCTACAAAAAATATTAACACACATTTTTTGGTAAGACAAATGGTTTAGGATATAGAGCTGTTTTAAAAATGGTAAATTGAGGAAAATATCGGTTTTTCGGGTATATCTCCATAACGGTAAATAATTTGGGAAAGTGTTTCAAGTAACGTTTGTAGACCATTTGACACTTTACAAGAAAATATTAAGAAAAAAATCCAAAAATGTACCGTTAAAAAGATATAATTATTTTAAGAATTTGGTCAAAAGCCAAAAATAACGGTTTTCTGATTATTACTCGTAAATGACAAAGTTGTCCAAAATTAATGTACACTCTATTTGTAGACGTTAAAATATTCTGCTTAAAAGATTTTACACTGTTTCCTTGCGAGTGGTTGGTTACAAGATATTGCGATTTCAAAATGGCCAAATGTCGAAAATATAGAATTTTCACGTATAACTCTTAAACGGTAAACGCTATCATAAAGTACTTTATGCAGAGTTTGTACATAATGTCGTGTTCTACAAGAAAAAAAAAAAAAAATTCCTAAAATGTATCAATCAATAGATATAGTTATTTTAAGAATTTGGTCAAAATTCGAAAATAACGGTTTTTTAATTTTTACTTTTAAATGGCTATGTTATTCAAAAAAATTTTAGATTGAGATTGTAAAGATTGAAATGTACGACCTAATAAAAAGTATAATTTTGTCTCATACGATTGATTGGTCAAAAAATATTGCGATTTAAAAAGGGCCAAATGTCGAAAATATAGGATTTTCTTCTACAACTCCTAAACGGTGAATGATATGGAAAAGTAATTCGAACTAAGTTTGTAGATAATGTGATACTCTACAAGAAACAAAAAATTTTTTTTTTCTAAAACTTACAATTTAAACGATATAATTATTTTAAGTTTTTATAAAAAGTTAATACCACTGATTTTTTCCCTTTTACTCGAAAATGACGAAGCTGTCTAAAATCAGTATATGCTCAGTTTGAATACTATAAAATTGCCTACAAAATAAATCCTACCCAAGCAATAATGCACAAGGTATTGAATTTTAAAAAATGAAAAATAATCACTTCCTGCATGATATGCACTCTTTTCCACACCATATCATGCAGAAAATGATTATTTTTCATTTTTTAAAATTCAATACCTTGTGCATTATTGCTTGGGTAGGATAAATTTTGTAGGCAATTTTATAGTATTCAAACTGAGCATATACTGATTTTAGACAGCTTCGTCATTTTCGAGTAAAAGGGAAAAAATCAGTGGTATTAACTTTTTATAAAAACTTAAAATAATTATATCGTTTAAATTGTAAGTTTTAGAAAAAAAAATTTTTTTGTTTCTTGTAGAGTATCACATTATCTACAAACTTAAGGCGGTATTACACTATCATATATATATGGCTTAAGCTGCCATATAAAGTATGGCAAAGGTTTTCAATGTATGACAATATGTTTTACACTATGCCATACATATATGACCAATTTATATGACAAATGGCTCCGTCAAATAATTTTTGTTCATATATATGACAAAGCTAAATATGGCTATCACACTAGCTTTGAAATATCAAATATATGAAAAACAAATTATTTGACAATAATGGAAATTAATTTGTCAAAATAAATAATAATTTAAATTGGTTTTAATAAATCCTTGCTGCTTGCTCTATAATTGTCACTTTTTCTCTGAACTGGAATCGAAAGATGCAAAAATAAATTCCGCCAGTAACATAATTTTTTTTTTGTGGTATGAAAATTATTATTATAGTCCGGGAGCTGACCGTTACCCTGAGGCCACACGAGCCAGTACTGGCTAACCAGTCACAATACACTCACACTTTTGTACTAACACATACAAACCTGAGCAACTGGCTCGTCAACTGGCTTGCCTTTTTCGTAGCCAGTTGGGAAGCCAGTAGAGCAGCCAGTAACAGGGTTCGGCAGTACTATTTCGTAGCATGTTTGGAAAAATAGGACTAAAACTTAAGTTTACTCACATTTTCTTTCACAAAATATTAATAAAATAAAAATCTGGAGTCCATGCCCATTCCCTATGAACTCAAAGTTTTATAAATTTGATAAGCAATCTAAAAATGTTTGAAGATGAATAAAGCCGGAACCACACTTGTCTCGTCTGTTGTGTTTTGGATTTCCGTTCGACAAGAAAGCCAAAAAAAATAGCGAATGAATTGATAGAGAATTTTACGAATCTGTCAATTTCAAGAGTGACAGCTTCCATTGAGACGGAAGTGTCAAATTCCAAAGTGATATATTGCTATTTGTTAAAAAGCTCTATTAAATGCTTTCCCAAACCGACGCGAAACGTTCGCCGACGACAGTTTTTTGTTGTTGTTTACCATTGTGTATCTGTCGTATTTTGTATCGCTGCACACGAAAAATAAAACAAGAGTTTTTAAGATAAATATTATTTGGTGATAAAAATAAGTTAAGGCTCTCCAAAATCAAGGCGAAACATTAGTAATGCCAACGAAACTTTGGCTTTTGTTGTTTTATGCTAGTGACATTGCATGGCGTCAGTGCGTGTATTTTTAGTGCATTTCTATCTCCACATAAAAAGAAGTAGCATATGTTAAATACAACAACAATCCGGTATAGTTCCGTATTGCGCTTGCTTTAAATATGCTACTTTTTTAAGCGAAGATAAAAATGCACTAAATACTGCGTCTAATGACAGTTTGCAACATGTCAGGCTTGTTAAGTTAGCACAGAGTATTTAAAATGTCACTTCACATTACACAGAAGATAGAATGAAGTGGTAACATCTTCATTCTTGAAAAAGGTGGTAAATCATAGTAGTTAAATTTCTTTCCTTTAAATCGGAGTAGATTTACTCCATTTGGAGTAAAATCCGAACGCTGGTAAGTAGAGAAGCCAGTTTGATATGCCACCTACGTCACAGCATATACACGAATAGGAATTTGACAGGTAGTCTGTGTAGCCAACTGGCTAGCCAGTACTCGCTCGTGTGGCCTCGGGGTTAGATTAGCTACATATGTATGTGCATACATATCTCATCGCGGCCACGCAAAAATTGGATGCCAACCAAGAGCTTAAGTCCAAACATTTACAAAACTACTGGTCGGACAAGCTTTATCCGGTTCCAATGGTTAGAAAATGCACTTTTCAGGATGCATTTTCCGCTGAATGTATACCTATAATATAAGCAGCTTATATAAATGGGGTATAAAATAAAAGCTAAGACTGTCTTCTACACGATACCAATGGTCGGACAGACTTTTTTTGGCTACTGTGACGAGTCCGACCATTTAAAAAAAATGGTATTTTTTAACACTGCCTTAACCACTTTCTTTTCATTTGTATCCAAGGATGCACAAAATGTAAATTTTAGAAAAGTGGTCGGACTCGTGGCAACATCCAAAAAAAGTCCGTGTAGAGGACTGTCTTAGCTTTCATTTAATACCCCATTTATATAATTTTCTTATATTATAGGTACATTCAGCGGAAAATGCAACCCGAAAAGTGCATTTTCTAACCATTGCGGCCAGATAAAGCTTGTCCGACCAGCAGTTTTGTAAATGTTTGGACTAAAGCTATCGGTTGGGGTGGGTGCGAGGTTGGTTGTATGCAAAGTTTTTTTGGCATTTAAAGAATCTGGATTTGAAGAAACCTTGAATTTATCCTAATATCCAACAATAATTGCAGCTGTAAAATTTTGAGATTTTTAAAAAGGCGGTGCTTAAAAGCAGAGCCTGGATCATACTTAAAGTGATGGGCTTAAATGACAAATCCAAAAAGCAATAACACCCGCGCTTCTTATTGCCTTTCTTTCGTGTGGGCCTTATTGCCATTTCAGACTGAAAAATAAGCCCGTGGGTGTTTTTTCCTTTTATTTTGGAAAATAACGCCCACGGGCCTTATTACCGGGGGTGTTATTGCACTGCACCGGTTCAAATACTGCATCTTTCCCCTTGTATTAAAAAATAAATGAAGACTTCTGATTTCACTTGATCCACATTCCAAAAATAAATGATAAAATAGCTTGACATACATGAACATATAAAATTAAACGATTTTTATATGACTATATGGCTCAAAACTTCCAAATATATATGTCAACGCCTTTGATTCGATATTACACTTTGTCAAATATATGGCTCAAAATCATGGTCATATATATGGCATCATATATATTTTGTCATATAAATATGTCTATCACATTTATATGACCCTTTTGAGACATATTTATATGGTAAATTTGCCATATTTATATGCTAGTGTAATATCGCCTTTAGTTCGAATTACTTTTCCATATCATTCACCGTTTAGGAGTTGTAGAAGAAAATCCTATATTTTCGACATTTGGCCCTTTTTAAATCGCAATATTTTTTGACCTATCAATCGTATGAGACAAAATTATACTTTTTATTAGGTCGTACATTTCAATCTTTACAATCTCAATCTAAAATTTTTTTGAATAACATAGCCATTTAAAAGTAAAAATTAAAAAACCGTTATTTTCGAATTTTGACCAAATTCTTAAAACAACTATATCTATTGATTGATACATTTTAGGAATTTTTTTTTTTTTTCTTGTAGAACACGACATTATGTACAAACTCTGCATAAAGTACTTTATGATAGCGTTTACCGTTTAAGAGTTATACGTGAAAATTCTATATTTTCGACATTTGGCCATTTTGAAATCGCAATATCTTGTAACCGACCACTCGTAAGGATAAAGTGTAAAATCTTTTAAACAGAATATTTTAACGTCTACAAATAGAGTGTACATTAATTTTGGACAACTTTGTCATTTACGAGTAATAATCAGAAAACCGTTATTTTTGGCTTTTGACCAAATTCTTAAAATAATTATATCTTTTTAACGGTACATTTTTGGATTTTTTTCTTAATATTTTCTTGTAAAGTGTCAAGTGGTCTACAAACGTTACTCGAAACACTTTCCGAAATTATTTACCGTTATGGAGATATACCCGAAAAACCGATATTTTCTCAATTTACCATTTTTAAAACAGCTCTATTTCCTTAACCATCTGTCTTACCAAAAAATGTGTGTTAATATTTTTTGTAGAAAATTGCCTTATCTATAAAGTTTACTCATACTACTTTTCAATAGCATTTACCGTTTGAAAGTTATAGGTGAAAAACCATTTTGCTCGTGTGGGATTGACAAGGACTTTTCGCAACTGATTTTTTATATCAAATGGAAGGTCTATACCAATTTTCAACCTTATTGGAATTTTGGCTAGGTCAAATGTCTATTTTGACTGGACTATCGTTCGCTGAGTTTATGCGGATCCTAAGTAGACAAAGTCTCTGACCACCTCAAAATTATAGCTGTCTAAAGTGACGTTCTGTCCGAGACGTCGGTGTTGGGTGTCCTTTCTTGTTGACAGCATATATTTTGTTTTGCTTTCATTCACCGTTAGACCCATCTTCTTGGTTTCCTTCTCAATGCAAGCACCACTGACATCACGCTTTTTTCGTCCTATTATGTCAATGTCGTCAGCGTAAGCGAGTAATTGAACGGACTTTTGAAAGATTGTGCCTCTAGTGTTGACGTGAGATTTTTGCACTATTCTTTCAAGAACGATGTTGAAGAAGTCGCATGAAAGCGCGTCGCCTTGCATAAAACCTTTTTTGACATCAAAGGTGTCGGTGAGGTCTTTGCCGACCTTGATGGAGCAGCGTGCATTCTCCATCGTCATCCTGCACAAACGGACGAGTTTGGCAGGGATGCCAAAACTAGACATTGCTCTATATAGCTCGTCTCTATAGATGCTGTCATACGCGGCCTTGAAATCGATAAAAAGGTGGTGGGTATCGATTTGAAACTCCTGGGTTTTCTCCAAGATCTGCCATAGTGCGAATATTTGGTCGATGGTGGACTTCCCTGGCCTAAAGCCACACTCATATGGGCCTATCAGGTTGTTGACGAATGGCTTCAGGCGTTCACAAAGTACGGCAGAGAAGATCTTGTAGGCGATATTAAGAAGACTGATGCCTCTGTAGATGGTGCAGTCCAGAGGATCGCTTTTCTTGAGGATCGGGCAAACAATGCTGAGGTTCCATTCTTCGGGCATGCTTTCCTCCGACCATATTTTATTGATGAGCTGGTGCATACTCCTAACCAATTCATCGCCAGCCACTTTGGAAAGTTTAGATATGGCTATCCTCACCTCGTCAAGATCGGGTGGACGGAATTGTTGGCCTACGTCGTCCAAGTTGAATGGTGCAATTTGCATGTTAGCGGAATTCGGTTCGTCATCGCCGTTATACAATTTGCAGAAATGGCTTTTCCATACTCTCAGCACCGACGGCGATTCCACCACGATGTTCCCCTGATCGTCCTTGCAGGCTTCGGTTCGGGCCTTGTAACCTTGGGAGGTTCTTTTTACTTTTTGGTAAAATTTCTGGACTTCATTCCTGCAGTGGCATCCCTCTAACTCCTCGATCGCGCGCTTCTCATGCTCTTTCTTCTTCATTCTAAGAAGCTTGTGTTCCTATCTCCTCTTCTGCTCGTAGAGCTCGCGGACGGCTCTGGTCTTTCTATGCAGCGCCGCTTTGTATGCCTGTTGTTTGGCTGCATGTATTTGCCGACATTCTTCGTCGAACCAGGGGTTTCGCTGTGGTGGTCGTGCAAAGCCCAGCACGTCAGAGGCGGCATCTCTGATGGCTTCCTGGCAGTTTTTCCACTGGTTCTCAATTTTTGCAGTTGGCGGCAAAGGACTAGTTAAGAGGGCGCGAGAGACTCGATCGGAGAAGGACCTGGCGATTTCTTGCGACTGCAGTTGTCCGACGTCAAACTTCCTCACAGTATTTCCCTGTTTTGGCTTTGGTCTGGATATCCGTAGCATTACCTTTGCTACAACAAGGTAGTGGTCCGAGTCAACGTTGGCTCCTCGGAACGTTCGGACATCCTTGACACTGGAGGAGTGCCTTGCGTCGATCGCAATGTGGTCAATTTGGTTGGTGGTTGATTGAACAGGAATTCGCCATGTCCCCTTATGTATATCGAGATGCGGGAACTGCGTACTAGCTACCACAACGTTTCGCCCCGCAGCAAAGTCGATTAGGCTGAGTCCGTTATCGGAGGTGGTGTCGTGCAAGCTGTATCTTCCGATTGTGCCACCAAATTTCTTCTCTTCATAGTTTGGCATTAAAATCACCCAAAACAATTTTAATGTCATAGCTAGGGCATTGCTCATATGTCTTGTCCAGGAGCTCGTAGAACTCGTCCTTGGTTTCGTCATCTTTCTCCTCTGTGGGGGCATGCGCGCATATCAGGCTGATGTTGGCGAATTTAGCCTTGATGCGAATTATCGTGAGGCGCTCGTTCACATAGTTGAAACTCAAGACTTCGTGCCTAAGTCTGCCTCTAACGACGAATCCACGTCCAAAGAGACGCTGCCCTTGTGGTCGGTAACAGTCACCGTAGTAGATATCGCAGTCTTTCAGCTTTCTCTTGCCCGGCCTATCCCATCGCACTTCTTGGATGGCGGTGATGTCTGCTTTGTAGCAGTCTAGGGCTTCTGCTAAATGTTCGGCTGCACGTGGTCTATAGAGAGACAGAACATTCCACGTGCAGATCCGAAGTTCGTTGTCCTTATTTCGTGTGCTTGGTTCGTCAACAGTAAATCCATCCGTATCCGCTTGTTTTTGCTTCGCAACTAAGATAGCTTTACGTGGCCGGGAAGTCACCCCGACGCACGGCACGACCCCCAACCTGGAGGACCAGACCCTATATAATATAACTCCAAGGGCGAGGAGGCGGATTAACCGCTCCTTATAGGCCTGAGCTCCGAATAAGTCGTAGTAGCCCGTATAAGGTGTTCACTAAGTAGTTCAGCCTAACTGGAACTGTAGACGCCACCGTTGATTTCATCTTGAGAATTCTTCCGCTGCCGCCTGGATGAAGGAGAAGTGCCTTAGTGGGAACACTCCTCCCCAACACTCTCGTTGCTGCCCCTAAAACCGTCCACAGGGATGGAACCCCATCTTCAGTTAAAGGCACTAGGCACCCGATGTTCACCACTTGGAGGTGAGAGTAGGAGTTGATAGACAGAGGTTCGCTTTGAAATAAAGCTTGTGGACGCTTGTGTCCTCTTGAATGCACCGTGTCTACCCTTTGAACATTATTACGCTCTCACAACTTTGCCAATATGCTCAGGAATGAGTCAGTGGATGGTTGTCATCATAGACATGTATAACTTTCGGATAAAAAGTGTGTTAACATTGATTGAAGAAAATTGATTTTGCTACAAATTAGCACCAAAGTTTTTTTTTCTAAGACTAATAAAATTTAAGTTGCAACGGAAAACTTTTTAGAACTCGTTTTTCAATATGGTGGCCAAATTGTGGGGCTTTCGACACCTAAAATCGAGTTTTATACTTGCATTGAACCCCCTTACACATCAAAAGAGAAAATCTTTGTCCAACCCAAATTGGGAGGTTATTGTAACATTTTGATAGACATTTTGCGAAAACGTTAAAAGCTGCTTTATTAGATGATTGACAAATTTTCTTGGTTATTTAGTTAATACACAACCATGTGCTATACCATTTTGGAAAGTGCATTAAATAGACAACTTTATTAAGTAACTGGTCACTCATGTTCTCATACAATTTTAATTTATTAGAGGTGGTCAAACTTTCTTGAATATAAATGTTTGTAGTGAAAAAAATATTTTTAAAAAATTATAATAAAAAAATGCAATAACTACTATTTAATTTTACCATCTATCTATTACAACAGTCATTCTAGAATAAAAAATAAAAAAATAGCAAAAATAGTTCATCCATGGTCGTAGCGTTCACGTATTTGAGGAAAGTAGTACTTGTTAACAACTTTTGGATAAAACATCATAACATATTAACCACTGGGAATTTTTTTTATATTTTTTTCTGGAAAGGTTATAAGGTCTGTTGTAACCAGTTGCAAGGGTATCCATTATTTACAGGACACCCTGTATATGGGCATTGGGAAAGTTAAGCTCTGCATACTAGTTCAAATTTGTAAAAGAAGTAATAAACAGTTTATAGAAAAAGGCTACAAACATTATTCAACAATATTTTGCTCTGATATCTCGAAGATAAACCATATCTTAAGTCTTCGCTTGCTTGCATATTGAACACCTGACACAAGTTTTCGAAGATCGAGAATCGGCGATTTTTTAATAAAAAACTAATATTGGGCCTCTAGCTTCTGAGGGCACCAATAGGAAGTTACTAGTGTGGGTCGCACCCAGCCTCTTTTTTATTTTCTATTCTCATATTTATTACAAACTATTGACTTTTCTTCATAGCTGAAAATAAAGGTTTCTATCCTTTGTTCGGTTTCCATTTGTCATGAATTTTCCTTACTTCCAGTTTTTCACTTCTCCCGGTAACGGAGAGAAAATATATTGCACACACGACAGCCGAATGGACTTTTCATAGCCTCCTCTCGACTTCCCTCTTGACATGCCTGCATGAATATGCATGAATATCTCCTTGCTATTTAGATCAACTTGTCCAATTTCCTAATTTGTTCAGATTTTTATTTTCATCCCCTATAGTCATTGTAGGGGTAAATTAAATTTCCCCTTTTTTTTGCATACTAGAAAATTCGCGTAAGATCTGCCAAAAAAATTCAGAGCACATAGGTGAGAACTAGACAAGTAAAAAATCCGAAGGGAAGGGGGTAATATCTCCCCCCACATGGCCGGGAGGGGCAATTTAATAAAATATTTGCATATATAGACAAAATTAATTAAAAAACAACGGCAATGCTTACAGTAATGTTTTGTAGCTTTTTAATAATCAACTATTAAAATGGACTTCTGGCTCTCCAAAAAACGACATCGGGACATTTCAACATTTGTTTACCTTTTGCATTTTTCTGCCATTTTGTTTTGAATTATCTTATTAACAAACACTTGGCGTTTCTGTATAACCTATCGATAACACAACGACAATCGTAGTTTAGCATTATCTACCGGTTTTATCGGGACAAAGACAAAAGTTGACTCCTGTTAATTATCTGGACCTAGCTAACTCTATATGGACATAGTTGTTGTATTTAACATGCAAATTGATTTGCTTTGTTGTCGTTTTCTTCACACAATTTTATTTGGACATGCAAGAAAACACAGCTAATGCAAAAACAAATACCGATGTTGTCGAGCATTTGCTTACACATACAAGTTGGCTGGTTGGTCCGTCATGCATGTTGGTTCAGCAGTTTTTTTCGCGTTTAAATGATCGAGCATGGCTCGACAGCTCCTATGTTGTCGAGCATGTTGGTCCATGTAAACCCCCCTTATGACTTAAAATTTGAAAAGGATATTTTTTGATCTGTTCGTTTACTTGAGAATTATCAACCGTTAGTGAATTTGACCTTGTTAAGAGTGTGACTTCTTAATCCCTATTACACGATGTGCCCTATTATACGACGACTTTTGAGTCATGACTTTTTTCGAAATTCAATGAATGCGAACGAGAGAAAACATCTGATCTCATCTTCGCACTCATCTAATTTCGATAAAAGTCATGACCCAAAAGTCGTCGGGTAATAGGGCACGATGATTCTTTGCGTCTGACTCTTTTCAAATATATGCGTGTTTTATTGGAAAAAGTTAAGGCTAGCACAGTAAAATTTCCCTTGGTAAACAACAAAAAATCCAAAGGTGTCGATAAGTAAGTCAGTAAAAAGTAAATATAAAAGTTGAGATAAAGTTTCGTTCAGTTTAAACTTAGGTAGCTCTGGGGCGCTATTCCGGTTCTATGATAAATGCGATGAAAAGTTTCGTTTTGCGATTCTCGTTCTGGGTAAACGTGAAAACTTCTGTCAAAAATGTATCAGATGAAAAGTTATTTATCATCGCTTACTTTTGGCTGATAAAATCCTCCGAAAGCTTAAAAAGCAAACGCAAAACAAGAAATATGGAATTAAAAAAAAAGAATATTTTTGCTACCTATACATTTTTCGTTTAAATTCATTTTTATTTTTCCATTCACTTATAACTATTCGGCCTACATGTTTTTGCTATATTTTACTGAACTTTATAACCACCTCCAATGTTGGCATCACCACCAGCCTGTTTTTTCTTTATAAATGGAATGGCATCCTTGTACTTATTCACGGAATTGACAGTAATACTCGATCGGGCTACATCACATCGTGTGTATGTAGCACTCCCTTCGGAACAAGCCTGAAGAACATCTCGTTTGGTGTGCTTGGACATGATTTCTCTTCAGCAACGCAGTATGGATGTTTGCAACTGTCGTTCACGCAAATCACCTTTCTGCAGCAACTTGAAGACGCCACAAATCGATTATTTTCTGTCACCACCATCGTCATCAATGTTCGCTACCTCGAAGCTACTGCATCAGCCATGACTGCTCCACTGTACCCCTCACAGAAATCATGACTGCATACCAAGTCATGGACCAATGCTTTATTCGGCAGATGTACTTCCCCAACTTTGTCATGAAGAGTCCAACCGATGTATTTTGGATATGAGTCGTCAAAGAAATTCTGCGAATAATTGTTTATCCAAACACCTATTTCTGACATACAAATGGCTCTAATGTCTGGCAAAGTATCCCTGCAATGGAAGGTTAATTGTGAAAGTATCATTCAAGCTATGGGCTTTTAATTATCTGTATCGATGTACAAACATCGATTTAAACATATAAATATGTATTATTTACCTTTGGTCTTCATAATCTTGAGGAAGATCATCCATCCTTAATTCTTTTGCCGCCTCTTCTTGCTAATTTTTTTTAATTTTGGTGTCTTGTATACTTTTTTGACAAAGAAAACACTAGGACTGAAATTTTTTATAGTTAGAACAAAGAACAATAATTAAACACTTAGAACATGTTTCAACGAACAAAAATAATGAGAAAATTAACAAATTAGATAGAATTGTTTTCAAAACCGTGTCTGCTTACAATTTTCTGCAAGAAACGCCATTTGTTTTTCTTTTTATTTGACAGTTCAACTTATCGCCTTCCAATGGAAATTCCAGCCGGAAGAGTTCGGAAACTGAGCTTATCGCGTTCAGTTACAGAAACCCGAATTTTTCCAGAGGCGATAACTGAGGAATGAGTTGTTTCATTTTTTAACGATTCGAAAAGTTATCGCTTCAGTTACAGAACATGGGTCCTGGATTTAATTTTAACACGTAATACAAAAAACAAAATAATTGGAAATTAAATTTTTTGATTTTTTTGTCAAATTTGAGCTTAAAAATTTGAACTTAGTTTTTTCTTGAAGTGCATGAAAAACTGATTTGGACCTTAACCCAATTTTCTAGCTGGCTCAGTTCCTGAGAAAAGGGTATGTACCTACTGCTAACTTCACACTGACGTTAGCAGTGCAAAGTGAATTTTTCGATTTTTTTTGTCAAATTTGGACTTAAAAATTTGAACTGCATTTTTTCTTGAAGTGCATAAGAAACTGCAAATTTGGACCTTAACTGCAATTTTCTAGCTGGCTCAGTTCTTGAGAAAAGGATATGTACTGCTAACTTCACAGTGATGTTAACAGTGAAAAATGAATTTAATCGATTTTTTTGTCAAATTTGGACTTTAAAATTTCAACTGCATTTTTTCTTGAAGTGCATGAAAAACTGCAAGTTTGGACCTTGACTGCAATTTTCTAGCTGGCTCAGTTCCTGAAAAAAGGGTATATACTGCTAACTTCACACTGATGTCAACAGTGCAAAGAAAATTTTTCGATTTTACTGTCAAATTTCGACGTAAAAATTTGAACTTAGGTTTTTCTTGAAGTGTATGAAAAACTACAAATTTAGACTTTAACTGCAATTTTCTAGCTGGCTCAGTTCTTGAGAAAAAGATATGTACTGCTAACTTCACACTGATGTTAACAGTGAAAAATGAATTTAATCGATTTTTTGTCAAATTTGGACGTAAAAATTTGAAATTAGTTTTTTCTTAAAGTGCATGAAAAACTGCAAATTTGGACCTTAACTGCAATTTTTTAGTTGGCTCAGTTCTTGAGAAAAGGATATGTACTGCTAACATAGTAATATTAACATTGCAAAGTGAATTTTTCGATTTTTTTGTCAAATGTGCACTTAAAACTTTGAAACTGCATGTTTTCTTGAAATGCATGAAAAACTGCAAATTTGGACCTTGACTGCAATCTTATAGCTGGCTCAGTTCTTGAGAAAAGGATATGTTCTGCTAACTTCACAGTGATGTTAACAGTGAAAAAATAATTTAATCGATTTTGTGGTCAAATTTGGACTTACAAATTTGAACTTAGTTTTTTCTTGAAGTGCATGAAAAACTGCAAAATTGGACCCTAACTGCAATTTTCGACCTAGCACAGTTGCCGAGAAAAGGGTATGTACTGCTGACTTCACAGTGATGTTAACAGTGAAAAATGAATTTATTCGATTTTTTTTTAAATTTGGACTTAAAAATTTGGACATTAATTTTTCTTGAACTGCAAATTAAACTGCAAATTTGGAGCCTAACTGCAAATTTCTAAGTATCACCGTTGCTGAGAAAAGGACTACACAGTGAAGTTAGCAGTACAGTATGAAATTTTTCGTATGTAAGGATTTAAAATTTTTGGTTTTTTCCTTTCGTGGAACTGCAAATTGAACTGCAAATTCAGAGCCTTATTTCAGATTCCTAGCTAGCCTCGTTGTTGAGAAAAGCATAGGCACTGCTAACTTCACAGTGAAGTTAGCAGTACAGTCGGTTACACCCACTATTTTGTGAATAGAGTCTTAAATAACGGGTGTTTTTCTACCCCCAGTTTCACAGTCTCGTTTAAACCTTAAACTGAGTTCAATTGTTCTACTGAACTGAAGCTTTAACCAAAAGTGGAGTTTAAACTCTCACTGTGAAACTGGGGGTTAGAGGTATATAACTTTAAGTTGGCAACACTATTTTAACTGGCGGCCATTTTGTCAGCTGTCAAGTGATTTATTTTTAGTTTGGTTTGGCATTTTAACATGAATAGGCGTCAGGCCTGAACAACGCTTCCAAATTGTGCAAATTTATTTTGAAAATCATGGTTCTTTGATTGTTTAGCGATGAAGCTCACTTTTGGTTGAATGGATACGTCAATTAACAAAACTGCCATATTTGGAGTGATGATAATCCTCAAGTAAATGTTGAGACACCGTTTCATCCAAAAAAATGACTGTTTGGTGTGCTTTATGGGATGGTGGAATAATTGGTCCGTACTTCTTTAAAAATGATGCTGGCCAGAACGTTACAGTCAAAGGTTACCACTATAGAGCCATGATTACTGACGTTTTCGTTCATTAATTGAACAACCATGATGTGCAGGAGCTGTGGTTTCAACAAGACGGCGCAACATGTCACACAGCTCAAGTCACAATTGATTTATTGAAGGATACGTTTGGTAACCGCATAGTTTCACGTTACGGACCCATGGATCAAAGATAATATAATACAAAGATGGCGCATCCAGTAGAACGAAAGTGAACCCAAAAAATAATCGGCCGTATGTGATATCAGATACGACAACATGTTGCTAAATGTTGCATTGGCCAATGTTAAGAGCGAGAGCGGAAAATCTCTGTGGATACAATTTAAAATTTGAAATCTCTTCAAAATGTATATCTCAAGCACAGAAATAGTATAAATGACGTATAGGTAGGCATATAAATTGAATTTTTTTATGAAGCGGTTCCAGCTTTTTGGTGGCGTGTGGAGGAGACTTGCTGCGGTCGGTGGTTGTTTTTTTTTTAAGTTTTTTGCTTATCCTTTATTTGTGTGTTCATGATGCTTATGTGCATCTGTATAGATAGACATGCAGTAATATTATTGTTGTTGGTAGCGATCTTTGAATAAAAGGAAGGTAGTAAGGATTTTCTTATTGTGTTTGTTTTTTAGGTAGGTATATCTATGTATATACATCGAACATTGTTGGTTAGTTTGTATTCCTTGTGAAATAAAGGAAATCCATTTTAATTAATTTATTTACAAGTGAATTCATATTTCATAACTTGTGAGGTAGGTAGGTACATAGGTACGTGTGAAATGTGTATGCTCCGATTTTTTTGATATATATACGTGATAACGCATTGCTTTTTAATTTAGGCAGGCACTTCAATTTTTTTGTTTTTCAATAGGTAGGTATCCCTACTTTGATAGAATTATGTATTAGGAAAAAAGTTATACGTACTACATAGGCACATACATGGATAGTTAGATACTTAGGTACATGTAACTTGTCGTATTTTTAAGGTTAGTAGGTAGGTAGGTATGTAAAGTTTTCAGAAAAATACTATTGCTTTGCATCATACAGATTTTGAAAAATTATAATTTGTATGACATTTTTTAATATATAGTTTGAAAATGGAGCTTCAAAATTTCGTATTTGGAAGGTTCTAAAAAACACAACAACAAAAATGTAGGAAAAAAGCCAAAACAGGTCGATAAGATAAGTTTAATTAAATTTTAAATTCACTATTTAGTTTATTTGAATTAAGTTCCAGGTGTCCAGAAGCTATATATTTTTTAATTTTCCATTTAAAACTGTTCGATGCCAATAAACGATTATTTGTTTAGGTGATATCGTAAAAAACGAAATTCGGTAATCACATATTTGCACAATTTTCTCTAAATTTTTTTATTTTTAAATAATTTATAATCATGATTGTGACGCTTTTATGCCACGTAGGATAGTAAAAATGAGTATGAAAATAACCATAATTTTATTTATGCCTATGCGAAATTAATAAAAGCCAAAATACCTCATCCATTCATGCACTCAACAGATATGAGTTCATATGTTATAGCGCTCAAATATTGCCGTTATCTCCGTTCAATAGAATTTTAGGATTCTAATTTGGTAATCATATTCAAATCAATAATTTCTATCATCTGTCAAAATGTCAGCCCCACCCTTTAAAATGATAAAAATTAAATACTAAACATAAATTCATTCATCGGTTTCCGATACCGAGACGATACCAGTTCCAAAGCATCCGAAACTATACCGAGCCGATACCAATACCATACTTTTTGGGCCGAAAATTGCCGAGACTTTTATTTATTATAAACAAACAATTGTTCGATTACGATGAAATTTTCAGTTTTTCTCTCTTTAGCAGAAAGAAGATTTAGGAAATGAGTTTATTTAGAACCATCACCAACTTTTCTGGTATACAGCTCTAGTAATTTTGAACAAAATATAAAACAAAATAAAAAAACATTAAAATCGTTCTTTTGTTCTTTATTGTATTATAAACAACTCGAAAAATAGTTTAGAGCTTTAAAACAAGTATGCAATTTGATTAAATACTTGAAAGGAGATGAATACATGCAAACAAAAATTTAATTTCGTTGGAGCGGTTTTCCAAAATTTTGACATGCAAAATTTGATTGAATTCGTTAGTGAGAAAATTTTGACATGCTAAATTTGATTGAATTCGGTTAAGCCGTTAGTGAGAAAATTGAAAATTATAAAAACCGTTATATGGCAGGTACCGTTAATAATAGCTTTTGGAAAATTTTTTATTACCAAACAGTAGGTACACCATACCTAAAATAATATACTTATTTTTATAATCAAAATCGTTATAGCCGTTCGTAAGATAAATAAGCTTTTCCTTAACGGTTGTCACGGCCGTAGCCAGGATCGAACGTATGAGTGAGCTGACGGTTGCTTTGGGTGAGCAATGTGAGCTCACATTTTTTTAAAGAAAATAATTGTCCAGTTTATATTTCTGAGGGCTCAGAGAATTTCCCCAGTTTTGCTGTCAAATACTAAGTAAAAAAAATTTTTGCTCCGTCAGCTCAGTGAGCGCTCATGAAATATAAACTGAACAAATAATTATGATGTCTACAAAAAATAACTTGTTTATACTAAAACAATAGGTAGGTATAAGAAGGTACCTATAACAAACATGTGTGATTTAATATTGTGATTGCCTGGTGTTGGTACTGAAAAGAGCGTTAGAGCATTTCTGAAAATACTCCATAGAATTACTTGACAAAAAGAAATATATTGCTCTATTTTTCATTCACAAATGTCAGTTTTAGGAATCAGCGACATTTTTGTAAATTATAATTAAAAATTTTATATCGAAATTTAACGTAAACTTCATTTAACGGCCCTTCCGATTGATGCCACAGTGACAGTTCTTGCCTGAAAAGAAGATAAAATGCTTTTGGATCTGATTTCAGAATCGAAAATAAAATCGTACACGTATCAAATCGGTCTTCCTGATTGCCATTCAAAAAGGTCGTAAGATAAGAAACCTACTTTTATTTTTGCTTGTCTGACAGTTCTTACAAAGCTTTAACAGATTCTTATCAAAGTGTGCGGTATAAAACGGGAAGGTTGGTATTTTTGCATATATTTTAATTGTATTTCAAAGCAAACAAATATTTCGCCTCAAAAAGAAAACTTGGAAAATCTTAAAGTATCTCTGAATTTTTTTGGGTGAGCTAAACATATTTTTGGGTGAGCTGAGCTCACCCTAGCGTAGGCCTGGCTACGGCCGTGACGGTTGTGTAGCAAGCCTTGCTCACTTTTGGGGTGCTTGTTTAGAGTGAGTCCCCTTGCCTCTCACTTTTGGGGTGCTTGTTTAGAGTGAGTCCCCTTGCCTCTCACTTTTGGGGTGCTTGTTTAGAGTGAGTCCCCTCGCCTCTCGCTTTTGGGGTGCTTGTTTTGAGTGAGTCCCCTTGCCTCTCACTTTTGGGGTGATTGTTTTTTTTTTTTTGGATTTCTCCATATCAGTATCCTTCTTAGCGCAGAAGAATTCTTAAAAAATATAAAAAGTACACCCTTTTTATATTTATTTGCAAAAACTAGTGAAAAACGAATGCTTGAATAGCGGGCTTGAATGGATTTTTGTCAATCAGTCCATGAATCTGTCTAACTTTTCAAAAATAAAGCAGTTGCTAAGGCAGTGGGTATAGAATTGTTTTTAAAATTTTTTGTGTCCACTGTTGCTCGTATTCCAGCAACTGTAGTGCGACTAAGAACTTGTGTCGCAAGACAAACACGCATCTTGTCAAAAGATGATGGATTTAAATGTTTTTTCTGTCAAATGTGGACATGTTCACGTCACCTTATCTTTTTCTAAATCATACAACTCCTTATCTACACTAAAACTAACTAAGCCATCTGGCATATTTCATCTACGGCATTTTTAATCTTCAAAACAATTATAACTCGAGATACACTGCTTAAACGTCATTATTTCATTATTTTTGTTGACAAAATGTTGAGCTCGTGAACTGATGGGTTTTATAATATTGCCCATAGTACTTGCAACACTGAACAGATTTACAGCAACGTTTTGTTGTAGTAAAAATGTATTGTTTCGACGGGTCTGTGATTTCATTATACAGTTCTAATGTAGCTGTAAAAGTTTTTCGAATTCCCTCAATTTTTGGGAAAGATCTTAGGTCAATTAACGATTTTATTCCGTTGACATATTGAAGACAATCCCTTATAAGTTCATAACCATCATTGCCTACTTGAATGGCAGAGTCAAATGGATTTTTGTCAAAATAGAACCACAGTTTATAAATTTTCCTATTCGTTCAAAAAAACGAAGCTGGAGCTAGGGCAGTTACTGGAGAGTCTTTTTTAATTTTCTACATTGGTTCTTATTCGAGCAACGGTCATGTAGCTAAGAAACCTGTCTGGCATATGACACACGCATCTTGTAAAAAGACGAAAGGTTTATATGCTTTCTGTCAAATTTGGCACGTTTTTGCCACCTGCCCTTTTTTTCAAATCGTACAGCTCTCAAACTATGTACCTAAAAACTTAACTATGTCATCTGGTGTAACGGAATTTTAAGTAAAAAAAAACGATTTCTTAAGCTCTTAAGTAGGTAAGTGAGAAAAAATAAAATACCACGATTTTACTGCCATTCCGAAAGAAAGATGGGTTTTCCACTTTTATATCCTAAGCATTTATAATAGTTCTTATTATTTGAACCCTGATCGTAAACAAAACTCAACAAGTTAAGACCAATTATAAATAAATTTGAAATATTTTTGTTTACAATTTATTTTAAAACAGATCCCTTGACTTGTTCGCAAATTAATTATTAAATACAGTTTACTAAAAGACCCCTTCTCATAAAACGCATATATTTCTGCCTTTATTTGAGGTCCTTAGAAAATTAGTATTTTCTAAACGATCACCACATCTTGGTGAGAATTAAATAAAAGTCTTTTCTAATACCATCTTCGTCCAAAATTAAAATCCCTTTTTTCCTTAATTGTCATATAAGAAACCTTGTTGCTTTAATGATTACAAAACCAGAATTTTCGAAGAAACAAGCGTTTGGTCCATAAGCTACCTTTTGGAAAATTAATTTTCATCTTTTGTCCACTATGTATTTTAATGTTTTATTAATTTGAAATGATGAGCGAAGATAAATTTCAGAGACATACAAAATTTTTCGAAAACTTTTTTATAGCATTTTTTGAGCCTGTATAGTTTCTTTTGCGTTTTTTCACTATAGTTTTTGCAAATAATTTTAAAAAGTGCATACTTTTTATATTTTTTAAGAATCTTACTTATTCTTCTGCGCTAAGAAGGATACTGATATGGAGAGATCCAAAAAAAAAAAAATACAATCACCCCAAAAGTGAGAGGCAAGGGGACTCACTCAAAACAAGCACCCCAAAAGCGAGAGGCAAGGGGACTCACTCTAAACAAGCACCCCAAAAGTGAGAGGCAAGGGGACTCACTCTAAACAAGCAACCCAAAAGTGAGCAAGGCTTGCTACACAACCGTTAAGGAAAAGCTTATTTATTTTATATTATATATTTTATTTTAGGTATGGTGTACCTACTGTTTGGTAATAAAAAATTTACCACAAGCTATTATTAACGGTACCTGTCATATAACGGTTTTTATAATTTTCAATTTTCTCACTAACGGCTTAACCGAATTCAATCAAATTTAGCATGTCAAAATTTTCTCACTAACGAATTCAATCAAATTTTGCATGTCAAAATTTTGGAAAACCGCTCCAACGAAATTAAATTTTTGTTTGCATGTATTCATCTCCTTTCAAGTATTTAATCAAATTGCATACTTGTTTTAAAGCTCTAAACTATTTTTCGAGTTGTTTATAATACAATAAAGAACAAAAGAACGATTTTAATGTTTTTTTATTTTGTTTTATATTTTGTTCAAAATTACTAGAGCTGGATACCAGAAAAGTTGGTGATGGTTCTAAATAAACTCATTTCCTAAATCTTCTTTCTGCTAAAGAGAGAAAAACTGAAAATTTCATCGTAATCGAACAATTGTTTGTTTATAATAAATAAAAGTCTCGGCAATTTTCGGCCCAAAAAGTATGGTATTGGTATCGGCTCGGTATAGTTTCGGATGCTTTGGAACTGGTATCGTCTCGGTATCGGAAACCGATGAATGAATTTATGTTTAGTATTTAATTTTTATCATTTTAAAGGGTGGGGCTGACATTTTGACAGATGATAGAAATTATTGATTTGAATATGATTACCAAATTAGAATCCTAAAATTCTATTGAACGGAGATAACGGCAATATTTGAGCGCTATAACATATGAACTCATATCTGTTGAGTGCATGAATGGATGAGGTATTTTGGCTTTTATTAATTTCGCATAGGCATAAATAAAATTATGGTTATTTTCATACTCATTTTTACTATCCTACGTGGCATAAAAGCGTCACAATCATGATTATAAATTATTTAAAAATAAAAAAATTGAGAGAAAATTGTGCAAATATGTGATTACCGAATTTCGTTTTTTACGATATCACCTAAACAAATAATCGTTTATAGGCATCGAACAGTTTTAAATGGAAAATTAAAAAATATATAGCTTCTGGACACCTGGAACTTAATTCAAATAAACTAAATAGTGAATTTAAAATTTAATTAAACTTATCTTATCGACCTGTTTTGGCTTTTTTCCTACATTTTTGTTGTTGTGTTTTTTAGAACCTTCCAAATACGAAATTTTGAAGCTCCATTTTCAAACTATATATTAAAAAATGTCATACAAATTATAATTTTTCAAAATCTGTATGATGCAAAGCAATAGTATTTTTCTGAAAACTTTACATACCTACCTACCTACTAACCTTAAAAATACGACAAGTTACATGTACCTAAGTATCTAACTATCCATGTATGTGCCTATGTAGTACGTATAACTTTTTTCCTAATACATAATTCTATCAAAGTAGGGATACCACCTATTGAAAAACAAAAAAATTGAAATGCCTGCCTAAATTAAAAAGCAATGCGTTATCACGTATATATATCAAAAAAATCGGAGCATACACATTTCACACGTACCTATGTACCTACCTACCTCACAAGTTATGAAATATGAATTCACTTGTAAATAAATTAATTAAAATGGATTTCCTTTATTTCACAAGGAATACAAACTAACCAACAATGTTCGATGTATATACATAGATATACCTACCTCACAAAAAACAAACACAATAAGAAAATCCTTACTACCTTCCTTTTATTCAAAGATCGCTACCAACAACAATAATATTACTGCATGTCTATCTATACAGATGCACATAAGCATCATGAACACACAAATAAAGGATAAGCAAAAAACTTAAAAAAAAACAACCACCGACCGCAGCAAGTCTCCTCCACACGCCACCAAAAAGCTGGAACCGCTTCATAAAAAAATTCAATTTATATGCCTACCTATACGTCATTTATACTATTTCTGTGCTTGAGATATACATTTTGAAGAGATTTCAAATTTTAAATTGTATCCACAGAGATTTTCCGCTCTCGCTCTTAACATTGGCCAATGCAACATTTAGCAACATGTTGTCGTATCTGATATCAGATACGGCCGATTATTTTTTGGGTTCACTTTCGTTCTACTGGATGCGCCATCTTTGTGATTTTTTAAGAGGTTTAGAACTTTAAAAAAAAAAAAACACAAAAAATTCGAAAAAATGAATGAAATATTTATTTGAATCGATAGTTTGAACCTTGCAATTTATTTATTTATTTATTTACATCTAACGGGTGATTTTTTAGCTGGTTTGGTTTTGGCAACACTGGTTTTGATAGCTGACATGTGTTTAGTACCTTTTGTCACTGTCAAACAGCTTCAGTTTGGTTTGCAATTTAACCATGGATCGTCTTACAAATGAACAACGCTTGCAAATTATTGAATTTTACTATCAAAATTCGTGCTCGGTTCGAAATGTTCATCGCGCGCTGCTTCCATTTTATGGTCGGCATTCTCGACCTTCTGAGCAGTCTATTCGGAAGGTTGTGACCAAATTTCGCACCAAATTTACTTTGTTGGACATTAAACCACCAACACGTTTACGTACTGTGCGTAGTGAAGAAAATATTGCGGCCGTATCAGCTAGTGTGACAGAAGACCGCGAAATGTCGATTCGGCGCCGTTCCCAGCAGGCCTTTGTTACAGCACTGATTACAAACTTTTTTTTGCCCGAAATGGAAGTTCTTGACTTGCATGATATGTGGTTTCAACAAGACGGTGCCACATGCCACACAGCACGCGAAACAATGGCGCAATTGCGAGGCGAGTTTGGTGAACAGTTAATTTCACGTTTCGGGCCGGTCAATTGGCCGCCTAGATCGTGCGATTTGACACCATTAGATTATTTTTTGTGGGGGTATGTCAAGGCTAATGTCTATAGAGACAAGCCCGCTTCGATTGACGCACTGGAAGCCAACATCCATGCATTCATTCGTGAGATACCGGCCGATATGTGTGAAAGAGTATGCCAAAATTGGACTCAGTGGATGGGCTACCTGAGACGCAGCCGCGGTCAACATTTGCATGAAATTATCTTTAAACATTAAATTGCAAGGTTCAAACTATCGATTCAAATAAATATTTCATTCATTTTTTCGAATTTTTTGTGTTTTTTTTTTTTTTTTAAGTTCTAAACCTCTTAAAAAATCACCCTTTACAAGCAATTTACAGCTAACAGATTATGACTTAAATTAAATAATATGTAATGGCAATGATTTTTTATATAATTTGTACAATAATTAAAAAATAAATATAAGCAAAACACTAGCTTTAAAAGAATCTCTTGAACAACTCAAGTCAATATAATGGCAAACTTCATTGAAATTATTAATAGCTCTAGAAACCGGCTCATTACAACCATAGTTTGTTCTGTGAAACTGTTCAAAAAGCAAATCTACTGACCTAAAAGATCTAAGTGGCACGTAGATAGGTATAACTGAAAGAAGTTGAGGGCATCTTATGTGGTAACATAACACATCCCTTACAAGCATCACATCATGAATTGTTCGTCTTGATTCTAGAGACTTAATTCCAAGCAACAGACATCTCGCTCTGTAATCGGGTGAAAATCTCCACTTCATTTTAAGGAATATAAATTTTGTGAAACGCCTTTGGACTTTTTCAATTCGGTTAGAGTATGTGTTAAAAGTTGGATTCCATATAACATCTCCATATTCTAGTACAGACCTAACAAGGGATGTATAAAGTGATAATAAAGCATAAGGGTCACTAAAATCAACGCAATTCCGCTTAATGAAGCCAACAAGTGAATTTGCTCTACCCACAATGTAGTCAATATGACTTTTAAAAGAAAAATTTGAATCTAGCATTATACCAAGGTCTTTGATTTTTACCACTCGAGAAAGTAGGTTAGACTCTATTAAATAGTCAAAGTCAATGGATCTTTTAGATTTGAAGAATGAGATCACATTACATTTTTTTATGTTTAACTTTAAGCTATTGTTTGTACACCATTCTGCAATTCCGTTAATATCAGATTGTAAAAGGTTGCAGTCTTCAACACTTTTAATCTTCAAAAATAACTTTAAATCATCAGCATATAAAAGGCACTTAGAGTATTTTACAGTTGTCGCGATGTCATTAATAAAAATGTTAAAAAGCAGAGGGCCCAAATGACTACCCTGAGGGACGCCAGAAGTGCATGTGATAGAACTTGAAAGAGAGCTATCAATGATAACTTTTTGCGACCTACCCGTAAGGTAAGATGAAATCCAACTGAGAAACTTAGAATGGAAACCAAAGATTTCCAGTTTTTGCACCAGAATACTATGATTCACAGAATCGAAAGCTTTGCTAAAATCTGTATAAATCGCATCCACCTGACACTTACCCTCTATGGAATTTATAACATATCTAGAAAAAAGAGCCATATTGGTAGTAGTGGATCGCCCAGATATAAAGCCGTGTTGCAATTCCGATATAGATTCTTTAGTTAAGAATTCAATTTTGTTTTTTACAATACTCTCGAACAATTTAGGTATTGCTGAGAGCTTAGAGATACCTCTATAATTTTCTACCATATTCTTAGACCCAGATTTATGAATTGGAACAAGGTAAGAAATTTTCCATGTGTTAAGAAAAACTCCTTCGGATAGTGACTTATTGAAGATACAAACCAAAGGATGGCAAAGTGCAGAAGCACAAAGTTTAAGAAATATAGCAGGTATACCATCAGCTCCAGAATTTAAATTAGGTTTAAGTGATTTAAGTCCTAATAGCACTTCAGAACTACTTAGCTTTATATCTCCAATATCAACCTTACTTGGTATATTGGGAAAACAGGGATGGTTGATAATATTGGGAGTTGAATATACCGATTGAAAGAAGTTTGAAAATAAATCAAGAATGGAAGCAATATTTGACCCTTCAGTATCCTTATAGGACATATTTTTGGGAAATCCGTATGATTTTCTTTTCGTATTAACAAACGACCAGAACGAGTTACAATTGTTCTTAATATTACTCTCAATATTCATGATCTTGCGAGTTTTTTGGCTTGAACGAGAATGGGCGAATCTTGATTCCATTTGGCCAAAAAGTATCGACATAAATTTTCTTAGATGATTCAAAGGAGATACCAATCTTGAAATTTACAAATTTCAACTTTCGTTCGTCATTCAATTTAATTAATTTAAAGCATAATATCTCAGTTGGTTCGATTCCGAGGTTGTTAGATATATAATTGATAATCCCATCCGTGGTTGTTTCGGGATGAAAGCTTCCAATATGGAACCATTTTAAATTTCTAGCTATTTTAAGATCATTGCACTGTAATTTTGTGCCAACTATTATCTTATTAGCTACGTTATTATTAGCTTTAGACATACCTTGCTGGCTAATAGTATTCATACCATCAGCATCAACTTGTAGAAGTTCGGTATCATCTAATTTAGTTCGAGGAATATCGCCATTAACAACATCTACCTCTACGGCATCCAAAATATTAGCAGCAGCACCAACATCAACATAACCATCAGCAGCCAAATTATCAGTAACAGAACCAACAGCAATTTCACCATCATCAACCAATATATCAACGGGAGCAACAACATCAACTTCATCATCAGCATCAACATCAACAACATCTTCATCAACAGCATCCAAAACATCAGCAGCAGCACCAACAGCAACATTGCCATCAGCAGCCAAATTATCAGCAACAGAACCCACAGCAGTTTCACCAACAGCAACCAATATATCAACGGGAGCATCAACTTCAACTTCATCATCAGCTTTCAAATCAGAAACGATAGCAGTATTTTTAATATCAATTACGTCATTAAGAGTATTCTTATAAGCAAGATCAGTTTTATCATAAACAACACGTTCGGTCTCTATGACACCTGCGGTACCCTTAGTATTGCCGGTATCAACATCAAGAATATCCAACTTAGCAAGAGCAGCACCATTATTATCAACGCTAGATAGCAAATTCCCCACCATCATCTTTCCATCATCAAAATTATCAGCAGGAACGACAACAACTACAGGACCTTTAATATCAGCTTCGCCTTCGCAACATCCATCGGTGGCAACAGATTTGTTGACAGCTAAAGCTCTTTTCGAATTCACACCAGTTGCAGTGTTCGGTTTGGTATTATGATTCAAAGAAGAGTTCTTAGTTGCAGCTGACGACGCCGACGACGGTGTGTTAGTTGCTGGTGTACCTTTTTTGTAGGCTCCCTTTGAGATTGAAGAATTGTTGTTGTTTTTTAATAGAGTCCGCGACAACGATGGAGACTCTGATCGTGATAATGAATATGTAGGGCGATGAGAATCAATTATTTTTTTTTCTTGTCTTTGGCAGCGAGTAGTTTGTCTAACGTTTCTACTCACATTAAGAGAATTGTTTGCATTTTCTTTTGACCGATTTTCGTAGTCATCACTGCACAGAGAAATGTTTGAACTCAGCGCACAAATATTATCATTAAGAAAAGAATTAATGTGGTTCAATTTAGCAATGCATTGGAATGGAGAAATATTCTTGCAATTATCACATTTGAATAGAATATTATTATTGGCAGCAATCAATAAGTATTCATTTTTTTTCAATTTAGCACATTTAATATGTAAAGTTCTACCGCAAAAACTGCATACAACAGATTCGTCAACAATTGACTTAGAACAATTAAAACAAGAACTCATTATAAATTAGCAATTTAAGGAGAACCGTATTCAATCTATGCGTCCAAATGTAATTTAATGTTTAAAGATAATTTCATGCAAATGTTGACCGCGGCTGCGTCTCAGGTAGCCCATCCGCTGAGTCCAATTTTGGCATACTCTTTCACACATATCGGCCGGTATCTCACGAATGAATGCATGGATGTTGGCTTCCAGTGCGTCAATCGAAGCGGGCTTGTCCCTATAGACATTAGCCTTGACATACCCCCACAAAAAATAATCTAATGGTGTCAAATCGCACGATCTAGGCGGCCAATTGACCGGCCCGAAACGTGAAATTAACTGTTCACCAAACTCGCCTCGCAATTGCGCCATTGTTTCGCGTGCTGTGTGGCATGTGGCACCGTCTTGTTGAAACCACATATCATGCAAGTCAAGAACTTCCATTTCGGGCAAAAAAAAGTTTGTTATCATCGCTCGGTAGTGCTGTAACAAAGGCCTAACTGCTGGGAACGGCGCCGAATCGACATTTCGCGGTCTTCTGTCACACTAGCTGATACGGCCGCAATATTTTCTTCACTACGCACAGTACGTAAACGTGTTGGTGGTTTAATGTCCAACAAAGTAAATTTGGTGCGAAATTTGGTCACAATCTTCCGAATAGACTGCTCAGAAGGTCGAGAATGCCGACCATAAAATGGAAGCAGCGCGCGATGAACATTTCGAACCGAGCACGAATTTTGATAGTAAAATTCAATAATTTGCAAGCGTTGTTCATTTGTAAGACGATCCATGGTTAAATTGCAAACCAAACTGAAGCTGTTTGACAGTGACACAAGGTACTAAACACACGTCAGCTGTCAAAACCAGTGTTGCCAAAACCAAACCAGCTAAAAAATCACCCGTTATTATGTCTGTTCGGGTACCTCACAAAACTATGAATTTCTACGAATTTAGCCCAAAGTTATGTCAAAGCTCATATAAAAAAAATTAAATTCCTAGAAATTCGTAGTTTTCGGAAGTACATGAACAGACATATTATCTTTGCTATAACTGACAGTCGTGTGAAAGGCTCTATGTAAAATACATACGCCACTGCTCATTCGCACGGATTTATACTGCAAAAAATCGTGCGGTACAATCTCGTGTGAACCAGGCCTAACTTGGACAATGGCATCGGTTGTCTAAAATGTATCTCACTTGACATTTTATTTAATTATAATTATAAAATCTAATAATTAACTAAAATAATATTTATCTAATAATATACTAGTTAAAAAATCTAATAAATAAGGCTGATAATGCTTAGGTAGAGGTACCTATCTGATTTTTTTCCAAAACGTTCTTCGTTTGCTTTCAAAAAACAATGAGCTACCACATATCTACTTAGAAAAACTAATCAGGCCAACAATTTAGTTCAAAAAATTAAATGGCTGCTAGTGTGTCCATATTTCTGAATTATTTTGTACCATCTATATCTCCACTTTTAAAGAGGTAGCTATAATAGCAAAACAAAAAGTAAAGCAAACCAGTTTTATGATAATTAAACAGGTAAATCTTCGAAATATATAGGGCCAAGCAAGTTGTTACAAAAAAAATTCCTTTGGTGTAAGGTTCAATGACACGTGCCACAACATATATCCAAAATTAACCACAGTCCACCACCGGAAAATGGCTTTTTGAATGCATTTATGCATACACAGGGCGTTTTGCATACGATGGGAAGAGTATATACGTTGCACTGAAAAAAGGAACAAAATATTTTAGAGGGTTATCTTCTTCCCCCTCCCCCCTTTTTTCCCATTATATAATAGGTATACAATCTTGCCACTGGTAATGGCCTGAAATTAACTTTTTTATATGCATATAAAATTTATACATTTTTATTTTTAATTCATTAACGGGCAAAAAACGATGGGGTTATTATGGTTAACAATTCAATAAAATGCACTTTCTTGACAAGGATTAAAAAAAAAAAAATACCATGTTAACAAAAACCCAAGATACCTACTTATAAAAATGACTACAGCATTATAAAGTAGAAAAACAAATTTAGACATTTCAAATATGAAAATTAAAAGTGGAGGCTTAATGATTCATTTTGGCAAAAAATAATATCAAAGTTCGGATCAGCGTGAAAAAAAAAACATTATAAATAGATGTATGACAATAACGGGATACCTAGATTTGTCGTCTGTGATAGGTAGTCATATTGAAAACAGCTAAATACTAATATCCTTATGGACTAATTTTGTCAAATTTTGCATGTTTTAAGAATCAGTCACCAGTGTTCTGAGTCTATTCGCACGATTTTTTTTTTTTTTTTTTTACACTTCAGATTCTTTGTTGTAGTGAGCTTAGAGCAAGCTGCATTCTATAATCAGTCTCATCATGAGTGCATGTGTTAGTGGTTAGTAAAATTAAGTAAACTAACACAGGCACTTACACATAAATACAGATAATGCACAAAAACTAAGACAATATACAAAATTAGAAAAAATATAAAACATACAAAATTAAATAATCAAAGTTAAAACATTAAAACAAGAGTGGAGCACTGGTTCGAAACAGTTTTTAATCCTATTTTACTCATGTTAAAATCAACAGATGAGGCGTTCAAGTTAAAAAGTTTGCACATGCGATTGAGAGGTTCGTGTGTACCATAGTTTGTTTTGTGAAAAGGAACTTAAAAAAATTCAAATCTTCGCAAGTGGTGGGATCCTCCTCGGTAATTAATGCCTACATGGGCTAACAAGTTACAATTTCTTTGGGGCTAAACCATAGATTTACTTGATTAAATAAGAATTTATTGATTTTGATTGATACGAATTTATAACAAAATAATGTAGTTATTAACGTAATGTAAAATGACAATAAGGTAGATACATAATGTAATCTCTTTAACTTTTTCTGAACATTTTTTTTTGAAAACGATTTCCTTAAAACAATGCAGGTAAAGTCATTAAATGAATTTTAATCAAAAATAACTTTAAAAAGGAAAAGATTCCTGACCTAAAAAAGCAGCCGTTGTTTCTAAATGATTATTGATTTTTTTTCCATCCTCAATACATTTTTATTAGCTAATTGTACCTTCCGCTTCAACCGTTGAATAGAACCGCCCTCCTAAAAGATTTTCTTCTAATTACAAAGTATTTTTTTGTCGTACATACAGTGTCGGCCAAAACATAAGCAACTGTTTTCATGAAATTTAACTCTGGTCTATAACTGCCTGGATTTTAATATATTTAATAATTTTTTAATTGATAAAATGTTCTTATTATTACCAAAATAAAATTAATAACAACAAAAATGATGTTTCATAACTAAAAATATTAAATATTCAAGGAATAATGATATCATGTCCCATTTTACCTGGTCAAAACATAATCAACTTTTTAAAAATGCATGTTTTTAATTAGATTAAGTGTTTAATTTATAATATTTTGTGACAAAACCTTTGTCATCATCGCACTGCAGCTCCAGGGTATATTCTCCAGAAAATTTGGAACCGTGAAACCTGGTATACTGTTCCGAGCCTCCTTGACTTGGACAAAGAGATCGTTCCTATTTCTGGAATTTTCTCTGAACTTTTCTTCGATCTACAATTTCCAATAGTGTTTCCAAGGGTTTGAGACCAGTGCCTACGTTCTGTAACTTAGGCGAGAACTTCTCGCACCGAGAAAACATGGAACACAAAATCCCAACGTTTCTCGACTTGGAAAAATAAACTGTGTCTGTATCTCAATGTGAGAAACATCTCTTTTGATTTGTCTTTCCATTGGAATATATACCGGAAACTATAATATTGGCAGTTAAAATTCAAATATTTAAAAATATTTGTATTTTTATCAAATGTCTGCCGCCTTAATGCAATAAGTAAATACGCATTTGTATAAGCTAGTATCGCCAAGTAGTCGAAATTCGACCTGACTCTATTAATGTCTTAACGGCAACATATAAATATAAAAACTAGATTCTGCCCGAGCGATTGGCTATACCTACCTTTCAAATTTCATTAAGTCAGTTTAAAAGGGAGATATAGAAAAGTGTTAACGTAATAATATGTAAATTGTTTTGTTTTTTTTTGTTGAGGGTTATTAATGCATTTATTGAAAAAATATCAATCTAAACACATTGATAATATACATGCATGTATATGTATACATACCTAACCATACAATTATACAAATATAATCTATATAATGACGTTCCCATAATTTTGATTCGATACTTTTGGTCTAGTTTCAATTTTGTAAGCTTTCAAAAGCATACATCACTTAAATGAAACTAAAGAATCTGAAGTAAACGTATACCACACTTAATTGAAACTGAAGACACTGAGCACAAAAAAAGAAAGATTATTAATTTCACTTAAATTCTTACGTGGAATGCCAACGGATTATGGCAAAAACTTGGAGAATTAGAGATGTATATGCAGGAAAATGATATCGACATATGCTTGATATCAGAAACGCATGCCAAAAATGAATCAAATCTTAAAATCCACGGGTTTCTTGACTACCACGCTGTTCATCCTTCAAATAAAGCAAGAGGTGGATCATCGTTATATATAAAAGAGTGCATTGAACACTCAATAGGCCTGAAAATAGATAGAATCGATGCAATTGAGTAGTGTTCAAGTTAGAACTAAAAACATTCTTCTCAATGTCTCTTCGATATATTGCCCTCCGCGTTGCAAAATCGATAAGAGTGAATTTACGACATTGATAAAGTCGCTAAGCCCAAACTTAATTGTTGGTGGCGACTTTAATGCGAAGCACACCTTTTGGGCTTCAAGATGCATATCTCAAAAGGGTCGAATGCTCTATGAGGCAGGAATGGAAAATAATTGCGATTTTCATTCGACTGGAAAGCCAACTTACTGGCCAACTGATCCGTCAAAAATACCTGACTTAATCGATTTGTTTATGGTAAAAGGAATACCCTCTAACCGTATTGAAATTTCAGAAGGCCATGATCTGTTCTCTGATCATCAGGGCTGTCGAAGTACTGCAATTGAAGTATTTGTACTGCTTTTTGAAACTCCGTACTGCCGTACTGCTAATACGACCAAAGTACTGCTTTTTGGAAAATTTTGAAAATTTGTTCACAGAACATTTGCAAATCATAATCCTATCCAAAAAGCTTTAAAATTTATAAATTTAAAAAATCGAAGATTTATTGAACAAAATCTCGCGTTACATTTTTTTACGAATGCATAGTTTGTCGTTTAGGCATTGCCTGTATATCGCAAGTAAAAAATTTGAAATTCTGGAACTTTTCAGATTTTCTTTTATTATCCAAAAAAAGGAAGTTCATGGACATTTTGATGTCATTTGAATGAAATATTCCACACACGTCAAAATGTAGTTTTTCACCCATCTGTCAAGCAATGTTAAATTATATTAATGGATCTCTAGCCCAGGAAATTAAGGCCCATTTGCTGATTCGGAACATAAATCTTATACATAGCTAGGTTCCACATATGTAAATTCTATGCGATACTTAAATTTATGTAAGTTGCGCGAAAAAAATTATGATACACATAGTAAGTCATCGCTTTTGAATTTTGACTAACTTTAAGTCAGTTTGCGAGAACATCAAAATATTGTGAATTTCGGTAAGTTTTTGTGTTTAATTGGATTTTACGCGTATTTAAATTGAAAACGGTCTGGAAATAGTAAAAAAAAAATGTTTTTTTGACTCTGATTTTCTTGACAAACCCGAAATTGTCAAAAAAGGGTTTTTCGGTTCTCAAAAAATACCGAAGGGCCCTCAATTGTGTTGTTGATATAAGCAAGAAACGGAATTTGTTTTAAAATAGTTTTAAAAATGAATAAAAACAAGCCAGTTTCCATTGTCTCTTTCTTTTTGTTATTATTAAAGTTAATTTGTGCATTCCTTGAATTTTAATTTCAAAAACAAAAGAATTACTTGGAGCACACATCATAAAAATGTTTTAGTGCTCATGCCACTTTGATAGTTTATTTTTCACCTCAACTCGCCCCAGCAATAAACCTATGTAGATATACTTCAAGGTGATCCTAGGCTTCAAAAAATACAGAATTTGCTGGCCAGGAAGACTTAATGGTTTTCTAAAAATTCTTTGGGGCGATCCAAGGGTGACTTTAGAGTTCAACGAACAAACCAAGAGACTAGAGAGCTTCAAAAATTAATTTGTTAGTTCCAAACAGCAAGATAACACTCCAAGGACTTCAAAAAGAAGACCACTTCAAAACTTAAGATAGTGTATTTATTTTTCTTTAGTTTTTTTTAAATGAAATTATCTTCACAATTCTTGGCAAATAAGTCACAAACAACAGTAAACAAAAATGAAAGACTAACACAAATATCTTAAGTGCCACTATTTCTTCCACCTAAGTTATGTTGAACATAAGGATTTTTAAGTTTGAGTTTACGTTTGGTGCAAACCAAAAAGTGTCACTTAGGGTTTATGTAGGACATATGTAAGTAGGGCTAGGGTAAAATATGCATTTAAATCCAAATTTTTAACCATAGGTATATCTTTATTTCGTTTCAATACAAAAAAATCTTGCCATACAATCTTTTATAGCAAAAAATTCTTTTTAATTTTAAAAGGAACTAAAAAACTCCTACAAAGCTGAATTTTTGTTTTGACTTCCTGAGCAATTTCCAAAACCACCCTTAATTTTGGCTGAAGAAAGAATTTTCGGAGAAGTAAAAGAGTGTAAAATTCAGTTTTTTGCTAATTTCACGAAAACTATCAACTTTTTGGAATGAAATATTTAGATAAAATTGTAGCTTATTCAATTCTATACAAAAAAAAAATACCACGCTTTTTCTTCATACAACCAATAGATTAAAAGTAAATCATGCAGGATTTTTATGGAGTAGCAAATTTAGTCAAAAAATTTATTGAACTAGCATTAATCGATCAGCAATATTTTTTGTACTATATGCGTTTGGCTACGTTTTCTCATTATAAACCAAGTTATTGTGGTGTCCAGGCTAAGTAAGGCCACCATCTGGAAAAAGGAGTGGTTTCAATTTATTTAATAACCTTATGGAATTTCATTTTACAACAAAATGACGAAAATTAACTTATAAGTACCTATGTACCAAATTACAGCGGGTCAAATTTGGTCTATTAAGGAAGGGAAAGGAAAAAGAAATAATATCAATAAATATTGTATGTACATAGCTTATAAAATTCTTCCCAAAAATATTAACTTTTTTCCTAAAAGCAACAAATTTTGAGAAAAACGTGCACAAACATAACAAGAGTTTTTATGTAATGAAAACTTTTTAATACCACAATTGCAGTGCGCTAGAGTTAAATAGGTAATGGGCGCGTATGTGAAAAATTTTAATGAACAATATATGCATTTAAACGAAATTAAATGCACTAACAACTAGGTATGTTTGTAAATAGATATATATTTTACTGTCGTACTGCTGTGTACTGCTATTTTTTTCCTCGAAGTACTGCTTTCTGAAAAAGTGAAACGACAGCCCTGCTGATCATTCTGCAGTCATACTCACTATGAGCGAAAGCCTTGTCAAAATTGAAAAACCACCCAGGTTAACAAACGGTAAAACCAACTGGGAAGGATTTAAGAAAGATATCGAGGACAACGTTGAATTGAGGGTATCATTACAAACGCCTCTTGAGCTTGAAGACGCAGTAGACGCAAATTATTGATAAGTAGGTATTTCTATATTTGTTTTTAACGCTTACATTTACATTTCCCAACTACCCTCTTTGCTAAATCCAAAGGGAGAGTGTTCTTTTGTTTTTGTTTTGAAATAATACAAATTACAAATACAAAATATTTACCATTTCTCTACTTTTAATCACTTTAATTTTCTTCTCACATGCGTTTTACTTGTCGAGTAATTTAACAGGTAAATCGAGAAACTATCTCGACTTTTTTCTTACAGAAACAGTTTTAACTCACATTTTTCCAGGCTCTCACAGTTTAACTCATATTTTTCCAGGCTCTCACAGAAATTCTATTCCGAAAAGTTTCAAGTCGAGAAAATCTAGTTACAGAACCAGGCGAATGTGAGAAAACAATTTTAATGCCAATTCACGTCATATTTGTTTTGATTCACGTGTTCCATGCGAGAAATTTCTCGATGCGAGAGTTACAAAACGTAGGCACAGGATACTGTGCTGGTCACTTCAAATCATCCAGTTTTTCTACTTGAAACCATTTTTTGACCATATTTTGGTATGGTTCGGATCTTTATCTTGCTGAAATATTCATTTCAGGGAAGATTCTCCTCAGCACATGGAAGCATGACATCTTCCATGATGTTCTTGAATACTTACCGGTCCATAGTTGCATATATTTTATCAATCGGACCCACTCCATGTCCAGATAAACATGCCCAAGCATCCACGAACCATACAATTACCATGTCCATGTTTAAAAGTACCCATTGTGTATTCTGTATCTGGTATGACTAAGGCTAGTCGCGCTCATGCAACTGCTACTGCAACAAAACAGTTTAGTCACAAGTTGACCGATGAGCGCGCACATGAGCAACTCCACAAGCAATCGCAACGAACCTAACCAACACACCGGCAATGTTTATTCAAATTTTCTACCCCATACATACAAAGAAAAATACTATCGCCTTTTTGTCCTATTCTTTTGCTCAGCAAATAAAAGAAAAGATAAATTTGTTCTCTTTCGCACAGAGAACATAAGTCACTTTGGAAAGAACAAAATTCAACGATGTGGTTAAATATCTGCAAATATTTGGTTGCATGTGCGCGCAGTTACATATTATTCTATATGACACAAATTGAAAAACCGATTTCAGGCAATCGTCCAGTTTGTGGCAAAACACAAACTGAAAAGTTGCTCGAATCGACCACTGAATAGTTTCTGCATGTGCGCGCTGTCCCATATGAGTCAATAGGATTCATTTTTGCAACCAAACAGTTCCGAAATTGAAAATTGCATGTGCGCGACTAGCCTAAGTTGACTGACCAACGGACTCGTCCAAAACCTAAATGGAAAACTGTACTGTGTTCTATCGAATCTAAATTCAATTTGAAGGGATAGCGTGGTTTTCGACGAGTCCGTTGGTCAACCAACCAGGATCATACTATGATACCGAATAAACAAAGGGTACTTCTAAGCATGGAGGAAGAAATCGAATGGTTCGTATATGTTTGTGCATGTTTCTCTGGACATGGACTGGGCCCGATTGATAAAAGATATGGAATTATGAACCGGTGAGTATTCAAGAACATCATGGAAAATTTCATGCATCCATGTGCTGAAGAGGATCTTCCCCTGAAATTAATATTTCAGCAAAATAATGATCCGAACCGTACCAAAATAAAGTCACAAAAATCGTTTCAAGTGAGAAAACTTGATGATTTGAAGTGAACAGCACAGTATCCTGTGCCGAGATTCAGCTATTTCAGCGAGTGAGATGAGATGACTCGCCTTACTCGCCGACTCATCTCACTTCACTCGCAAAAGTGATTCAGCTATTGAAGTGAAATGAGTAAGTTTGAATTTAGTTTCGAACATGAGACAAAGAATAAATATAAAAGAATTAAATTCTACCTCCTTGTCACACTCGTTACGCAAAACAAAATGAAACAACAAATACAACAATGTAAACATTGGAATCTTTAATAATGGAGTTTGGAGTATATTTTGTTTCAATTATTTTTTTTTGTCATAATTAAAGTTTAATGTGAGTTTCACCCTTGAGAAATAAAAAGTTTAAAAGTGTTGAAAGTGAATAGAATATTAATTTATTTAATATATTGTATGTGCACATGAAAATAAAATAAAATTAAAGAATCAATAAAAGGGTAGTTGTTTTTATCTACGTTGTTGTTTTTTATTTCGTTTCCTATCCATGACTTTGTATATATATTATTATAGTACTCTCATGGAACAGCATTTTGAGCTTCTGGTTCGGCTCGTTTTTGGGCTCGGTTGTGGCGCTGCCAACCTCGGCGAATTGCAGTTGTCAGGGGGATAAGACAGAGAGGATCATATTTTTTTATTCTGACAACAATAAGCGGGATAAGGGAGATGGGTGCGTCAGCTGTTAGTGTCATGGCAACGACAGAATGAGGTAGGGAAAATAAGTTAAATGTTCGTACACGTATATGAAATTATACAATGGTGTTGGTTTTTTTATGAATTAATGAATACGTAGGCATATCTATAGATATAGGTACTATTATTTTCTTGCAAAAATTGAAATTCGAATTAAAATTTTCAATTTTTGTTTCAAAATCAATTTTCAAGTGTGTATGAATATAGATATTGATTAACTCACTTATCTTATTAGAAAGCACATAAATTTAATACATTTTATAGTGCATGCATTTATGTAGGTGTCCAATAAGGAGTTAGTTTTGTAAATTAACATATTTGAAGGGCTAAAAGGGGGGTAAAACTAAGTGAAGGTCGAAAATCTATTTTCTAAACGGTAAGAGATAACAAGTTGATTTTTTCACCTTTGATAGAAAATAAAATTCTAAGAAGGTTGTTAGACCAACATTTAATTCTAAAAAATCCCGTTTAGAAGATATTAGTTTTTGAAAAATGTGAATGTTAAAAAAGCTGTTCGACAAATGTCTTTCCGTTGGCTAGTGGAACGTAGGATGAAAATAAAATTTATACCCACGGAAAGTAGACAGAAAAAAAAATTATCCGTGTTTAAGGAATTTTTGATAAAGATAAATTTTCGTGCTTGATAATTTTTTTAAAAACAATGTTTTTTTTGGGTGAGTTTTTAGAGGTTTTTAATTTTTAACTTTTTGAGGGATGAAGAGAAAAACTTGAAATTTTACTGAGTGATAAGTATTGTTTATTCCAGTATCTGGTAAAAATTTCGATTTTCTAGAATACCGCTAAGTGGAGATATTTGACAATTTACGCTAGTTTCAAGCTCCATACATTTCGATTTTCACTTTTCAAAACTCAAAAGATGATGAAAAATTTCAAAATTATGGAAAATAATCTACTACACTTTTTTACCTCCAACCATCTTCTAAAATAATGTTGAACAATGTTTAAGGATTAGTTCAACCAGAATGACATTATGTAGGTTGAAATGACTCTCACAAAATCATTTTTAATTACAAAATGATTAAAATGGTTTCACTAATAAATCTTCAACTTCAAAAGTTCTCAACGGATCTCCACGATTGAGGTCTTTAAATGTACGCTTTGAGATACCCAACAAATTTGAAGCAAAAAATTACCAACAGTAGGAAACAATTTTGAAGTAAAAATTATTTACATGGGTATACTTGCCATACAATTTGTATATCTGTTCAACTAAATCTTTTTATTTCTCAAAAACGGCTACTACGATTATGATGAAATTTTTTCTGTTTGCTAAAATTTATTTAATCTTCTACTAAATATTAAAAAAAAATATACTTAATAAGGTAAAATAAAAACTATGAAGATTTATTCGTAGACTGAGTAGTTCGATCACAAGGACTGTCTCAAAAACTGCCATTCACTATACGACCATTCGGTCGTGTCGCAAAGTTCGTTGAAATTTTCAACGGACTTCCAACCTGTCGTTAGTCGCACGGTCCGATGTACAACAAGGACATTCACGGTAGAACCTGTCGTATACGACTGAAATTTGTCGGACAGTCCTTACGACAGTTTTAACGTGAATGGCCCGCTTAAGGTTTGTTACTTTTAGTCTAGTTTAATTTACTCTTGCTTCAGAAGTTATGAGCGCCCTCGAGTGTATCTCACTTAAGTGAACTTAATCAACATTGCTTATTATTAGTTTCACTTAAGTAAATTTTCTCGCCCATAATTAAGGTTTGTTACTTTTAGCCTAGTTTAATTTACTCTTGCTTCAGAAGTTATGAGCGCCCTCGAGTGTATCTCACTTAAGTGAACTTAAGTGAAAATGAAAAATCTTAGGTAACCCTTTCTTAAGTTACTTATCATCTATCCCTTTTTGGCATTCATATTTCTTCAAATATCAGTTTTACTTAAGCAAAGTTGAACGAAACTTGACCAAACGTCCCACTCTCCGCAATTATAGCCGCGTCATATGCTTTCCGTGTATTCGCTTGATATCTTCCGACCACTAAGTGCCCCTTCTAGCATTATAATTAAATTAAATTATCTCACGACTCTTTTAATATTCATTATAATACTTTATTATTTAGACTAGTTATAGGTGGAATCACAAAGTAGTTTCTTATGTGTGATCTTGCTATGAATATAATCAAAAATATTTGAATTAAAATTTACTTCCCTCAACATTCTAGTAACTGGTTCATTTCTGCCAAAATCAGTTCTGTGAGGGCCTAGATGGAATCGGGTTACTGATGAGAGTGCGAGTTGATGTTAATGCTTATTACCTCAAGGAGGCCAGAAGAATCAGTAACACCAGACAGAATTTGATGCACAAAAATTATGTCAGTTACTTCGAGATTTTAAATTAATGAGCCGCAGTCGGTCTTGATACGGAGGTAGGTTTTAGTTGTCAACCCATGGGAGTCCCCTTTAAGAGCAAAGCGGAGGAATCTACGCTGTATTGCTTCTTTTCTTTTTATATGCACAAGGTGAAAAGGGGAGCATACTTGGCTAGCATATTCAAGTAAAGGTCGTACAAAGGTTGTATAGAGAGATTTTGTAACGTAAGGATCTGAAAACTCCTTAGAATAACGTTTAACAAAGCCAAGAGCGGAATGAGCCCTGGAAATTATGTTATCATTATGGGATCTGAAGTGGAGCTCACTAAGTCCCGAATGGTGGTTATTCTGGAAACGTTTGCTTGGCATACTAACTTTAAGCTCAAATTTTTTTTTTTTGACACCAAACTAAAAATTGTTCACGTCATTCTGCAGAGGTAAAACATCGCTAGATGAAGAAGTTACTCTAAAAATGTTCATATCATAATTATACCCAGATGGCTACCTTGTGCAATGAAATGATCTCATGTAGATCTAAACAAAACCCGATATTTGCAATCTATTCCATCCATTGAAGGAAACCAGGAGGAAACCCTAGAGCTCTTAATTTAAATGAGATACTTTTATGTGAGATTTTGTCAAATGCCTTGCTAAAGTCCTTAGCAATAACATCAACATTGCTTTTATTTTCTATTGCTTTTAATATAATTATAGTCTAATTAATTCCATTAATGACAAACAACTTGAAGAATAGATTTTTCATACAATACTATGTATTGATAATAGCCGCATTTTATTATCCAAATGATCTGATCCGGATCAATATCAAACAACATGGGATCCTGCTTTTTATCTGGATATATTTCAATGATCCAAAAATTACTATTGTGAATGTGTCTCAATTGTGGCAAGAAAAGAGGCAACAGACACATGAAAAATAAACAAACATAAGTCAAAAAGGGACGGGTATATAACTTAGATCCTGGGTGGAATGCGAAACGGTTTATCTCAGTCTCATATCTCATTTTTTAAAGCTATTGCTAGCTTTCATATGCAAAATAAACTTGAGGTTAATCTTTCAGAAAAGAGATCTTTCTCATTTGTGATATTTCCATATGCAAAATAAGTCAGATATCATTTAAATGAGATAAAGCTATCAAAATGTTGAAACTGGAACTTAGCTGTCTCGGGAATTACAATTTGTACCTTGATCTTCTTCTACAGCCTTAGCCACTCAAGCGATTTCCTTCAAATTTTCGAATTAAAATTTGTTGGTAGTTCTCTAGGGAAGAAATTGATTCTTATTAGCTACAAAATTAACGGTACTTGCCATACAACCGTTAGAGAATAGTTTATTTATCTCAAAAACGGCTCCAACGGTCTTGATACAAAAATCAGGGAATTACTGTAAGAAAGTTGTACTTTTTCATAATCTTTTTTTTTACAAGAAACTGTTATTAACGGTACCTGAGGTAAACCTAACTTTTTTTTTATTTTCGATTTTCATCAACGGCCCAACTGATTTCAATACAATTTTAATACAAAATCTATTTTAAAATGCTCTTCGTAGGCATATGAAAATATTGAAAAAAAAATAATTTTGGATTAAAAAAAAATAATAAAAAAAAAATAAATAAAAATATCAGTTTTTAATGAAAATCAATAAATACTCAAAACTGACATACGACTTTTTTTAAAACGTTAACAAAATTTTATATAAAAATACTTTTTTTCATTTCTCCTCAAGTTTAGCTCTAAGCCATTTTACAATTACAAAACGATACGAATGATTTTTTTCTATAATTAATTTCCCATGGTCTTATATAGTTTATTTATGTCACACTTATTTATAGCTTGATTTTAATTTACATAAGTTATTTTCTTTGAAATTTGTGGTTTTTCAAACATCTTTCATATTCTGATTTTGAAATTAGAACAAATATTTTCCTTATAAAATTTACAAAACAGCTATTTCTACCTTCAATTTTTTTCGGAGGAGCTATCTATTTCACTGCTTTCACTTGATGAAGATATTTTTCCACTGAATGTTTTTTTTTAATTTGAGACTGAGATCATGATATGAGACGCGTTTTTTGCATACCAAATTGAGATTCGTCTCATTGTATATCTGTTCAACTAAATCTTTTTATTTCTCAAAAACGGCTACTACGATTATGATGAAATTTTTTCTGTTTGCTAAAATTTATTTAATCTTCTACTAAATATTAAAAAAAAAATATACTTAATAAGGTAAAATTTTGAAAAAAGTTGGTTAAAAAAAAAAAATTTCTTTTTTTTTAAATTTTAAGTTTGAAAACTATTTTTTTTTTTCTAATATTTACAAAAACAATTTTATTTTAAAAGGTAATTAAAGGACGAATTTCTGGCTTAAATAAAAACAATTGCATGGCATTGTAGGTGTTTCTGTTATTTTTTAATAATTTATTTTCTGTTGCAAGTAATTTTTTTTTAAATTAACCCTCCCGCCTAAACGGGATGAAATGGACCATCCACCCCATGTAACTTTTTTCTTGCCTAGACCTAACCTACACGCTCTAGCTTTTTGTCATACTTTTTCAAAAATATTTTCAATTAAATACATAATTTTGATAAATAATAAATTTTTGTAACTGTTTAAGTATTGTTGTCACCCACTATATATCTTAATGATTCATTTTTATTCAGAACTAACCTACTTCAATTTTAGAAAAAATACCTACCTACAAATATAATAACATTCTTCACTATTAATTTCATTAAAACATTTTTTTTAGTGGCACTGTGGTTATGGATATATTCTTCATAAATTTCTATTTTCCCAATTTACTACAGTCACTCATACAACCAAACCAAAAAAGTCCAATATTATCTCAATTTTCAAACAATACAACCATATTACGGAAAATTGATAAGGAAAAACCCACAAAATTGATGTTTTTCTTGTCTCCCTTGGACTCCCATAAATTTTGTATGCGTTGTTCTCTATCTTCTTAAATTCTTTTAACCTTAATATTCATTATTATTTCCTAAATTATCTGATCATTCTCCCCGCTTCAATTCGCCGCCGCTGTAGTTCTGGTTCGCCGCTATAGAGGGAAACCAAATCGTTCCTCTTCATGATAGTACTATAATAATATATATACAAAGTCCATGAATAGGAATTCTTGAGAAAAGCACATATACTTATCCAAAACTAGAAATTTACCAACACATACACCAAGTCACTGCGGATATATCTGGCGAGTAATCTGACATTTCATTTCACTCGCTCACTCACTCCCTTTTGCTAACTGAATCGCTTTTCGACGAAAAGTGACTCATCTCACTCACTCCCTGCGGCTTCGAATTAGCTGAATCTCGGCACTGGTCTCAAACCCTTGGAAACACTATTGGAGATTGTAGATCGAAGAATAGTTCAGAGAAAATTCCAGAAATAAGAACGATCTCTTTGTCCAGGTCAAGGAGGCTTGGAATAGTATACCCGGTTCCACGGTTCCAAATTTTCTGGAGAATATGCCCTGGAGCTGCAGTGCGATGATGAAATACAAAGGTTTTATCACAAAACATTATAAATAAAACACTTAATTTAATTTAAAACATCATTCTTAAAAAGTTGCTTATGTTTTGACCAGGTAAAATGGGACATGATATCATTATTCCTTGAAAATTTAATATTTTTAGTTATGAAACATCATTTTTGTTGTTATTAATTTTTGTTTGGTGATAATAAAAGCATTTATCAATTAAAAGATTATTAAATATTTTAAAATCCAGGCAGTTATAGACAAGAGTTCAATTTCATGAAAAAAGTTGCTAATGTTTTGGCCGACACTGTAGGTATCAAGCGAATCATCCTATATTAAACAAACAGCCTTATTATGAGTTTCACGTGGCCAACATTCCACGATTCCACCCGGAAAATTGACATTTCACTTTTCGCCTATTATGAGTTTCACCCGAAAAATGCCGACACCTTTGAGATATCGAATTTTCAAAAAAATGGATATTAAAAATTTTTTTTTTTTTTTAATATGCAATATAATTTGAGCTTTTTGGAAGTTTTTATAAATAATTTCATTTAAATCCTTCAGTCAATAATGAAAAACTCCAAAATAACGTTCCATGGGAGGAACTGTTAATATCCAGCGTAAAATTATTTTATATTGAAAAAATAGACCGCACTTATTTAACCACACAGGCATTTTTTTGGAGGGTTGGAGGGTTGCAGGGTTCATAGAACAATAAAATATCATTCGTTCACTCGTAAAAAAATTAAAAGGGAATGTTATTTTTGACCCCCTGTTTTGAAAATATTTTTTTCTTTTTTTTTATTCTGTATAAGCCATCACCTGTGTCAATTTCATTGTAATCTTTCAAGCAACAACGAAGTTGCAAAATGTTGTCATGTTTCTGAAACACCCTGTTTTGAAAATATCCAAATGTCAACCAATTTCCCTAATGGCCTTATCGATTGGCAATCCAGAAGATCGAAATCAAATCCGGAACAATTTTCTCTCCTTTTCAGAATAAGAACTGTCATTCTATCCCCATTCGAAAAGGCCATAAGATCTAAAAGCATCGACATCGTAGCCATTCTTCTAAAAATGAATGGCTTGACAGATGGGGACCATGTATTTTTTTTAATAAATAGCTTCACAGCTGCAGTGAATGGATACTTGATGAAGAAAGATTTATCACAACAAAAACATAAATGTTAAAAAAAGATCCAAGTTCTTATATGTACAAGAAACCTGCGCGTAAGAAATCAGCCAAAAAAAGTAATGAGATATAAAATATATGCCAAGTTTAAAGTTCATGAAGCTTAATATCAAATATCTTAAGTAGAGAAATATGAAAACAATTCCAAATCATGACAGAAATTTGGTATTTAATGATTGCTGATTAAAATTTGGTGGGTTCACTGGTCAAGTTTTCATACATTTTAAAATTGTGATTAAGTACTTAATTAAGAGAAAACTTGCCAAGTAAATCCACCAAATTTTAATAAGTAATCATTAAATTTTAAATACCAAATTTCTGTCATGATTTGGAATTGTTCTGATATTTCTCTACTTAGATATTTGATATTAAGCTTCATGAACTTTAAACTTGGCATATATTTTATATCTCATTACTTTTTTTGGCTGATTTCTTACGCGCAGGTTTCTTGTACATATAAGAACTTGGCTCTTTTTTTAACATTTATGTTTTTGTTGTGATTTCACTCCTTTTTGCAAAGATTAACTTTACCAGGTGAAAATCAAGCCTTACCGCTCCACAAAGTTTCATAATTCTACGACAACCGAAAGCGCTCCATATAAATAATAGCAATTCTGATAAAGTAGGGGGATTGCGCGCCCCCGAATGGAAAATTCCTATTTTTCAATTTTTTCTTTCTAAGTACTTCAAGCCCTACCGACCTACCAATTTTCATTGTTCTACAACAATCAGAAGTGCTCCATATAATTTATAAGAATTTTTAATAATGTGGGTCGATGCCACGCCCCCTGAATGGAAAATTTCAATTTTTAAATTTTTTTTCTTTCTAGGTACTTCAAGCCCTACCAACCTACCAATTTTTCTCGTTCTACAACAATCGGAAGTGCTCCATATGATTTATAAAAAATTTTAATAATGTGGGTGGATGCCACACCCCTGAGTGGAAAATTCCAATTTTTCAATTATTTTCTTTCTAAGTACTTCAAGCCCAACCGACTTACCAATTTTCATCGTTCTACAACAATCGGAAGTGCTCCATATAATTTATATGGATTTTTAAGAATGTGGGTGGATGCCACGCTCCCTGAATGGAAAATTCCAATTTTTAAATCTTTCTAAGTACTTCAAGCCCTACCGACCTACTAATTTTCATCGTTCTACAATAATCGGAAGTGCTCCATAAAATTTATAAGAATTTTTAGCAAAGTGGGTGGATGCCACGCGCCCTGAATAGAAAATTGCAGATTTTCGATTTTTTCCTTTGTATGCACCGCAAGGTCTACCGTTGAACGAAATTTCAAGTTTCTACGATGTCTGGAAGTGCTCCATAATTTTGATGATCTGTCAGTGAGTCAGTGAGTCAGTCAGTCAGTTACGGTTTTTGCGATTTTTGAAGTCCTATATCTCGGGAATTACTAATGCTAAAGAGTTGAAATTTGGTGAGCCACCTGTGTTTGATCAGCTCAGCAAATTCTGCAAATTTGAAGTTTCTGACTTTATTGATACTCAAGTTAGAGGGGGGTTGAAAATGGCCTGAGTTTGTTCCTGTAAAAAGGGTGTAGTGCCGCGAACTTGTCTGGGCACTATCCTGCCCTTTGATTTTAAAGAGCATTTCTTTAAATCCTTTCAGCCAATGACAAAATCCAAAACAACTTTGGACGTACCTACTGTTTACAAATCTTTCAGCGTTAAATGATTTTCTATAAATATATAAATCGAACTCCGGATAATAAACTGTATTATAATTTATTGTATTTTAGTTTTTGAGATCAAAATTTGATAATTATTGATTAATTTGCTTTCAAACTCAATTGATTTATTATTTTGTATAAAACAAAAATTGGATTTAGGGAGAGAGGAGAAGAAAAAATAATGGGCGAATTTGGATATGGAGAAAGAAACGCAAGAGGAAGCCGCCTCATTCAACATGCGTGGCAGCACAAGCTTATGGTTGGCAATTCGTTCTTTAAAAAGAAACCACAAAACCAGTGGACTTGGATATCGCCAGATAGGAACTATAAAAACCAATTCGATTACATCCTTTCAAATAAACGATCTGTTCTAGAAGATGTCAGTGTTCTAAATAATTTCAAGTTCGATTCGGATCACCGACTAGTGCGAGCGAAGCTTACGATTAGTCACAAAAATAGACAACTCCACAAAGCAACAAAGAAGAACGTCTCAAAGGTCCTCCCCGATGAAGCCATCAGGAATTATAATGCAGATCTACAACAACGATGCCAAATACTTGCATCTAGGAATGATCCAGTTCAAAATATGTATTACATCATGGATCAAACAATTAAGCAAGCTGCAGAAAGACACATTCTGGCAACATCTGCAAAGAAACAGCAAAAACTCTCTAATGAAACATTGCAACTTATTAAGGAACGTGAGCAGTTGCGCTTAAAGAAAAATCTCAATGTATCCGAAAAGCACAATCTTAGAATTCTCAGGAAAAACATTAAGATAAAATCTCAAGAAGAAATACAAAATTTTAACGAAAACTATTTAAAAAATATAATAGAAGAAACGAAATCAATACGTCCAAAAAGTTAGCTCACCAACATAGGCATAAATAATTAAAAATTTTACTAGAATTGTATGCTCTTTTTGTGCTATTTTTGTGTTGTTTTCGCGATTTTTGTGCTGCAATATATTTTTTTGTATGCAATGTTGTGTCACCTTAAATTTAAGCTGGCACAACTTTATCAATTATTAACCGATTTTAGTAAGAGTGGTGTCATAATTTTGTGCTCTTTGTGTGTTATTTATCTGCATTTAAAAAAAATTTATTCTAAGGTTTATTTTTCTTTTTATGCAATTCTGTGTCACCTTGAATTAAAGGTAGCATAACTTTCTCAATTACTAACTAATTTCAATCAAACCGGTTTCATAATTTTGTGCTCTTTGTGTGTTATATATCTGCATTAAAAAAAAAATTGATTCAAATATTTTTTTTTTTTTGTGTGCAATGTTGTACCACCAGTACGCCCCTAAGACGATTTTGCCAATGACAAACTTTTTTGTTTGTTTACATTGACTTTCCCCAACAAAAAACAAAAATCGCACTGGAAAAATCAGGTCGTGTAAATGCCGGCTTCTTTCTTTAAAATTAACAGCCCTATTCTGGCAAACCTCACTGATACCTCACAAGTCACAACAACCTCACAAGGTGAGGTTAATTTGATTTTGTGAGGTTTTTGTATTATGGCAGCAACCTCACACCTTGTGATCCTCACAAAAACTATCGAAACTGTGATCTCTTTCGGAGGAGGTCACAAATAAAAATCAACACTTGTGATTTCGAATATTACGACATTTAGATGTTTGTTTGTGTTTTTCTTAATTGCTTCCTCCTTAAAATAAATAAATGAATGAAAAATAAACATTCTTGCATGCGCTTAGCTAATTTATTAAAAAAAATCAAACAAATCATGTTTCTTTTGACGTAATAAATATATAGGTGCGTTCAACATAAATCCAGAACATTTTGAAAGATCACTCATCTATCTTTCTATGACAGTCAGCCAATCAGAGCCCAATAAAACTAAAAATCATGAAAATCTGACATGTTTGAACGTGCCCATTCACCGTGGTGAGTTTCTCGTGAGGTTTCTTGTGAGGATTTTCCCAGAATACCGAAAATGTAATCGAATCACAACAGACCTCACAAGGAAAACCTCACAAGAGCTTGTGACCTGTGAGCCCTCACAACGCCAGAATAGGGCTATAAAGGTAAGACCGCACTCGACGGAACTGCACTTCAGCGGAACAGAACTTCAAAATATTTTTTTCGACAACAAACTGAACGGAACTTCAGTCCGCGGCATAGTTGGTCAGATTATCAAGTTTGCTGCATGGTGCTGCGCCTGTCCCGTGAAGTTCAGTTGTCGCTTAGTGCGATACAATTTCATACAAAAAATATTGTGAAGTTCTGTTCCGCTGAAGTGCAGTTCCGTCGAGTGCGGTTTTGCCTTTATTTGGAAAAAAAAGTCGGCATTTACACGACCTGATTTTTCCAGTGCGATTTTTGTTTTTTGTTGGGGAAAGTCAATGTATTACAACAACAACAACAAAAAAGTTTGTCATTGGAAAAATCGTCTTACGGCCGTACTGGTGGTACAACATTGCACACAAAAAAAAAATAAATATTTGAATCAATTTTTTTTAAATGCAGATATATAACACACAAAGAGCACAAAATTATGAAACCGGTTTGATTGAAATTAGTTAGTAATTGAGAAAGTTATGCTACCTTTAATTCAAGGTGACACAGAATTGCATAAAAAGAAAAATAAACCTTAGAATAAATTTTTTTTTAAATGCAGATAAATAACACACAAAGAGCACAAAATTATGACACCACTCTTATTAAAATCGGTTAATAATTGACAAAGTTGTGCCAGCTTAAATTTAAGGTGACACAACATTGCATACAAACAAATATATTGCAGCACAAAAATCGCGAAAACAACACAAAAATAGCACAAAAAGAGCATACAATTCTAATAAAATTTTTAATTATTTATGCCTATGTTGGTGAGCTAACTTTTTGGACGTGAAATCAATTAAAAACTCAAATGCGTCATTACAACCTCATAAAGAATGGATTGTTGCCTTATCCGATAATGTTAGCAGGATCCATAATAGAAAAGATATCAACAAAATAGCAACAAACTTTTATAGCAATCTATATAAAGCACAACTAAACAGTTCTGATGTTCATTCACTTCTAGATGCTGGGAACAGCACTGAATGGCAAGAAGAAGAGTAAGGTGCCAGTTATAGCTTTCATTGAAACTCTTCATTGAAAATTTTAAGGATTGATTTTGAGGCGTTAAGGAAGTAAAATCATTTATTATTTTGATGAACAAATAAAGGTTAAGACCTAATTAATATTTCTAGCCAAAAATATAATTCAAATAGGCCCAACTTTCCACATAAAAAGACTTTTCTTATTTCAATGATTGAACTACCTTACCAATGATCATTGAAAAACTAAAAGTCAATTTTTGTGAAAAGTTGGGCCTTTTTGAAATTTTTTTTTGACTAGAAATATTAATTAAGTCTTGAGCTTTAATGGTCTATCAAAATAATAATATAATTTGCTTTCTAAACGTCTCAAAATCAATCATTAAAGTTTTCAATGATGAGTTTCAATGATAGCTATAACTGGCGCCTAACAGTTTCTAAACTTTCTTAAAAGCGAAGTCGAGAATGCGATTCAAAATTTAAAAACGAGAAATGTTATGGAAGTGATGGAATTGCTGCAGAGTATTTAAAATACGCAAAATGTTCATTGGCCAACTGGTTGAAAGATGTTTTCAATCAGGTTTTGGTCACCGAGGAAATTCCAGAACAATGGAAGAAATCCGAAATAATCCTCATCCACAAAAAAGGCAAGATAGATGATATTAATAACTATAGGCCCATTAGCATACTATCGTGCGTTTACAAAGTCTTCGCAAAATGCCTATTTAATCGAATGAAAGCAAGTTTAGAATTCAATCAACCTTTTGAGCAAGATGGATTCAGGTCTGGGTTCTCAACAATCGACCATCTTCAGACAATTAGCCAAATTATAGAAAAATCTAAAGAGTATAAAATAACTCTATATTTAGCATTTATGGATTTTGCCAAAGCGTTTGATACAGTCGAAAAATTTTTATCTGGCAAGCGTTAATTAAACAAGGTGTGGAGCCGAAAATTGTTCGTATCCTTCAAAATATGTACAATGATAATATTGCATGTATTAAAACCGAAAGTATTGGGCCAATATTTCAGATGACACGTGGAGTAAGACAAGGTGACCCACTTTCTCCAGCATTTTTTTTCGCAACATTAGAAGAAATTTTCCGAAAATTAAAATGGGAAAACAATGGCCTGAATATAAACGGTAAATACTTAGGTATCGAATCTAAGATTTGCAGATGATATTGTTTTAATTGCCACAACCAAAAATGAATTACAAACTATGTTAAATGAGCTAACCTTCGAATGTAAAAAAGTAGGTTTATCCACAAATCGACAAAAAACCAAAATAATATCTAATGGCAATCATTCCAAAATAAAAATTGAAGGTACCATTTTAGAGTATGTAGAAGACTACACTTACTTGGGTCAAATAATATCATTCACCGATAAAGATAGGAAAAATGTTAACCAAAGAATAACAAACGCTTGGCGACAATTTTGGAATGTGAAGAATCTGCTGGATCTAAACATTTCGACACAAACACGGAAATGCATTTTTGACTCAACAATTCTTCCAGTTCTAACATATGGTTGCCAAACATGGCAATCCACAAGAATCCTTTAAAATAAACTTCAATCCTGTCAAAGAGCCATGGAACGATCGATTTTGAAGGTGAGATTATCGCAACGGATTAACCATGAAAATCTAAGAAGTCAAGCCAAATTTGAAGATGTTCTTCACAAAACAAGAAAACTGAAATGGGATTGGGCTGGACACGTATTTCGGACGTCAGATGATCGATGGACCAAAACAACAACAGAGTGGACTCCACTAGATAAGAAAAGAAGAGTTGGAAGACAATTCAAGCGGTGGAGAGACGAAATCCAAACTTTTTGTCCAAACTACTGGAGAGAGGCATTAGACCGACGAATGTGGAAAATGAAGGGGGAGGCTTATACTCATCAAACTAATTAAATAACCGTTTTTATATTTAGGTATACAAAAAAAAAAATTATTAACTTTTACGAGTGAATAAAGCTTGAATAATAATAATAAATAATATAAAACAGGTACCCAAAGTGCATATAATTTTTTGTCCGATATTTTATTAGTTATGCTACTATTCGAGACAATTCCAACAAATCAGATATCAATTAAATAGGTCCATCCGTTCTTGAGTTATAAATGGTGCAACTAACCCAACTTTGTTTTATATATTAAAAAAATAAGAAAAAATAAGATTTGAAAACTCAAAACAAAAATTTCGAATTCCGAATCAAACTTTTTCTTTTAAATAAGAAAATCTCCACTTTTTTTTGTAAACAAAATTTAAGTATTTACTTCAACTTCATTATTCAGCCTTATCACGAACGTCATTGTTATCGGACACTTGATACGAATCCAAAAAAAAAAAAAAAATAACACAGAATCCATCGTAGTGCAAAACTTCACACAAATTCACAGCACATATTAAAGGTAATATCATTAGAGTTTTGATTTTTGTTTCTTCTGCGCATATATCAAAATTTGAGTCAAATGTCAGTATTTGTTGTTGTTTTTACGTGTATTTAAGTCAGCACGCTCCCAGCCATTTTTATTTCTGACAATTTTAATTTTAATTTGTTGTATAATACCTGCGCAGTATAATACCTTAGATTTGTGTACTGTGACACAAATTGCCATCAAGAAAACATTCGGTGATAGTTTTTTCGGGATTGTTAAACAAATCCGATTACCATGGAATTCAAGACAGGGCTGATGATCAATTAAAATATTAATACCCGTTTAAATAACTGACCTAATAGCCTACAAAGCAGATAAGCTTTAAATTAGAATTTTATGCTTACGCAATAAAAATATTATCTACACATGTATGTAAATATTGTACTTACTTTCGTATTAAACATACTCATGTTTTTGTATCATAAAATACTAATTACAAGAAGCACCATATTGTTTTTTTTTTGTTTTAATTTATTCTTTAGAGAAAGAATTGCATACGCCTTGGCTCTCTACCAAAACGATCAATTACTTCATTGAAGAAGTTTTTTTGTTCTTTTACAAGATTTGTATGTGTATACATACATAGTCTAGTCTCGAATCTGTCATGGTTGATCGAAGCCACAGTACACATAATAGGTGTGTTCCTTGCCGACTTTCAAACAGTTTGAAACCGCCAGATTTAGTACGAAGTCGTTCCACACTTGAAAATTTGTACTGTTTCGGACCAAAGTGAGCTGTCATAAAATTTCCCCTCCTTCCCAGATTTGGTCCGAGAAATTTCTGGTGGCTGTTCCGTACTAGCTGTCAAATATGCCAAGTTGACATAATTTAGACGTTTGTTGCATTCAAATTAAAAAAACCAAACCTTTATTAAGGGCTACCCAAGTGCAACTTTTATTTCTATTTTTATTTTCATTTTAATAAGTGTGTATATTCTTTAATTTTGTTTTTCTTTAAAATAATCAAACGATATTTATAAAATTATTGCACTTAGCAAAACTGTTTGAAAGAACACATCTGTAGTACTTTTTGGCAATTTAGTATTTCTTGTATATTTCAGTATTATTTCTTAAAAAGAGAAGAGATTTAAGCATTATGATTTACCACCACGGTTGCCGCTGTGCGACTTTAGTCGCATTTTTACCCCTTTTATTGCTTCATGCGACCATGAGACGACTTTTTAAAAAACAAGCTCTTTTTAACCTTTTTAATAAATCTTGTGACTTTACTGACCCCATCTCAGAAATTTGTATGGATAAGGTTAATTTCTTGGCTTTTTTCTTAGAAAAAAACTTTCAATTTTCCATTTATAAGGAATCAGCTTGGTTCATCGGGATCGCACATGGTCAGTGAAATTATGTCAAATCTTGCTACCTATGCCTTGAAAATTCAATTCGATTTTTCTATTTTTTCTCCATATAAACGTAGTAAATGTCCAGTAATGAAATATTCCCCACATTTTTTATATTTGCCTATATTGCACGAATATGCAGACAAAAAAAAATTTAGGTATCTAATTGTAATCAAATGTGTACATATGTCGTTGCGATGATAGAGAGCCCCAAAAAAGTGTATGGCACAATTCTGTCTGTCTATTTCTACCTCCACCTAAAACCACAGAATCGATTTCTTCAAATTTTGAAGTTAGGATTTTTTTGTGATTCCCTAGAGGTTTTGGTTCAAAATAACGGTATACTTGCCATACAACCGTTAAAGTAAAACTTGTGTGTCTCATAAACGGCTCTAACATAGGGTTACCATAAGACCCCCTTTTGGAGCGATTCTCCCAATTTTTTATTTCAAAAATGATTTTGTCCCCCAAAACTGAAAATGTGGAAGGGGGACACAAATTTCTTTGATTTTCTCACTAACGGCTCCAACGATTTTAATCAATTTTTTTTTTAAAGAACCTTTTAGATGTTAATAATATTGCATGTCAAAATTTTGAAAAAAAGAAATTTTGGATTGTTAAAAATTATTATTTTTTTTTGGAGTATTCAATATATAAATGCTTTTTTTCTATAGTTTTCTGTAATTACTTTGCCATTTTCCAAAGCTCTTAAGTTTCAAGCAGCTTGAACATAAGTTCAAGTACGTGCGATCCAGTCGTACATTTTCCTTCTGTGTGTGTTTGGTACAAATATGATAAGGATAGCTCACGTCCATTTAACATCAAGCAAGAGCATAAACGAAAACGTGTTAACCGATTTTCCTCAAAATAAAAATATTTATAAGTATGTTCTTAAAAAAACTATGCATAAGTTTTGAAGAAAATTGGTTAACGGTTTTAGGCTCTAATTCGATGTAAAGTGAGCCGTGGATGTGAAGAAGAAAATTAATTTTTGGACTTAATATTTATACGAAAACTACAGATTTAAATGAGTCTGTGAAGTTAAATACAATTTGAATGAATATAAGAACTGATTCTTTGTTATGGACAATTGTTTAAGTAAGAAAACTACATACAAAATTGTTTACTTTCTTTGCGATTTATATGAATTCTGATTGTTTTTTGTTATTTATCAAACATTTTCTTAGTGCGACTTTTTTTTCCTCGTGACCCTTTTTTATGCGACCTTTTCAAATTCCTCAGCGGCAACACTGTTTACCACCGTGTTGGTAAGTATTTAGCACACTACTTTTTCAAGCGAAGATAAAAATGCACTAAAAAACAGGGCTAAAGTAAGTATGCTCATTTTATACACTCAACATCTTGGGGTTTTGTGACGTCACAATCTTTTTTAACCAACTTTTATTATTAATCAAACGATTGGTTTAAAAAGAGCAATCAAATTACTTTATTTTTTTGCTATTTTCCGAACAAAATCAGAGATGATTATGACGTCACACATCGTGACAAAAGCAAAAAACCATTGAATGTTTGCTTAAAAGAGAGAAAGCGAAGCAACTGGATGCAGCATAATTATGAAAGATGAAAAGGTAGGCATAAATGAATTGTAAAAGATATGAAACAAGACTCCATTTTGGTTTGTGGTGCTCTTATGTTTTAAATGCAGAAATTTGTTCGTTTCATTAATATCCACGCCAGGGGTTTTGATGAATCATATTACAACTCCATTTGAAAATCACAAATTTTTCCTTCAAACTAAATCAATTTATAAATATTTTTTGTTCTTTATTTTAATAAACTTGAAATTTTTATTAACTTTTATTTTTTGAGTTGTTATTCTTGAAAATGTTTTTTGAGATGTATGTCGTTTGACGTTTAGTCCGAATTAGTGCAAACTAGTTCCCAAGCCGTTCCACACATTTTGACAGTTTTTCTCCTCTCTGAGAGAAGAATGTCAAAATTTGACATTTAGTCCGAAACAGTGCGAAGAATCCAAGGAACAAACCTAATATTAAAGGTAATATCATTAGAGTTTTGATTTTTGTTTCTTCTGCGCATATATCAAAATTTGTGTCAAATGTCAGTATTTGTTGTTGTTTTTACGTGTATTAAAGTCATCACCGTTCCAGCCATTTTTATTTCTGACAATTTCAATTTTAATTTGTTGTTGTTTTTACGTGTGTTTTCTTCCTCACGCTCACAGCCATTTTTACTTGCGATATAGGTACTAGGGCAAGTTTTGGATTCGTGCACAAAAAAAATTTTTAGGTAACAATCCAACATGACATTACGATAATAGAGAACACCAAAAAAGTGGGTGGCACAATTCTGTCTGTCTGTCTGTCTGTCCGTACCTCAACCTACAGCCTAAACCACTGAAGCGATTTTCTTCAAATTTTGAACTTAAGGTTTTTTTGTAACTCTCCAGAGAGGAAATTGAATTTTTAATAAGAAATAACGGTACTTGCCATACGACCGTTAAGGAAAAGCTTATTTATCTCAAAAACGGCTCCAACGATTTCGATAAAAAAAAATCAGTGTATTACTGTAGATATGGTGTACTTTTTGGTAAGAAAAAACATTACCAAAAACATTTATTAACGTTACCTGCCATATAACGGTTTTTTTGGTTTTCTCATTAACCGCTCATCCGATTTTTTCACAAATGCTTTGTTAGAATATAAATAATAGTGCATACCAAAATTTTGGAAAAAATAATTTTTGGATTTTTAACATTTTTTTTTGAAAATTCAATATTTCAAAAACGGGTTGATGAATTATTTTGAAATTTTAGTTTTAAATGTATATTAATATATACTCAAAATTGGCATACCAAAATTTTTTTGGAAAAATGTTACAAAAATTTTATATATAAAAATTAATTTTTAAGAAAACGGCTCCAACGATTTTAAATTTTTTTTGTTGCATATATTCATATTTTTTCAAGTAATCAAATGACATACTTTTTATTGAACTCTAAGTTATTTATCAGACTAAAAGGGCGATTTAAATGCTTTTTATACTTTGTCTATTATTACTTGAATATTTATAAAAGTTCTTAAGTCCCACACAACATTGAACATAAAGCTGGATTTACACCTTCGTTGTTATTGTCCGTGTACGTTGTTCGTTTTTGCCCGTACGCGGAACAACGAAGGTGTAAATGATAACACCGAACACGAACAACGAAGAAATTCAAAGCCGTTTTGAATTTTGGATGAACTTTGCTCGTTGTTCATTGTTTGTGGAACAACGTTCACCGAATGAAGAACGAAGGTGTAAATCCAGCTTAAGAGCAAGTACGTACCATCCAGTCGTGCATTTTATTTATTTTCGACTGATAAGGACAACCTGCGCAGTATAATACCTTAGATTTGTGTACTGTGGATCGAAGCCATGTTTTTATTTTCCTCAGAGTGCTGAATGATCGTTCGGCGGTACATGTTGTAGCTGGAATGGTGAGCCCTATGCAAAATGCTGAAAACACAGATGGGTAAAACTCTTCTACTTGTGGCCAGTGACGTTTATTCGAAGGTGCGCAGGTGTTCTCCGCACACCCTACCAAAATCTTAACATACATACACTTTCAAAATAAAATCATTCCATCCAGTAAAAGTAAAAAAAATAAAACATAGTGTAACAAGGTGTTCTCAAAATTCAGCGCACCAAGGCAAAGCAAATTCACACACAAAAAAATCTAAAACAAAACCAACACGAAGTTTTTTCTCCTATACCTACATATACCTTTACTTATTAATCTAAATGACTTGGTGTTCAACTTCATCGAGCGCACATTCGTTCTTCATTCGGCAACTCGACGCCGAAGAAAAGAAAAATTCACCCATCAGGGAGTTCTCTTAATATAAGCGCACCGAGATATACAAATCCACATACAAACATTAAAAATAAACAACACAAAGCTCATTCTTTCTTATAGAAATTTAGATAGCAACAGCAAGGTGTTCAGCCAGCTTCATCGAGCGCACCACGGTCCTTCATTCTGCACTTCGTGTAGAGAATTCTGTACCTGTTTTATTTTCGTTGCTTTGTGCCAGTTGCCAGTGGTGATATTCACATTACAGTGCTGGGGGATCATGATAAAAATTCCTTTGATTGGGAATTTTTGCAAAAATTAGAAAAAAGGGAAGTTACTGATTTTTTTAACTATAATTTTTTATATATTTAAAGGTGAATACACGTTTCTTTTTTAGAATTGTAAAAAAGCAAATAACAATTAAAGTGAAAAATATCATAATTGCTTTAAAAATACATAAAAAAAGACCTCCTCCTCTAATAATTGAAAAACAGTTCCAAGGTCCTTCATTTTTATGCAAAACAAACTATAATTTGAAGCATTGGCTTCGTGGTAATCTATTTTCATTAGCGCTGTTGCTCTGTTGTACTTTTGCTGACCTTGATTACTTTTTTTTCAATGAACTAATAGTGAGAAAGTTTTTGTAACCGCTATAAGAACTGTTGTTTGAAGTTTCTGCTTTCTGCAGCGACTAAGTGTCTGAAAACAGGCTCGCTTTGGATCGCTGGTACTGTGTGCAAAGCTTAAAAAATATGTTTTCATTGCAAAATAAATTAGCGCACACCTAACTGAAATCACCACGGCACGTCCCTGCTTGTGGCAATGCATCAAAAATAGTTGAAGTTTCAGTAGAATTATGATTTATTTTGCTATAGTTGTACCAATTTAAAGACTGCAAGGAAATTGCCGAGGGTGCATTCATATTTGTCCATAATTGTTCTTATTGTTTCATTAAACGTTAAAGAATCCATTCCTTGCATATTGGTTGGGGATAATTGACACACTGAATATGCGGCTTCATTTTCTTCAGAAAATATCTCTTTTAGCGACATTACCAAAGAGTCTATGTAGGGAATATATATGGATTTTCTGTAGTAATTTTCGGGAGAAGGGAGCATTTGATCTGTGTTGTTGTTTTTTTCACGATCCTTGGGCAACTCAATTCTACGCTTGATCCACTTATAATTTTTTTCCATCTACACCCATAGCATTTTGAAGCTGTTGTCAGCATCTTCTCGATCTTTTAAGAACTGTTGATTCAAAATATTGATGTGATTTTTGACCGTCAGCAGGTTTTGGACAACTCCCTGTAAAATGTTGGCAACTGGTTCAAGCATCGAAGAGTAACGAGCTATTATGAACAAACACACCAAAAAAGTAGAGTTTGTGCAAGAGTAATATAATTGGAGGGCACGTTGTTTGGTTATTCGATTTCCATCTTCAGTGAGTTTTGCAGTGCTTCCATCACGATAACTAGGTATATTTGTTGCGTGGCCGATCATTTATTATCAAAAAAAAAAATTTGTTAAGTGCTATCTTAATGATAAGACACAAATAACAACACACAATTTTGCAAACACACAAAATGTACAAAGCAGAAGCAACGCAGATAATAAATCCAAAAAACACACGAAAACAACCCTACAGAAATTCACCTTCCGTTTATCCACCCAAATGCAACGCAGAAAGATTTTTTTAATTTGTTTTTATTAAAGTTCTATGCTAACTATCCAAAAGGACAGCAAGTCGAACCAACAGAATATACACATTTGTATACATAATTATCCTAGCAAATGTAGGTATATTGCAGTGATGCAATAAACCATTTGCCAAACTAATAAAACTTAAAACTAAACTACCAAGAAAATAGAAACAACACGAGTAGATACAAATACGAACTAAAATACACAAATAACAAAAAAATAACTCGAGACACGGCGCACAGTGGGCTCAAAAGCAAATCTAGCGGGTCAAAAATCCAAATCTTTGTAAACGAGTGGTGTGTGTGTCCGTATCTTATTTAAACACCTAAATAGCCTAGCAGGTGGCAAATAGAGAGAATAGTTATTACATGGTTATGTGGACAATTAATTATTTTTAAAAGACAAGAAAGACACAGAAATAATGATGAAATGATGTCTCAATGACAGTTTTTGGACTAAATTATGGTTTGAACATAGGTAAAACTATATTAGCTAATATTATGTTGACTTCTGAGATATTTTCCACGGATAGTTTTTCACTTTTAGCCGAAGAATTTGGACCACTGTCGTCAAATAACCTGTAAGATGTTATGTTTTACTTTTTCGAAAACGGGCAAAAACGGGCAGATGAAATAAAAAAATATGTTATCTATATTAATCCTGGAACTTAGTTTAAGTTCAATCTTTTTGTACAGGTTTGTACAGAAAAAGTTGCAGCCTACAGAATAAATGCTTTATCAATTTTTTCTTACTAATATAGTAAATGAAATGGTTCGTTTAGTTAAAATACCATAAATCATAAATAAACAAAATTACTTACCTTCTGAAATATAGTACATTTGGGAATAATAACAAAAAAGTTCATAACTTTTCAAACAAATAAGAGGTAAACAAAGTCCTACCATCATTAAATGTTGAACGAACAATGACTGAATGATGTGTCTGCAATTAACGGTATTATTGCTTGAAAACTAAAGTCTTCTGTTAGTTAATTTGACTCTATTCATTGTCTCTGACATGTGTACAATCAACCTATGTACTGACTGCCCTGATATAAAATTCATATTTTTTGGACTTTTGACCCGCTAGATTCGCTTTTGAGACCACTGTGCGGCGGACGGGACGATCGTCGTCACTGAAAATTTGTAGCTGGTGCTTTGTGTCCTCTGTAGGGAAGTTGTTGTGGTCTTGTTGTTGTCGTAGGATCCGTGTTGTTTTGTTGGGATTATTTGGGATGGCTATGGGGTAGATAGGATGATTCTGTCGCTGTAGTGATCATCCATAGATCCTTGTTGCTGCAAAAAATAACCTGAAAGAAAGAGAAAAGCAAAGTTATTGAGATACGGGGATGGGATATTGCCACCGAAGCCTGTCTATTGAACTGCCTGGCTTATGTTCAAGCAGGAATGTTGGTTAAACAGTCTCTGGTGACAAAATATGTACTCATCCTTATGAGAATACAGGTAGAGGTTGTTGGGGGCTGCGTTGATGGTCCATAAAGGTGTATATATCTGAAAGAAAGAAGAAAAAAGAAAGAATTAGCAAAAATAAAAATATGCAAGGGAATTGCATGGATTTTCCATTGGTAAACAAAGTACTTACGGTCATCCGTGTTGCTCCTGGCTCATCACTTGGTCTATATTTTTTTTATACTTCATTTTATAGGCAAGGTGATGGTCGTAAATAATTACCTAGTTGCTTACTTTTTGGTTATTTCATCTTATAATTTGGTTTCAATTATCGAGAACTCCAACAATTAGAAACTTTCACGAATTTAGACAATGACAAAGTGACATTTAGATGACATTTCGAAGTGAAGTTTGCAGATGGTCGAATGAGGGAAGTACCTATGCAACAATTCAGTAAGTGTTCCGAAAATCAATGAACGTGAAAGCTTTGGAGGAAAGAAGAAGTGTTCAAAGAATTCTTAGGCGATCAGTTACATTTGAAAATAGGAAAACTTTATTTAAATTGAGGGATTAGTGCAATATTTTTAGTTTTTAGGTATTAGAAGTAAGAATTATTGGGAAATAGGCTATTATTGTATTATTGTAGAGTTATTTATTGCTATTTTATGTTATTTATTTTTATGTTATTAGTATTGTTGCAGCAACAAAATACGCAAGCTTTATTTTGTACGAAATTATATAAAATCAAATAAATATATAAATAAATAATTGAGAACAATATAATATTTTTGTTTTATTTAATTTATTAAAAACTTTTAGTTTTAACAAACACAACGAATATAAATTATTTACGACGCGTTTCGGAATCAAATTCCATCATCGGGCTTTTACAACTGAATGTGCTTGTAACTACTTTGAGAGTTGAACTATTTTAGTCACACAACCGGAGACGAAAAAACAAATCATGAATTTATTTTGTACACTAATACACATGCACTTTGGGACACAACATTGACAATTTTATAAACAAATACTAAGTTTCAATTAGATAGGTATTAGTGACAAGAGGAATAAAATCTTATGCTTCCAGGCTGCAGAAAGCTTTGAATGCATGAAGGAAAAATTGAATGTAGGCCATAGGGCATCGACCGATGCATTTTTAATCAAATTTAAATCGTTGAAAAAGCAACTATAGAAACGAACAGTTGCCGACAGTTAACAACGTAAAGACAAAGTTCAGTTATGCTTTTGTGCGGTATTTCTCTGTATAAGAAGAATTTTTTTTAGTGATAATTTGAATTTTTAGATCACTTAAAAGGAGAAACGCTACAAAAAAAAAGAAAAGGCAAATAGATTTCAAGAAAGATTTGGGTTACATATTGGAAATCCAACTAAGGTGGTGTAGCTAAATTGCTACCATAGGTAGTAAGAAGTGGGATAGCTGAATTGCTACCACAGGAAGTGCTGAGACCCCGTTAGAGGATAGCAGAGGTTTAGGTCAGTGTAGTGACGCTCTGGTGGCCAAGGTGACCTTTTCGATACATGTATGTATATAATATAAGTATATATAGTTACATACACACATATGTATATTGGTCCTCCAGCCCAAGTGGAAACTGGCCTACTATGCATACGTTTTAACGCTAGGCAATCGGCCTAGGCCTCTGCAGGTTTTCTTTTACCCCAAAGTGGTTTTAAAACAATAAAGAAGGTGGAAGCGGTAAAAGAGTTGAGCTCAAAACCACGAGAATTCGAAGTGTTGGATTGGTGGCTCGCTGTGGTGCTGCGGGTGGTATTTAACCTCTGAAGGGTATACAAAAGGGCCCTTACACTGGTCGTGGAAGTCTGCTGCTACAAAAAAAATTTGTTGTCCCTTCTGGACTAATTATATTTTTTTTTTTTTTTTGGTTAAATTTCAATCCTAATATTTTTTTTGCTAATTTTTTTTGAGTTTTTTTTTAATTTAAATTTTATTTTTTTAATGAATTTTTTTTAACGTAAATTTCAAAGTGTAAAAGAAAAAAGAAATTAATAAGAGAAAGTTTAAAAGAGTAAAAGTTACAGTAATTGAATTGACTAAAAATAGTAAAGAAAAGAGTGTCATAGTGAAAAGTGATAAAAGGTTGTGTATCTCTCTGGACTCTTTGATACATATATGTGCGTACTAAAGCGAGACCTGACCGCAAATAGAAGCCATTTAAACTTGAACGAGCCTACGAAATTCTGTCGACAGGACATCGAAGGACCAATACGAAAGTAGTTAGTTTTGTGAAAAGAAAATATATTGATTTATATATATATATATATACATGCATATGTGAGTAGTAAGAAGAAAGAAATACTTACACTCCGGTTCATTAGATCTATGACATCTTTATTTTATTATTATTTTATTGAAATTTTTTTTGAATTCTTTATCTTAAGATAATAAGGAAATAAGTAAAAACAATTCGTTTTTTTTGTTTGCAAAATAATTTTTAATAGGTATTTTATTAATTTTTTATTTCTTTTTTTAATTTTTTTAATCATATTAAGTTTTAAGTATATTTGTACAAATAAATACTAATGAGTGATTTGAAATCAGTTTTTGAACTAAAGGTTTTTTTGAGGAAGTGAAATAGTTTTCTGATGGTGTGCTAGGCAAATATTTTGGTGTATGGAGGGTCGGCTGGGCCGGCGATCCAGAGAGGAAAATGACGACAACGGCATAAAACAATGTGAACCAGGACGTTAAAGACTACTTTTGGACAATGACACTTTTCTTAACGCTTACTTACTTATACTTTTCGAATATACAAAAATGACATGATAAGGTACTACCACAGATACTAGAGTTACATAGATATCGCATCCAGTACAAATAAAAATGACCATTTTTTCAATATTTTGTGGTTGCAAGCTCTTTTGTTTCGTCCTCAAAATTCGAATCGGTTGATCAAACTACTGATGACTTGTTGTTGACGTTTTGTATTTATGTCTATGTATGTAAATCTATCTTTTTTATCATCATATGTGGTCCATAACTCACACAATATCGATATAACTGGGATGTAGCTCTACGTCCCACGATTAAAAAGTAGTCATTTTTATTTGCTCTGCGTGCGATATCTATGTAACTATAGTATCTGTGGTACTACATACTTACCTTCATATACTTACCTACATGTACTTACTTACAGATACTTACCTACATGTACTTACCTACATACATATACTTACCTACATATACTTACCTACAGATACTTACCTACATGTACTTACTTACAGATACTTACCTACATATACTTACCTACATATAATTACCTACGGATACTCACCTACAGATACCTACCGACATATATACGTACCTACATGTTGACCTACCTAGTAATTTAATTTACTAAGCTGGACCTGTTTACATAGTTACCTACGGACTTACCCAACCTTAAATACTTACTAGACTAATTTACATACCTACCTACATTATGTTGACGGAACGAAGCGACTGAACGATTGCTGTGATTGGAGGTTTTAGTTAGGGGCTATCTCTGAGAATCTGGCCAAGAGATAGCAAAGATTGTGTCTTTAGATACAAGGGTGGGCAGGCCAAACTTTTGCCAAAAAAACATCTGGCAAGGCCTTCTGAGGGCTCGGCGAACCACTGTGTCTGGGAAACAGTGGGGCGAATATCAATTCGTTGGTGGAAAGAAATAGTTTTTTTTTTCATAGGGTTTATTATAGGTTTAGATTTAGGCATTCGTATATATATGTAATTATGGTTATATATATTTTCATAATTTAAAATAAACTCATATAAATATATGCGTTTACATGCATAATTATATGAAACATTTAGATTTTAGGGTTTAGATGATAGTTTAGGTTAGTTTTTTTTTTTTGCTTTGAACAAATCAAAAAAAAAATCATTTTCTACCAAGGAGTTTGGTGAAGCCTCATCCTTTCTCAGATGCGGTGGCATAGGTCACTATGGTTGTGCGAATCCTTTTTGTTATTTCTAGCTCCTATTACTTAACCTTTTCCATTTTCCTATCCTCTCCTTATATAAAGGCACGATTTATTTTGTTTGCTGAGTAGGAGGTGTTTTGGAGAAGGGCAAGATCCACCCCAATCCGTCGAGCTGAGCCGTGCAAAAAGCAAGCGTGCCACTGCCCTTTTCCAGCACCGAAGATGCCTCCGTGGCCAACCCTAACTCGCAACATATTTTCTCGAAACACACGAATGCTCTTGTATTTAGGTGTCCATCTCGGTTTGCAAAAAAGGGGGATACTCGGAATGTATTTCCTCCTCAAGGGACTCTCTCGAAAAAAAAACTTATGGTCTCTTTTATGGTTCCGACTGCATTTCTTATCTCAGATACTTCATTTACGTCATTACTAACGAGATTCAGCTTATGTGAGCTGCAGTGAAAAAAAAATTGCCAGTGGATGTAGGTCTTGAATTCTTTTTCTCATCCCACTAAACTTTCCAGCCATGGTTGAGCACCCATCATATGCTTGACCAACCATTTTAGACAAGTTTAGGCCAAAATTTGTCAGAGATGATAGTATTGTCTGCGATATGGTAGCAGCGTTCATAGATTGCGGTGCCACAAAACCTAAAAACTCTTCCCAGACGCGGAATTCATCTGTTGGCATTTTCTGCACCAATTTTATCCCCAGTGACAATTGTTCCGTGCCAGATATGTCACTAGACTTGTCCGCTTAGACTGAAAAATATTGGCTTTTGTTGGCGTCTTCAATTATTTTTTCCCTTAATATTGCATTGCATATTTCAATCAATTCGTTTTGAGTCCTATGAGATATATATTTAGCATTTCCAGGTGAATGCAGAAGATGATCTTTTAATATAACATCTCCAGCATCTTCTCGAAAATGCAGCAAGTTATTGAAGTCTGCAGTTTCATCAGTTTAACCCCTCAAAGGAATGTTATTAGTAGCGCAAAACACAATGGATTTGACTATTGGTAAAATTTTGTTTCTGTTTGTTTCAATTTGTTTTTGCATCGAAGAGTTTATAAGTTGGTCAACACTTGTAGTCTTATTTTCTACAACTTTACAGAAATCATTGGCTTTGCCAGTGGATTCACAATGGCAGCTAGACCTTAAATGCTTACTGACAAACTCATGAAATTATTTATATTTTGTGAACTCTTTGACTATAAAACGACCTTGCAGACCTCGATCAACTTTAGGTTTGAAAATAACGCAGTTCCGACAGAGAATACCTTTTAATTTTGCTGAATAGGAGAGGAAAGTATATTTCGAAAGCCATTGACGATGAAGCACACAAGGTCCATCACAATCATTTTTAAAATCGTATGATTTTGATGGAACCCATGGCTCCTTCAAGACTTTCCACATTTTTTCATCGGATATTTTAGAAAAAATGTCCAATGTCAAATTCATGGTAGATTAGATTAGATCCGGTAGTTTCGGTTTCGAAACAATCAGCTTACAAGGCACAATAAGCATCTCTTGAGGTTGACGAAAGAAAAGGCAAAGCAAGAAAATTGGCAATATGTGTGGGAGAGTGCGGGGAAAATAATAGCACGTAGAAGCGAGAATACACAATCCATAATTATTAATACTGAACGAGACGTGGACAACATAAAGAGAGTATAATACACTAGTCAACAATATTAAAGGAACAAATTTTTTTTCAATTTTTGTTAGCGTTTTTTGAAGAGCTGTATCTTTGTGACGAGTGGTCTTATTGAGTTGAAATAAAAAGCATTTTACAGCTTTATGTTTTTTGTTTTGAGATTTGTTTCCAAACAATTTTTTTTGAAGTACCGTTATTGCGTTATTGCAAAAAATGAGACGAGACAAAAAATTATTTTTTTTTATTTTTTTTGAAGGTCCTCATTTCTATGGATAATTTTTTTTTGAGTAAATTAAATGTCATGATCAGATACCTTGTTTATTCAGCTTCAATTCAGTTTTTTTGTTGTTGTCGTACGATTTTTTTTGACATGGTTTATCTGACTTTGAATGAAAAAAGATACTTTTAGCCTTGATTACCAATATCTCAGCAAATAATGACGTTATAAAAATTTCAAAGACAGTTTTGGAAATTTGAAAAAGCGTTTTACAAGATTTTTTTATGATTTTGTAGAAATTATTTTTTTTTACCGTTCACCGTTAGTTTAAAAAAAGTACTAAAAACCGACGTTTTGTGGTCTTTTCGTAAATCTTTTTTTTTCGTTGCAAATATTGATTGCATGGCTTGCGTTGGTATGCAAATTTATAGATTTTTAAATCATCAATATTCTTGTAAATTTTCAAATTGATTCATCGAACCGTTTTTCCTCACCAAAACTTCAAAGTCTTACAAACCAGGTAAAGGAACAAATTGTGGTGTTCCTAAACAATGCGAAGTTGTCATCAAAATGATAAGAAAACCGCAATTCCAGTGGATTTTTTTCACAGTTTTGCATTAGTTAGATACTTTTTTGAATGGAGATGAAAAAAAAAATAACATTTTTCAAAAAAAAAAAATTTTAAAAATCAAGTTTTTTTGTTTGAAATTTTTTTTAAATTAATTTTTTTTTATTTTTTTGTTTAACGTACTTTTTATTTCATTTCCATTCAAAAAAGTATCTAACTAATGCAAAACTGTGAAAAAAATCCACTGGAATTGCGGTTTTCTTATCATTTTGATGACAACTTCGCATTGTTTAGGAACACCACAATTTGTTCCTTTACCTGGTTTGTAAGACTTTGAAGTTTTGGTGAGGAAAAACGGTTCGATGAATCAATTTGAAAATTTACAAGAATATTGATGATTTAAAAGTCTATAAATTTGCATACCAACGCAAGCCATGCAATCAATATTTGCAACGAAAAAAAAAGATTTACGAAAAGACCACAAAACGTCGGTTTTTAGTACTTTTTTTAAACTAACGGTGAACGGTAAAAAAAAAAATAATTTCTACAAAATCATAAAAAAATCTTGTAAAACGCTTTTTCAAATTTCCAAAACTGTCTTTAAAATTTTTATAACGTCATTATTTGCTGAGATATTGGTAATCAAGGCTAAAAGTATCTTTTTTCATTCAAAGTCAGATAAACCATGTCAAAAAAAATCGTACGACAACAACAAAAAAACTGAATTGAAGCTGAATAAACAAGGTATCTGATCATGACATTTAATTTACTCAAAAAAAATTATCCATAGAAATGAGGACCTTCAAAAAAAATAAAAAAAAATAATTTTTTTGTCTCGTCTCATTTTTTGCAATAACGCAATAACGGTACTTCAAAAAAAATTGTTTGGAAACAAATCTCAAAACAAAAAACATAAAGCTGTAAAATGCTTTTTATTTCAACTCAATACGAACACTCGTCACAAAGATACAGCTCTTCAAAAAACGCTAACAAAAATTGAAAAAAAAAATTGTTCCTTTAATATTGTTGACTAGTGTAATTGTTGTTCTTTTCTTTTTTTTTATCAGAACAAATAGAAATTTAAAACAGTAGGTACATACACAATGGAGAGCACAAATGAAATACATGAAATCGAAGTTAATCTTAATTGTAGGGTAATACATGGTTTTAACAGCATTGATGTTAATGAATTAAAAAATAATAAATGTTGTTATTTATGTTTTAACATAAGATCGATGCGTCTTCACTGGAATATTTTTTGCTTGAATATCAATCACTTTATAAATGTATTAGACGTAATTATTTTGGTGGAAACGAACATTAAAGATGAAGAAAATGGATTTTATCAACTTAATGGTTTTTAACAAGAAATATTAAATCGGAATGATAATAGAGGGGTAGGAATAATGATGTTTATTCAAAATGAGTTAAATCACCAAAGAATATTTTCGTCAACGGTTTCATATGAAAGTATTAAAATTCAGTTTACGGAAGAGAATAAACCAACATACATGCTTGGAATATATAGACCTCCTGGTTTTAGTAAGGTTGCATTTATTAATGAACTTGGCAACGATTTGAAAAAAATGAGGAAAAACGAGGAAAACATTGTTTTGGGTGATATAAACATAGATGTTCAAAATTCAAAATTAAATTTAAGCTATGTAAAAGATTATTTGGAGATGTTAGCATCGTCAAGACTTTTGAACGTCATAACAAAATGCACGAGAGTTGATCCGCGTAATGGAACTGAGTCGTTGATTGATCACATCTTAGTTAGCAAAGTAGATAATCCAATTTATACTGCAGTCATTGAAAGCAAAATTACCGACCACTATCCAACACTTTATTACATAAAAACCCAAACTCAATTAGAAAGACAGGTTGTTAGTACTTCACACATATGTAATTCGAAAATTAACCAACTCATTCAAGAAGAAAATTGTTCTAGAAGAGGAGAATGCTGAAAGAATGTACAATGCTTTTGCTGGTAAACTTAAAGATATCTACATGAAATCAACAGTCATCAAACAAGTCTCAAAAATACGGAAAAAAAACGCTTGGATTACGCCAGACCTCATTGCAGAATGTAAAAAAAGAGAAATTATACAGGAAATGGAAAAATAATAGAAGAAACAAAAGTTATGAAACAGAATACAAGATCTTACGGAACAGAATCAACACAATTATAGCAATTCAAAAATCCAATTATTATAAAAACCAGTTTATGGAGTTCAAAGCAGATCCGCGGAAAACTTGGGGACTTATAAATGAAATCCTAGGAAGAAAGAAATCGAGCATTGAAGAAACAATAGGGAATAACTTTAAAACAGGATTCAATTCTCTTTCCAACGATTTTGCTGAATTTTTCTCATCACAAACTGAAAATATAATACATCATTGTAATTTGAAAACATCAAATAACGCAAATCAGCATATAGAAAACACAATCTTCACATATGCTACGAATGCTAGTGAGGTTAACATGATTATTAAATCACTTGGGGAGAATAAGTCACCTGGAATCGATGGTATCAGAGCAGTGGACATACAAAAGCATGTCGATTTGTTTGCTCCTATCTTATGCAAAATAATTAATTTAAGTCTAACAGAAGCAACAATTCCAAAACCACTTAAGACCGCTGTGGTAAGACCAATTTATAAAGGTGGATTTAAAAATCAATTGACTAATTATAGACCAATTTCAATACTTCCGGTATTTGAAAAATGCCTAGAAAGCATTGTTGTTAATAGACTACAAAGTTTCATTGAAAAACACTCTCTTATAAACAAAAGCCAGTACGGATTTCAGAAGAACAGAAATACAGGAAAGCTGCTTGGTGAATTTGCTAACTGTGTGAACGAGAGCTTAAACAGAGGTCACCATGTACTTGTATTGTTTATGGATTTAATCAAGGCTTTTGATACTCTTAATCATTCAAATCTCTTAGAAGCGTTAGGCAGAATCGGGATTCGAGGTGTGATGGGCGATTGGATGGCAGACTATCTTCACAATAGAACATTTTGCGTCAAGATAAAAGATGTTTACAGTGAGACACGGAATATTAAATATGGAGTATCACAAGGATCTAATTTGGGCCCAATTCTATTTATCCTTTATACCAACGAGCTTCTTCGGGTTTTTAAGCTAAACACTCCATTCGCTTTTGCTGATGATACTGCTATTGTTGTTCGCCATAGATCTCTTGATTCGGCGACAATGATGATGCAAGAGGAATTCAACGCAGCTGTACGATGGTGTCACGACAACGGATTGGTAATAAACGCTTCTAAAACAAAACTAATGCATATCCGAAGTCCACATTTAAAAAAAAAACGACAAGCAAATATACTACAGAAATGACTCCTGCCCAAACACTCCTATTGAATGCATCGAAGTTGTTGAAAACTACAAATATCTTGGAGTTGTTATCGATTGTCATTTCCTTTGGGACAAACATATTGACAAGCTACGCAATGATCTGAAGAAGGGCTTATACGCACTATCACACTTGCGGTACCATGCTTCTGAGAACGTTTTGCGGCAAGTCTATTATGCATTACTTGAGTCAAAGCTTAGATATGGTATACTTGCTTGGGGGAACGCAGCATCAACGCACATCAAAAAGCTTCAAAGACTTCAAAATTCAGCTTTAAAAATTATTCAAAACATCAACAGGCAGCAAACGGAAAGCAGTTTTAAGGTACTTAAAGTCGAGCAAATCTTCAAGATGACGACAGTTTTGGAATACCAAGGCGACAACCGTTTCACTCGACCATTATAACATAAAGTCAACACCAAACAACGCGCACAAGGTATGCTTCAAATCCCAAGAAATTACAACACTTATGGAAAGAGACAACTGCAGTACATTGTTCCATCATCAATAAATTCTTTACCTCCAGAACTAAAAGAAATACAAAATTATAAAACAAGAAAAAAACAATTAAAACATTTCTTCCTAAATGAAAATAATTAAAAAATGTAATATTTGAACTTTTAACTTGAAATGTAATTTCTTTATAATTTGTAATCAAAATCTTACTTTGGAATTCTTAACTTTTATAGATAACTTTAAATCAAAGCTCACTTCATTATTTTGTATTTAAAATAAGATAGAAAAACAATCTTCTGCAGAAAAGCCTAGGCTTCGCAGGAATATATGAAACTGTTAATAATATCATAGAATAATAAAAGATAAAAAAAAAAAAAAGAAAGCACCGTTGACGTTGACGTTGACGTTGACGTTGACGTTGACGTTGACGTTGACGTTGACGTTGACGTTGACGTTGACGTTGACGTTGACGTTGACGTTTGTTTATTGTTTGCATCTTCGAACCGTTGAAGATTGAAAAAATTTCTTATATCATTTTTAAAGTAGGTTATATAAGGTACTAAAAATTAGAAGATAAGTTTTTTATACAAACTGGAATTGCATTTCAGATGGTAAAATATTTGCTATAAATTCAGTATGCCTTGTATGTGCATGGGCATGTGTATTTGCATGTGCAGTGCATGTGCAAGCACCTATGCTTTTTTTTTGGTAAAATATGTTTATACATATTGGATTTTAGAAGACGGCATGCAGGGGCTCCGCGAAATTAGGTCATAGGAAATAAGAACCCAGAAGAAATAATTGAATAAGGCCCAAATTGGGATAGTTTTTCATAGTAAAATTATGCCCCAATGAAATACAGCGCCACCGAAATAAAGAAAAGACCCAACAAATAAATGAAATAAGACCCAACTTGTTTTTCAAAAAGTTTATTTTCGAAAATGAAATAACACTCCAAACTGTCAGCTATTCTGTAACTTATTTACTCATACTTTTCAATATAAAGATCGTATTGAAACCATGGGTAAGTAACAGATGAGTCCACAATAAGCGATATTTAGCTATTGCTAGTTCTAGGCCCTCAGTTAAGGGATTTACAATACTTTATGTGTAAGACAATGTTGTTTTAGCACTTTCAAGTAAATAATGCATAAGGGCCCAAATTGTTTTATAATAAAATGCCCCAAAAATTAATGTTGGGGTCTTATTTCATTAGTTCCTTATTTCATAATGAAATCAAGCCCTAAGAAAAATAATGAAAATAACACTCCAACATTTTTGTTAAGGTCTTATTTCAATTCTTTGGCACCTTATTTCCTGGGGCCTTATTGACCGGAGCCGTATTTTATTTGCTTATTCGATTTATTTCCTTTCTTTTCATTTATCGATATCTTTTTCAGACTTGGAACTACGCATAGGTCAACTATAATAGGTATACTGTTTTCGTGTCATTAGATTCAACATTTAAAAATATGCGTCATGACAGGATGATTGTAAAAAATAAATATTTTCATTTGCATTCAGAAAATTCACAAAATGCATCGTTGCATAACTGATGCTTAATTACTTGAATCAAACATTCCTATTGCTCAAATTAGCATAATACGATGCGGAAACTTCAAACTCACAGTAAACAAATAATTTGTGTTCTATGCTTCAAACCAACTGGAATCAGGAAGTTCCTGTATGCTTTGTTGCTGATGCATTTATATCAGTTTCAGCTGCATTGTGCATCAGCATCGGAACTAGAGAACTAAATACGTCAAGTTCAGTCTGATACAAGTTATTTGGATGTCAGTAATAATAATGGCAAGTAGTACCTCGTGGCTTGATGGTTAGTGCGTAGGACTGTCATGCCGAAGGTGTGGGTTCGATTCCCAGCCGTGCCACCTAAAAACAGAAATGTTTTATTCGAGGTACTGCCTCTTGCGAGGAACTGACAAATCCTCCAAGAGTATACTTGTCATGAAAAAGTGCTTCTCATTTAGCCGTTCGGACTCGGCAAAAAACTGTAGGTCCCCTCCATTCCTGCCAACAAACACGCACACAGGAATGGTTGTGAGTTGTAAGTCACTAGGCCCTGGTTCTCCATGAGCTGTTGCGCCACCCAATTTATTTATTTTATTTATTTAATAATAATGGCAATAGTAGGATAGTATAAATGGTAATGGCTGTACTAATAACACAGGTTTAAAAATTATTGACAGGTCTAAAAACTGTTTCTAGGCATACGCTCAAATCCGTCATCAAGAACAATAACCAATTGTCGCAATTTTTGAGTCTATGTTACATAAGAGGAAAGTTTTTTTTAATAAAACTAGTAACTAATCTTAAAGCATGAAATCTTATTCTTTAAAATTTGGCTAAAATCTTTCCAATATCTCCTAGATATATTTAGTAAGATATTGGCTATCACCGTTTTTTTACTGTTTTTGATTTAATTTTTTTCAACAAAAAAATGCATGGCCAACTTAAGGATTTCTCGGAGGCTAAAACAGATACTGGAAATTTTTAAACTGGATTTTGAAGAAAAAGATTAGTATTTACAGCTCGTTGTTATATAACCCCAAAAAATAACTAAAACCCACGTTTTTTAGTAATATAATGGAAACATTTCAAAAACCTGAGCTAATGGCGGAAAATCGATGACGGATTTGGATTCAGACCAAAAAATTACCTTTAGAACAAGCCTTACCTACCCAGTAGACCTGTGTAGGACTTACTTCGTTGTTGTCCTCTTTCACCTGAACTGAAACGCTTTTTTTAACAGCTTTCGATCAATCCACTTCAACTCCTGTGAAAAAAGCCTACATTAACAGTTTAAATTTTTTTAAAGTTTTCAATATAATTTGTTTTAATGTTTCCATAGAATGCAATAACGTTTGTTATTGCATTCTTGTTTGTTTGTTTAAAGATTCCATCATTAACATAATTTAGAAGTTTTGTAACAAATCTGCATTCATAATAAAAATAAGAACAAAATGCAATAAAATAAAGTCCCTATTCTTTTAAACTGCGCCTTTCCACATACCTACCTACACTACACATCCATACAAACCTAATAAAACTAAATTTTAAATACATAAATGTTGTATAATGATGCTACGCTTTTTCAGGGTCAGCTTCTCGACAGTCCCATCCCCAATCCCAAAGCAACATTTTCCTCACTGGTGACAAATTATTTTTCGGCATAGAATTTGTAACATTACTTCCATCATTAGTTCGAAGAAGATTATCTCATCTCTCATCTGAAAAGATTTGACGCAATATGAGTAGTATAAATAGGTAACTTCAAGACCAACTTGGCACCAAACTTGGCACGGCACGGCACATCCCAATTGGGATGCATGCCAAGTTTCGAGTTTGATTCTAATTGGGAATAATTGTCAGTGGTTGGATTTCTAGCACCATTTGTATTTTCATTGGAACATCGGTTGTGGGATTGGATTTTCAGCGGAAAATTGGTTGTGAGATACACTTTTCTTTGGGTTGTGCTTGGTACCGGTCGTATTTCTAGTTCAAAAAATTAGATTCTTGTTGGTATATTGCTTATTTGGTTGGGTAGCTCCTAATCCATCCAATTCAAAATCTATGTCACTCCCAGACCAACATGGCACCAAACTTGGCACGGCACCGTACGTCCCAATTGGCATGCATCATTTAGTTGGGATGCAATATAAAATTGATGTGTGCATTGGCTAAACATGTTCTTATTAGGATGGTCATATATGTTTTAGGATCAAATAGAAACACTAGGATTCTAAAATACTTACCTCTGTTGGTTGTGCTGGTTAGAATTGTGTACAATGCAAGAGAATGTCAGAATAGTTTGATTAAAAGACACATTTGTTTTTTTTTTTTACGATATATATTTATATTTTGTTTTTATATTTTGAAAACTTTATTGCATTGTTCTAATAACAACCTTAAGCATAAATGACCACAAATAAATGTATCAAAATCTTGTTCTTGTATATAATTATAGTTTATTTTGTTACCAAGATAGCTTATTACTTCTGAGGGTGGTCTTAAATGTCCAAAACTATCAAAATACTTAACAATATTATTTTTTTATTTCTTATATATGCTACCCAATGAGTACCCAAGCCACTTTCATTATCCAGATTTATAACACCACACTCTTTTAATGTTGGTACTTTTGGTAAAGAGTTTCGCATAAAAACTCTTCTAAAATGCTTCAAGTGTTTCTTTCCAAATTGGTGAATATCAAAATTGCTTAAAGGATTGTTAGGTAGTAATTCAATTAGTTTTTTGTGTTTGTTGAGTTCAAAAAAAGACCAAGACCATTTTTATATGGTTTTAAGAACAGACCATTTCCTTGGATAGCAACTGGTTTCTTCAAACTGTCTTTTAGCAGCTCCGACATCATTAAGGGCTTTTGCAACACCAGCTGCTCTGCCTGTAAGAGATCCCACAGCAGATAAACAGCTAGAATAGGAGCTAGAAGTGGAAGAAAACCACCACTTTTTGGAAGTGGGATTACCCTTGATGTTTGAATTTGTTTTTTCTTATTTTTAACAACACTTTTCGCAGCCTTCACAGCAATATTAGCAATAGATATTGTTCCACAACAATTGATATTTTTTTAATAGCATTTCTTCCTTCGCTTATAGCTTTTTTAAACATGTTTTGTTTGCAAACCTTTTTTGATTTTGTCCTCTTAGTTCTTTTAATATCGTTTTTGTTCGTATTTCATTCTTGATTTTCTCAAATGTTTATGAGAATATACACATATGTACATACATTAATACATAATAAAGTCAATTGAAAAAATGCCTATTGTTTTATTTTTATTTTTTAGCATTTTTATGACAGCAGTTGATTACAAAATACAAAACGGACAAACTCATTTTGAAAGTATAAGCAACAGCAATAAAGAGAATATATACCTAAGTAAATATTAAATAATAACAAAAATACCCGAAAACATTTAATTTCATAATATTCTCCTTTATTATGTGGATTGAAAATTTTACATGGATGAAAAAATAGTGTGCAGATAAAAAACTTATCAAGGTCACCGAAGCTATCAGCTAATGTATTGTAGGAATAATAAAGTATGGATAAAGAAATAAACAATGTTACATTTTCTTATTATAATGGTTGCAATACTACCTACTTAGAAACTAAAGTTCAACAAACTATTGTATGGTAAGAGTTTATTTTATTTTTGTTCCCGTACTTTTTTAAACCATTCTAATTGTCTTTGAAGTGTATGATGGGAAAATAAAACTCGGTTATTTTCATTTTTTTCGGTTTATTATTTAACAATCAGGTAATTGGTAATAACAAATACAATATTAAAAAACAATTTAAAATGTAACAGCAAAAATGGTGTACTAGATCAGTTTATAATAAAAGTAAAATTTTGTTTACAAAGTTTCATAAGACCTTCCCATGAAGCGTTTGCTGTAAGTGACTATAAAATGTTCCTCTTTTTAACACACGTTTCGGCTTCATCTTCACATTTTGATTTGGTATTTAAAGAGTAATGATCCGATAAGGCCATGATAGAGTATCATAAGAACCCGGTATGAGATATTGCTTGTTATCATAAGGACTAAGAGCAATTTTCGTTTCAGATTTTGGTCAATTGATAACTCCTTATAGTTCTCCAAACATCCAACATAATCCTCAAATGCTATCTTTGTTTTAAGAACTGATCGCTTCACACCCTTAAACTTTTTGGTGGGTCCAACATTGCTTAGTTCCATATTGATTGCATATTCCATAATTTCTTCATTTCGGAATTTCTGACGGGATTCAGCTATTTCTTCTGGTGTGGTTAAGACTTTCAAAGTACCTGTATAATTTTGACCTTTAACCAATAAAATGGATCATAGGGGTTCCATTATTCTCTCCTTCATCATACCCAACACTTTTTATTAACATATGGTATACTATAAACATTTGGTTTAGGTTATTACTGGTGTCATAATATTTATGGCAATCTCTTTTTATTAGTTGATAAGGGTTTACGAACTTCATAGATAATAGAATCGGTGCCCGTATGTGATGTATTTTTGTTAATATTAGCCCTGTTTTTTGTATGTATTTGTATATTCATTTAAAAAAAAGTAGAATGTTAAGTACAACAACAAAAACGATAACAACAACAACAACAATACGGAGACGGTAGTATTGTCGACTCAAAAGTCAAAAGCCACCTACACGTTTTCAATTCTCAAAAAAAACAAGTGATACGAAAAACATGTTTATGCTTGTTCCAGGACTATCATTAATTATAAACGGTGACTAAGGTCCAAAGTCCATCCGTCGTTGATAACGTTGTTAAGTGTTATGCTAAGAGTACACGGCATGTAAAATGCCGCATGCACATGTGGCACTGACGTCACCAAAAACTGCTACATATGTGCCTCATGCTTGGAACATGCGGAAGTGACTTCATGCGCAGAAAAATGCTGAGTACACGACATGTAAAATCTGTCCCAAAAGCCGCATGTTTGCATGCGGCAACATTGGCTACATGTACTGTCGCCGCATGCACATGCGAAGGAAAAATATGCCGAGTACACGCCATGTGACAAATTGCTTGCATGCTTCAAGCACATGGGCAAAACCTGACATGTGCATGTCACTTTCGAGTACACGAAATGCGAAAAAGCCGCATATTGACGCATACGCTAGAAATATTCTGTTTTCCTGCATTGGACTTTTGGACTTTTGTATATCATCTTCTATTGAAAGCAGGTTTCAGGGCAATTGGGTGACATTTGGATCTAGATACACATTTTTCGTCAAAATATTAAGCCTTATTATGAGTTTCACGTGAACAACATTCCACCCGGAAAAATTGAAATTTCGATTTTCGCCTATTGTGGGTTTCACCCGAAAAATGAAAATTCCTCTTTTTTGTGAGTACTCAATTCGGGCAAAATGTATCGTAAATAAGATCTTAAACTATCACATACTTTTCGAAGACGAACCCAAAATAAACAAGGGGTCTTAGGTCAAGAGAAATTCGGGCGAAACTCATAATAGCTTTAAAAATTCCGGGGGAAAAAAAAACTTTCGGGCGGAACTTACAATAGGGCTGATTGTTCGTCCTCCATCTGTCAAGTCATCAATTCTCAAATTCCATTGAAGGATGGCTACGATGTCAATGGATTAAAAAACACCTAAGAAATCTGAAATATGTTAAGATTTTTTACTTATGTGATTTTAGGGCAAGTGGGTTACATTTGAATTGAATTATATATCTACTGACGTCACTGCGCATGCACATGTGGCATTTTACATGCCGTGTACTCTTAGCATTAGAATTCGTTCTTCATACAGGTATACCCACAGGTGTACAAACAGGTAAACAGGTGTACAAACAGGTTAGCAGTATGGAGCAGTTTGGATCAGCTCTAAGGCAGTATAAAGCTAGTTGGGATCAGTACATTTCTTACAAGTCTGAGTGCTTTTCAGGTATCGAACACACTTCTGTTATACACTAACCCAGGGCCGGACAAGCTATACGTGCAAGCGGTGCAAGTGCGCAGGGTGCTGAACCCAATGGGCGCCTAGAGCAAACATCAAAAAGCCACTACCTATACTTTTTAATTTCAATTCTTTTTAATAGCTCACACCAATATTGATATCCATATACTTACCTACTTTTCCAAAAATAATTCGATGCCTAGCTTCCTATTCACACCCACAATAAAAAACAAACTAAATCACAAAATCTTTACAAATTGCACGATTTTGTTCCCCTTCTTCGGGATACCTCGTTCGCCTCTTGGGGACACTTCGTCAAAAGAAATCGAATATCAAAGTGTACAGCTTGGGTAATGAGAACATGATTTCTTCCACCAAAAACAGCAATTGAAGGGCGCTAGTGATGAAGTTTGCGCAAAGCGCTAATTTAGCTCGGGCCGGCCCAGCACTAACCCAAGACATGTTATGTGAGTGAGGCTAAGAACATAATATACAAACCCAAAACACGTTATTAACGAGGTCTTTGTCAGATTAGTGATATTAAAAACAATCTGAATAGGCAGCTTGATCTTATTTTTGTTAATGATGCAAACATGTTTTTCGTATCACTTGTTTTTTTTTGAGAATTCAAAACGTGTAGGTGGCTTTTGACTTTTGAGTCGACAATACTACCGTCTCCGTATTGTTGTTGTACTTAACATTCTACTTATTTTTAAATGAATATACAAATACATACAAAAAACAGGGCTAATATTAACAAAAATACATCACATACGGGCACCGATTCTATTATCTATGAAGTTCGTAAACCCTTATCAACTAATAAAAAGAGATTGCCATAAATATTATGACACCAGTAATAACCTAAACAAAATGTTTATAGTATACCATATGTTAATAAAAAGTGTTGGGTATGATGAAGGAGAGAATAATGGAACCCCTATGATCCATTTTATTGGTTAAAGGTCAAAATTATATAGGTACTTTGAAAGTCTTAACCACACCAGAAGAAATAGCTGAATCCCGTCAGAAATTCCGAAATGAAGAAATTATGGAATATGCAATTAATATGGAACTAAACAATGTTGGACCCACCAAAAAGTTTAAGGGTGTGAAGCGATCAGTTCTCAAAACAAAGATAGCATTTGAGGATTATGTTGGATGTTTGGAGAACTATAAGGAGTTATCAATTGACCAAAATCTGAAACGAAAATTGCTCTTAGTCCTTATGATAACAAGCAATATCTCATACCGGGTTCTTATGATACTCTATCATGGCCTTATCGGATCATTACTCTTTAAATACCAAATCAAAATGTGAAGATGAAGCCGAAACGTGTGTTAAAAAGAGGAACATTTTATAGTCACTTACAGCAAACGCTTCATGGGAAGGTCTTATGAAACTTTGTAAACAAAATTTTACTTTTATTATAAACTGATCTAGTACACCATTTTTGCTGTTACATTTTAAATTGTTTTTTAATATTGTATTTGTTATTACCAATTACCTGATTGTTAAATAATAAACCGAAAAAAATGAAAATAACCGAGTTTTATTTTCCCATCATACACTTCAAAGACAATTAGAATGGTTTAAAAAAGTACGGGAACAAAAATAAAATAAACTCTTACCATACAATAGTTTGTTGAACTTTAGTTTCTAAGTAGGTAGTATTGCAACCATTATAATAAGAAAATGTAACATTGTTTATTTCTTTATCCATACTTTATTATTCCTACAATACATTAGCTGATAGCTTCGGTGACCTTGATAAGTTTTTTATCTGCACACTATTTTTTCATCCATGTAAAATTTTCAATCCACATAATAAAGGAGAATATTATGAAATTAAATGTTTTCGGGTATTTTTGTTATTATTTAATATTTACTTAGGTATATATTCTCTTTATTGCTGTTGCTTATACTTTCAAAATGAGTTTGTCCGTTTTGTATTTTGTAATCAACTGCTGTCATAAAAATGCTAAAAAATAAAAATAAAACAATAGGCATTTTTTCAATTGACTTTATTATGTATTAATGTATGTACATATGTGTATATTCTCATAAACATTTGAGAAAATCAAGAATGAAATACGAACAAAAACGATATTAAAAGAACTAAGAGGACAAAATCAAAAAAGGTTTGCAAACAAAACATGTTTAAAAAAGCTATAAGCGAAGGAAGAAATGCTATTAAAAAAATATCAATTGTTGTGGAACAATATCTATTGCTAATATTGCTGTGAAGGCTGCGAAAAGTGTTGTTAAAAATAAGAAAAAACAAATTCAAACATCAAGGGTAATCCCACTTCCAAAAAGTGGTGGTTTTCTTCCACTTCTAGCTCCTATTCTAGCTGTTTATCTGCTGTGGGATCTCTTACAGGCAGAGCAGCTGGTGTTGCAAAAGCCCTTAATGATGTCGGAGCTGCTAAAAGACAGTTTGAAGAAACCAGTTGCTATCCAAGGAAATGGTCTGTTCTTAAAACCATATAAAAATGGTCTTGGTCTTTTTTTGAACTCAACAAACACAAAAAACTAATTGAATTACTACCTAACAATCCTTTAAGCAATTTTGATATTCACCAATTTGGAAAGAAACACTTGAAGCATTTTAGAAGAGTTTTTATGCGAAACTCTTTACCAAAAGTACCAACATTAAAAGAGTGTGGTGTTATAAATCTGGATAATGAAAGTGGCTTGGGTACTCATTGGGTAGCATATATAAGAAATAATATTGTTAAGTATTTTGATAGTTTTGGACATTTAAGACCACCCTCAGAAGTAATAAGCTATCTTGGTAACAAAATAAACTATAATTATATACAAGAACAAGATTTTGATACATTTATTTGTGGTCATTTATGCTTAAGGTTGTTATTAGAACAATGCAATAAAGTTTTCAAAATATAAAAACAAAATATAAATATATATCGTAAAAAAAAAAAAAAAAATGTGTCTTTTAATCAAACTATTCTGACATTCTCTTGCATTGTACACAATTCTAACCAGCACAACCAACAGAGGTAAGTATTTTGGAATCCTAGTGTTTCTATTTGATCCTAAGCATATGAACATCCTAATAAGAATATGTTTAGCCAATGCACACATCAATTTTATATTGCATCCCAACTAAATGATGCATGCCAATTGGGACGTGCGGTGCCGTGCCAAGTTTGGTGCAGAACTTACTCAACCATCGTGTGCCGTGCCAAGTTTGGTGCCAAGTTGGTCTGGGAGTGACATAGATTTTGAATTGGATGGATTAGGAGCCACCCAACCAAATAAGCAATATGCCAACAAGAATCTAATTTTTTGAACTAGAAATACAACCGGTACCAAAAAAGAAAAGAAAGAAATCCAACTAGAAAAGTGTATCTCACAACCAATTTTCCGCTGAAAATCCAATCCCACAACCGATGTTCCAATGAAAATACAAATGGTGCTAGAAATCCAACCACTGACAATTATTCCCAATTAGAATCAAACTCGAAACTTGGCATGCATCCCAATTGGGATGTGCCGTGCCGTGCCGTGCCAAGTTTGGTGCCAAGTTGGTCTAGAAGTTACCTATTTATACTACTAATATGTAAAACCCAATAAGAAAACTGCTCACAAATGAATTATTAAACTCAGTAAGTAAATTACAGCTCGTGAATAAGCGTATGCAGAATTTCAATTTATCTGTTTTAAAGCTCCAGCCACGGGATTGAAACTGTGATAATTCTACCACCCGTCACCAAAAGCCAATATTGCGTTATTGTAGTAAGTTGTTTATGAAACGAAATGAATGGTATTTTTTCCATAGAACTTTGCAGCACTGTGGTACGTTCTTTTTCTAACCATAGTTAACTATAGTTAACTATAGTTAACTTTCATCGTTCCTTTAATTCAAAAAAGTTACTTTATTTAACTCTATGACGTCATCGAGTCGTTCCTAAATTCAAAGTTAAAGTGTCAAAAAGTAACTTTGAGTAACTTTTTCCAACTCATCTCCTTGATATGAGTTGAAAGGGTTAATCTGTCAAAAGCAGCTGAAATCACAATGTTTTCATTTTGATTTATTTTTTGTTTGCTTCTCGATCGTTCGGTTTGGAATTGATTTCATTTTTGTAATAAATATTTTTAATTTAATTGATTTAATCGTTGATAGTGAGTTTTGAAATAGTTTTTTACGTTTTGCGACATTTTTTATGCGATTTGATCGATTTATAATAAAGAAATTTGTGCTTGTAGTTAATGAAAAAAAAAATATTGCAAATAATTGCAAATATTTTGCTAAAATATTCCATTTTGTGTTACAAAATCTCAGGCTATTTTGGTCACTTTCTTCTTTATGCAAATAAAATAACTTTATTTCATATTTTACCCTACGTTTCGTTGGATTTTCCCAACTTCTTCAGGGGTTGTTTATTTAAACCTAACAAATAGAATATGTTTATACATTTTACACATTTTTTCACAATTTGTTCCACTCACATGAAATATTAAATAGTTGACATTGATTTTAAAATGTATTATTAATTTAACAATAAAATAATTAAATAAATTAATTGCAAAACTATATTTCAAAATTATTAAGAAACGCAATGAAACACGACTTAAATATTGTTTATCACAGTATTGTAATTGTATCACGTATGTGTGCTTTCTCTTAACGCCAGAGCGTAGCTTACGATCGTCTTGTCTCTATCTTCTTGTGTATTCATGGTTTTGTCTAGGTTTTGTTGAATGCGTAGACTTTCAAGAGTGTATCTCTTGTTTTGTCTTTTCTCTTTATCAATGATTGCTGTGTTGTCAAAGTCTGCAGAGTGTCCCGTCTGTAGTATGTGTTGTGATAAACCGGTTGATTCTCTTTTATTTCTGATGTCAGCTTTATGCTCCGTTAATCTTGTCTCCAGTGATCTCTTAGTTGTCCCAATGTAGATCAAATTGCACTTATCCCCTTCCTTTCCACCGCATCCAATTTTATAGACAATGTCATGTTGTTGATTTTTTTCTATTTTAGTTTTTGTGTTGGTGAATAAATGTCTTATTGTAGTATTTGGTTTGTGAGCGAATATGACGTTCTCTTTTTTTATAATTTTGTTTAAGTTTCTGTTGTCTGTCAAGTTGGGAATGTATGTAATGCCATAGTACATTACAGGATTACCAGCTTTGGACTCTTGTGGAGGGTTTTTATTTTTGTTAGAATTCTGAACATTTTTGTTTATTAAATTATTGATTAGGTATTGTGGAAAATTGTTCATGAGCAATGTTGTTTTAATTATTTTCAAGTTTTCTTTTTCAAATTCTTTATCACTTATGTTTATTATTTTGCTTATGAAATTGTTTGCAGTGTTAAGTTTTTGTTGTAAGGGTTGCGTGGAGAGATAATTAATCATTCTACCAGATGATGAAGGTTTGGAGTACCAGTTGAATTTTAGTCTGTCAGTCGTTCTATATAGTCTTACATCTAAATACGGTAGACTTTTATTTTGTTCAGTTTCTATTGTGAATTTGAGTTTTGTGTGGTAGTGGTTTAAAAAATTCAAAATAATGTCTTTATCTTTTTCTTTTATGATAGCGAACACGTCCGTCTACATATTTTGTAATGAATTTCATGGTTATATTTCTTTCCTTTAGGTCCTCCATTGTTTTGTCCAGTAGGTCATCTAATATAATGTTGGCTACCGTTGGTGAAAGTGGATTTCCCATTGGCATACCAAAAAGTTTGGTTGTATATTTTGTCTTCGTATTTAAAATAATTGTTTTCTTTCAAACAAAACTCCAATATTTTTAAAAACTGTGTTTTTGGTATATTTGTGAAATTTTTAACTGTGTCCCACTTCCTCATAATAATCTTAATTGCCAGATAAGTTGGTATATTTGTGAAGAGTGACACCACGTCGAAAGATACTAGAAAATCATCTTCTTCCAAGATCATTCCTTCTAGTTGGGTTTTCAGTTCAAAAGAATTTTTAACATTTAAGTTTTCACTGACCATATTTTGCAGAATTTCGCCAATATATTTTGATAAATGGTAGCAAGGAACGTTTGTAGAAGATGATATGGGTCTTAGTGGTAGGCCTGGCTTATGAATTTTTGGCAATCCATATAGTCTTGGTGCCATCGACGATGACGTATATAGTTTATTTTTTTGCCATTGTTCAATGTATTTATTTTTAAAAAGTTCATTTACTAAATTATTATTGGTTTTTTTGTAGTTTTGGTGTTGGATCAGTTCTCAATGTTTTATAAATGTTTTTGTCTTCCAGTAATTGGGACATTTTGCAGAAGTAATCTTTTTTATACATAATGACAGTTTTATTACCTTTGTCTGCCTTGGTCACAACTATTTCGTTTCTGTGAATTTTCAAGAATTTTTGTGTATCCTTATATATTTTAAGAATAAATTTTTCCATTGTTGTATTTTTAATTCTTCTTTTGTGTTGTAATATTCTGCTGGTTATTGTTGACCTGGCAATATCTTTCTCCCTGTCATCTTCTAACGTTCTTATACTCTGTTCAATATCAGCAATTATATGAATTGGTGAGAAATTATTATTTGTTACCGGTATCGAAAACTTTTCTCCTAAAGAGAGTAACCATTTTACCTCTTTCGGAAAAGAGATGTTAGTTTTGTTTACAAACCAATTATCGTTGAATGTTACTCCTAAACTGTCTAGCTGTAGGTCTTTCAGTCTCTGTAGTTTTGATGAATGTGTTTGTCTGATCTCTAGGCTTATTTTTTTATAACTATGTTTTTGTTGTGATGTGAAAGTGTTGTATTCTATTTCATTAAGTAATGTTTTTATTTTAATGTCGGTGTGAAAGAGATTTTTCTTGGCTATGTTTATATTAATGTTAGTTTGCTTTATTTCTAAATTGAGTATTTTCTTATGAAAGTTGTATTCTATTGTTTGTGCTTTTTTGAGGATGGTAGTTGATGTAAAGCTGTTTTTAATTTTTGAAGTGGTATTTGTAATATGTTTTGGTGTTATCCCATAATTTCGACAAGAGAGAAGAAACTTCAGTCGTTCCTTTTGTTTCATTACCTTTTCTGTTTGCTTGCTGTAATACTTTAATGTTATGCATGTGTTGATGTCGTATTTAAGTTTTATGTGGTTGAAGAATTGCTTCATTGTTGTTGTGATTTAAGTAAACTGTGTTGAGTCGGCAGGCCCTCCGAAAATATTGATTTAATTTGTTAACTCGACCAATTATTTAAATGATTTGGTGTTACAAAATCTCAGGCTATTTTGGTCACTTTCTTCTTTATGCAAATAAAATAACTTTATTTCATATTTTACCCTACGTTTCGTTGGATTTTCCCAACTTCTTCAGGGGTTGTTTATTTAAACCTAACAAATAGAATATGTTTATACATTTTACACATTTTTTCACAATTTGTTCCACTCACATGAAATATTAAATAGTTGACATTGATTTTAAAATGTATTATTAATTTAACAATAAAATAATTAAATAAATTAATTGCAAAACTATATTTCAAAATTATTAAGAAACGCAATGAAACACGACTTAAATATTGTTTATCACAGTATTGTAATTGTATCACGTATGTGTGCTTTCTCTTAACGCCAGAGCGTAGCTTACGATCGTCTTGTCTCTATCTTCTTGTGTATTCATGGTTTTGTCTAGGTTTTGTTGAATGCGTAGACTTTCAAGAGTGTATCTCTTGTTTTGTCTTTTCTCTTTATCAATGATTGCTGTGTTGTCAAAGTCTGCAGAGTGTCCCGTCTGTAGTATGTGTTGTGATAAACCGGTTGATTCTCTTTTATTTCTGATGTCAGCTTTATGCTCCGTTAATCTTGTCTCCAGTGATCTCTTAGTTGTCCCAATGTAGATCAAATTGCACTTATCCCCTTCCTTTCCACCGCATCCAATTTTATAGACAATGTCATGTTGTTGATTTTTTTTCTATTTTAGTTTTTGTGTTGGTGAATAAATGTCTTATTGTAGTATTTGGTTTGTGAGCGAATATGACGTTCTCTTTTTTTATAATTTTGTTTAAGTTTCTGTTGTCTGTCAAGTTGGGAATGTATGTAATGCCATAGTACATTACAGGATTACCAGCTTTGGACTCTTGTGGAGGGTTTTTATTTTTGTCAGAATTCTGAACATTTTTGTTTATTAAATTATTGATTAGGTATTGTGGAAAATTGTTCATGAGCAATGTTGTTTTAATTATTTTCAAGTTTTCTTTTTCAAATTCTTTTTGAAAATAAATACATTGAACAATGGCAAAAAAATAAACTATATACGTCATCGTCGATGGCACCAAGACTATATGGATTGCCAAAAATTCATAAGCCAGGCCTACCACTAAGACCCATATCATCTTCTACAAACGTTCCTTGCTACCATTTATCAAAATATATTGGCGAAATTCTGCAAAATATCGTCAGTGAAAACTTAAATGTTAAAAATTCTTTTGAACTGAAAACCCAACTAGAAGGAATGATCTTGGAAGAAGATGATTTTCTAGTATCTTTCGACGTGGTGTCACTCTTCACAAATATACCAACTTATCTGGCAATTAAGATTATTATGAGGAAGTGGGACACAGTTAAAAATTTCACAAATATACCAAAAACACAGTTTTTAAAAATATTGGAGTTTTGTTTGAAAGAAAACAATTATTTTAAATACGAAGACAAAATATACAACCAAACTTTTGGTATGCCAATGGGAAATCCACTTTCACCAACGGTAGCCAACATTATATTAGATGACCTACTGGACAAAACAATGGAGGACCTAAAGGAAAGAAATATAACCATGAAATTCATTACAAAATATGTAGACGACGTGTTCGCTATCATAAAAGAAAAAGATAAAGACATTATTTTGAATTTTTTAAACCACTACCACACAAAACTCAAATTCACAATAGAAACTGAACAAAATAAAAGTCTACCGTATTTAGATGTAAGACTATATAGAACGACTGACAGACTAAAATTCAACTGGTACTCCAAACCTTCATCATCTGGTAGAATGATTAATTATCTCTCCACGCAACCCTTACAACAAAAACTTAACACTGCAAACAATTTCATAAGCAAAATAATAAACATAAGTGATAAAGAATTTGAAAAAGAAAACTTGAAAATAATTAAAACAACATTGCTCATGAACAATTTTCCACAATACCTAATCAATAATTTAATAAACAAAAATGTTCAGAATTCTAACAAAAATAAAAACCCTCCACAAGAGTCCAAAGCTGGTAATCCTGTAATGTACTATGGCATTACATACATTCCCAACTTGACAGACAACAGAAACTTAAACAAAATTATAAAAAAAGAGAACGTCATATTCGCTCACAAACCAAATACTACAATAAGACATTTATTCACCAACACAAAAACTAAAATAGAAAAAAATCAACAACATGACATTGTCTATAAAATTGGATGCGGTGGAAAGGAAGGGGATAAGTGCAATTTGATCTACATTGGGACAACTAAGAGATCACTGGAGACAAGATTAACGGAGCATAAAGCTGACATCAGAAATAAAAGAGAATCAACCGGTTTATCACAACACATACTACAGACGGGACACTCTGCAGACTTTGACAACACAGCAATCATTGATAAAGAGAAAAGACAAAACAAGAGATACACTCTTGAAAGTCTACGCATTCAACAAAACCTAGACAAAACCATGAATACACAAGAAGATAGAGACAAGACGATCGTAAGCTACGCTCTGGCGTTAAGAGAAAGCACACATACGTGATACAATTACAATACTGTGATAAACAATATTTAAGTCGTGTTTCATTGCGTTTCTTAATAATTTTGAAATATAGTTTTGCAATTAATTTATTTAATTATTTTATTGTTAAATTAATAATACATTTTAAAATCAATGTCAACTATTTAATATTTCATGTGAGTGGAACAAATTGTGAAAAAATGTGTAAAATGTATAAACATATTCTATTTGTTAGGTTTAAATAAACAACCCCTGAAGAAGTTGGGAAAATCCAACGAAACGTAGGGTAAAATATGAAATAAAGTTATTTTATTTGCATAAAGAAGAAAGTGACCAAAATAGCCTGAGATTTTGTAACACCAAATCATTTAAATAATTGGTCGAGTTAACAAATTAAAAAAAAAAAAAAAAAAAAAAAAAAAAAAATATTCCATTTTGTGCTTGAATGATGTAAAATGAAATTTAATTTGAAAGAAATATGTATTTTCAAAGTGCTACTAAAAGTTCTTTTCAATAAATCTCATGGAATCACAATTTGTTCTTGATTTTTAATTCCAAATCTATTTCGATTTTTTTTTTCATCCATTTTGTTTGACAGATCAACCATTTCTAACTTTGGTCGTTCCTAAATGAAAAGTAGCTCAGAGTAACTTTTTTAACTATGACATTGCAACTCTTCTTTTTGACACATTAACCATAGTTAACTAGAGTAACATAAAAGAACGCACCACTGAGTCCTAACATCTTTTTGGAAAGGAAGTGGTTGGTAAATAATAATCTTTTATGTAATGATTGAATAGTTTCTTATCCTGATCTGGGGGTCAATTCTTGATCTGTGAAACTGTGAAGTGATAAATATGATAATGCCTTCACGACAAATGCGATTCTCAAATTGTGAAAAAATGAAAACAACTGCCAAAATGTTTTCATATGATAATTCGTTTATCACAATCATTTCAATCTGTGAAAACCTGTGAAAAGAAAAATGATAAACAGATACAAATTGTGCTCATTTGATACACCCAAGTCGCCATCTTGGTATTTTTATGACGTCACAATCATCTTTTTCTATGAGCAAGTGGTAGCATTTTTCATGTTAGTACTTTTTAGTCCTCACTTTGACAGCTGTTTTTTCATAACGAGTTCGGGAATCGCATTGCGCGTGCTTGTGAAGTGATAAAATGATAAAACTCTGTGAAAACTGAAATGATAACTTTGTTTTCATTTCACAGTTTCACAGATCGAGAATTGACCCCCTGGTGATACAAGGCGGAGCCATCAAATTCATTTGGCTGGGTTTGGTTTTAGCATTGTATATAAACCTTATAGTAATATCATGGGGCATGAATGTTGACACACCCATGTTGACACACCCGTGAATGTTGAGGAACATTTTACTGATTTGACATTTGAATGTTGAGGCACTTCACTGACAGTGGAGATTTTTCCCCGTTGTTGTGTAGATTAAGAAGATGAGAAAATAATGAAATAGCAAGACTGAGAAGGCTGTGTATTAATATATTTGAAATATATGGGAGATGTAGGAGGAAGAAAAATAGACCAGAAGAACAGAGATTACGGTTATATTTAGTGAAATTTGGCATATTGTTTTTTTTTGTGTTGAAATTGTATGATTTAAAGAAAAAACTTTTCGCGGTTTTTCTGAAGATATTTCAGCTTTGTTAACGATTTTTCATCAGATCGAAATTTTTGCTTGCAATAACCGTCGGTCTTTGCAATTTTCCTTCAATTTCGAAATTTTGTGCATTTGTGCGTTGTGAAAAATAGTGGAAAATCTACATTAACAGCAGTAGATAGTGGATAGTGGATTACCAGTGTTTTATTTGCTACGCAATTACCCACCCCAAATATAAAAAAAAAACATATTTTGCACATAGCTACAAAATTTAATTTTAATTTTATATCCAAATAACCCCCATTTATCAATTTCTGTTTTGTGCGTTAAATTTTTGTTATTTTTTTTTTGTGACCTTAATTTTTTTTATTTTCTGCCCAAAATGCCCCCATTTAACAATTTCCTTTCTCGTGTGCTAATTTTTTGTAATTTAATTTATTTCCTTTTTTAATTTTGTTTGTGTTTTCTTGTATTTTTTTGTGATTTGGAGTGTGTTCTGTGTTCCTGTCCCCGGACCATTTAAATTAAATTTATATTATTTTTGTTCAATCTTTTGCAGCAATTAAGCGGACTGCTTTATAAATTTATTACTAGGACTACTAAATTTTATTTTACAAACAAATTCCATTTTTTAGGAGGTGGATTATTTGCGCGAGTAATTTTTGTTTATATAATAGTGGCATAGGGTGCTCCAGTTTTAACATATTAATTTCGTTAGTTATTACGTTTCAAAAATAAATAAATACTTTTTAGTATTTATATACTACATTATATTAGAAAAATTGTAAGTACTTAAGTAATTTTTTAAGTTTGGGTGAAAATTAAAAGTTGAAAAGTGTTTAAGTTTTTTTTTTATTGAAAATGCCTCTCAAGTGCTGTTGTTTTAAGTGCCAACAAAGGCAAACAAGTTTGTGTCCAACTTCGTTTTTTGAACTTCCCAAAGATCATAGAAGATCAGTTTGGGCAAAACATGGATGTATGTCCCACATGGACGATCTAAAACCAAGGTCTTTGATGTGTCAAAACCACGACATTGCTAATCAAAAATGCACTGCCTAAACCTCTTCCTTCAGTATGTAAGTTCAGTGAAACGTCCAATGACATTTCATGTGTTAATTTAATGGATGCCGCGAGGACCCGGCTGCAAACCACAGTACACATATTAAAGGTAATATATTGCGCATGTTGTCAAAAATCGGTTGTCATATACTGAGCAAAAAAAACAAATTAATTCTCAGAGACCTTGTCAAATTGACAATGGGTACATTCAATGCCTCAATTTCAGTACTGAATTTTCAGATTTCTGGCCAATCAGAGGCTTGGAAAATTGAGAAAACTGAAAATCTAAATGTAAAATTTGGGAAGTGTTGAACATGCCCCAGTACACACACAATTAACTGACAGGGGTCTCTGAGATTTTGACACATGCGCGAACTTGAACGAAAATGAAAACTCGGAAGATATTACCTTTAATATGTGTACTGTGGCTGCAAACTACCTCTACGGTTACGTCTGCTATCCCGAAACCACCTACGTTTACGGTAGTTTCTGGTGTTGTAACCTCGCCGCTTCCATCTTCACCTCAATTTGCAGTTCCAGCTGCAGTTCTTCCCCCAGCTTGCAACCCAGCTTTTTCCTTAGAAAACTTGGCTGCAGTTGCTTCGCGTAATTACGTAAAAGATTATTCAATTCGAGATACTACTCCTTCATCTCATATTTCTCCTTCGCAGTTTCCCTCCTCAAGGCGCTTTTCGTACAAATCTGCACGAAAAGTTAGTAAGGCAACATTCATTCCTAGGTATAGGTATTTTTAAAATTTGTGGGAAACGGCACACTGGATTACACCCAGGGCTGTCGAAGTACTGCAATTGAAGTATTTGTACTGCTTTTTGAAACTCCGTACTGCCGTACTGCTAATACGACCAAAGTACTGCTTCTTTGAAAATTTCACACAACATTTGCAAATCATAATCCTATCCAAAAATTGTTAGTCCTTTTTATCTAATGTTGACTTTTATAAATTAAACAAATAAAATTGTATAGAATACGCTCACAATGTTAGCTGCAGATGTAGATGTATTGAAAAAAGTCTCGAATTCCATTTTTGCCGCATATAGGCATTGCCTGTATCTCGCAATTAAAAAATTCTAAAGTCTGGAATTTTCCGATTTTTCTTTTCTGATCCGAAAAAAGTTTATGGACTTTTTGATGCCATTTGAAACGAAATATTCCAAACACGTCAAAATGTAGTTTTTCACCCATCTGTCAAGCAATGTTAAATTATATTAATGGATCTCTAGCCCAGGAAATTAAGACTTTTACGTATTTTGACTGAAGAAAGAATTTTTGGAGGAGTAAAAGGGTGTAAAATTTGGTTTTTTTGCTTTTTTCACGAAAACTATCAACCTTTTGGAATGAAATGTAAAGCAAAATTGTTCCTTATTCAATTCTATACAAACAAAATTATCATGTGTTTTTTTTCATACAACCAATAGATTAAGAGTAAATCATGCAGCAACTTTATGGAGTAGGAAATTTAGTAAACAAATTTACTAAAATTGCATTAATCAATCAGCAATATTTTTTGTACTATATGCATTAGGCTACAACGTGCACAAACGTAACGAGAGCTTTTTATGTAATAAAACCTTTTCAATACCACCATTGAAGTGCGCTAGAGCTAAATAGGTGATGGGCGCGTATATGATCATTTTTAATGAACAATATTTTCATTTAAACAAAATTAAATGCATTTTACTATTATGTTTGTATATATTTCTGTGCCTTGGTTCTAAAAGGGCCAAAGTCCATTATTTACAATATTGACTGAAGTTCACTTTTTGACTCAGCGGAAGATGTTCTAAGACTGTAATAAGGGCTAATGTGCTCCAATTGTTTCTTAACAAGATACCGATGGTTATAGAAAGTTTAATTTTCAAAAGTAATAAGCATTTTGAGAAATAATAAATCTTAATTTTCGATTTCCCAAAAATTATAAAACTGGACATTGGCCCTTTTAGAACCAAGGTACAGATTTTATAGTCGTACTGCGGGTGGCAATGGTGCAGTGGATGTAGTGCTTGACTGCTAGCTATAAGACCGTTTTTTTTCACTTTCATCAGATACTTTGTTTTATAAAACTTTGTATTTTTACTAATTGGTCACTGGTGTATTATTGTATAAAAAAAAAAAAAACATTTTGTAAAATTAGCTGATTTTATCTTATTCCAAATTTACACAATTTTCTGTCAAAAAGTGCCTTTTAAGAGTTAAAAATTTCAATATCAAATGATACAATAATGATTATATAATTAATGAAAATCGTATATAATGAGTTCAGTTTATATCCACTGGAAAATAAATTGTCAAAAAAAAAACCGTTAGGTATAAAAAATTGACTGTCAAAAATCGTTTTTTTTTTTCCAAAATTTACAAGCATTTTTATTTTGTATTATTAAAATTTTTATTAGGTACAAAATCTAAAATTTTCTCCAATGGTGCCCTTATAAAACTATGGAATTTTATGTTATTAAAGATTTTTTTTGCAAAAAATGCTATAGTGACAGCTACATTTGCTTTGAAAAAACAGCAATTTTCGCCATTTTCTCGTTTTCTTAGAGGCTTTTACCAAAAACTAGAGCACAAAATAAATTTTTTTTTCAATGATGTCCTAGAGAACAAGTTTATCTGTCCATAGACACCTTCATCGTTTCGATCGGACAAGTACACGCTTCGCAACCTTTTTCATGAAATCACCATTTCAGTCCGGAACACTCTTAAAGAAACGTTTTCGTTGTTCTAACTTACAAAATCGTAAACTTCTCTGCCTTATTGTATGCAGATTACACCCAAAAAACATAATAATAATAATAATAATAATAATAATAATAATAATAATAATAATCATAATAATAATAAAAAAGTTAATAAAAAAAAAAGCAAGCCCAAAAGCCAAGTGCAAATAAGTGTGCCATACCATCCCTTTAAGAGAAAAAAGGTATAGGCAACCTTATAGTGAACCCAATAAAATAAGAACCAAAACATACCCTATATAAGAAAAACCACCTTACCCCCCCCCCCCCTCTGCTCCCGTAAAGAAAAAAAAAAGTTATCCCTACCAACGAAAAAGAAAATGAACAAGAAACTTACCAAATTCTTTTTGTACTGAAAAAAAAAATAAAGAATACTTACCTTGAACCTAATACCTGAAAAAAGGAAAAATTACAAAAAAAAAAAACCTACACAAATGTACGCTGTACCTACACCCCTAAAGTAAAAGAAAACAGAATCTACTTACCTGGAAGAACTACCTGAAGACCGAAGAAAAACAAAAAAATCTTACCTGTGGCCAACGGACATCAACGATGCAACAATGAAAGTGTGTCCAGAGTGTTCCTACCATACTTACCTATACCCAACCTACCTTCCACAATATTTGTGTTTACCCCTCCCTTCCTTCTGTGTCATTAATGTCGTTAGTGTCTAGTTTTAAGTGAAATACAAATGTAAACAGTATATAAAAAAGAAGTGGCCAAGATTTACCAAATCAAAATGTTTTATTTAAATAAATCAGGCAAATACCTATAGTTTCGTGGTAGAGTGGAAATCATAAATCTGAAATTAATTAAAGAAAAAATAAAAAAAAAACAAGAAAGAATAATTCGAAAAAAAAAGAATTATACTTATTCACATATCTACATAAAACCCATACACTTATTATCAAAACAAAACAGAATAAACTTAAATCATTACAGAGGTGTCATACTAGGCGTTTTCCTTTGGAGGTGGCGAAGTACTTGCAAGTACTTTGCCAGCTTTTTTCAATGGAACACATCAAACTGCTTTCACATGTAAAATGTATCTACTCGCGCATGAGAGCATGTGCAGTTGGTAGTACTAGATTAGGGTTTTCATCTACTCGTAAGTACTTCGCCACCTCCAAAGGAAAACGGCTACTATAGGATAAGCACTCCAATGCGGTGCACCTCCTTGGCAGTTGCGATATTCGGATGACAAAGTAAGTTTTTCTTTTATATATCGTCCCCTGATTGCAAGAACTAGGTAACTCAATTTTCTATTTTCACAATATCTTGCCAAAACCGGTATTATTTTGAACACTTTTCAAGACTTTTTGTCAATTTTTTTCTGCTGTAGACAAATATAGGATATGTGTAAATTGCAAGAAACATAAAAATTAAACTTTATCACGTTTTCAAATAGCTAGGTATCTATGAACGTTGCTATCTCCAAAATTTATAAAATTGAGTTACCTAGTTCTTGCAATCAGGGGACGATATGCACTTACCTTAATTCACTTTTTTGATTTGTTTTGATATATATATATTTAGATTATTTATAACAATACTTATAGCGATCATAGTATGGTTTAGGTACCTACCTGAATTACAAACAAAAAACAATAAAAAAATAAAAAACAAAAAAAAAAACGAACGCAACTAAACAACATACATAAATTGAAACATTAGTTACATGAAAAAAAAAATGAAAGATTTTTGTTATGAAGATAAAATTATTAAAATACCTTTAGTACAAGATAGCACAATCATTTCCACAACAACCCAAACATAGGACTTTTTTTTTGTTTTTGTTTAAATTAAGGTCAAAATAAATAAACAATAAACTGCACTTATAATTTAACAAATAAATTGAAATATTGAATGTTGTACTAAATAGGGTTGCCACCCCTACCTGAAAATTATTTCTTTTTAATTTTTTTTATTTCGTTTGTATTATTTTATTTTTTTTATTGTTCTTATTATTTTAATCTTTAGAGTTTATATGACTCTCTTAAGCACAATTCTTCTTTAAGTACAATTCTTGGCCAGCAAATAAAATTGTCTTGTAATTTTCAAATTTAAAGCTTTCGTTGACTCATTCTTTTATATGGATTCGTGCCTTCTTTGGTTCTATGAATGATTGACGTATTGAATTTTAGATGGGAAGTTTTTTTCGCTATTATTTGGTATACTTTTCGCTGAGTTGTTAATTTTTTGAATAGGATGGAATCTTAAACATAAGGTCTGAGGTGGAGGTGTTACGCAACCGAAGTAAGTGTCGATGAAATTGCGATGAAGTGGTAAGCTGGTGGAATATCCGGACTGGGGTTACTGCACAACATTGGAGGAGGCAGTAGCCATGGTGGTATCATGATGCTACATTGGGTGGGTTAAATCCTCCGGAGGGCCAACAACACCAGGGACCCTCCCCCCCTATAGGAAGCACTCCCCTCTAACATGAACGAACCCGGGTCTCATTTTTTTTATAATGAACCAACTTTTTTTTATCTTTTCTCCGGCATGAAGTCGTAACGACAGTCCAGTGCTGCGGTAGCAAGAACCCCCCCTCCGACGAGCTAGGTCGTGCTAATGCAAGCATGCCTCGCTGCCGTAGCCTGGACGCCCTCTCCTTCTTGCTGCCCGGATCAGCCTCATGCTCCTGTAGGCATGGGGTTGTAACGGTGGTATAGGGAGGAGAGGTCGGATTCTCAAATAAGACTAGGGCCGGGTAGGTTTTCTGTACCTCTTGGAATGGTAAGCCCTAGCCTTCAATTTGGGAATCCAGCCGACAACACCTCGGTTTCGTTACAAATTTTTCTATAAATCACCAGCATGTTACAAATACATGCTGAGTGTAGGATTTAAGCTACATCGGTAAGTGCCATTTACCGATCGCACTCGGAGGTCCGACTGGCTGCAGGATTCACCAAACCAATGACGGACATTCTGACCAGCAAATCTCAAGGAATGAGTCCAATGGAAAGGAAGTGCATCCTCTTTTTTGATGAAATGGCCATCAAAAAGCAATTGGAATATAACGTAAAAGATGATATCATTTATGGTTTAACAGACTTCTGAGAATATGGAAGGAATGAAATCCCAGCCCCTAAAGCAATGGTGTTCACGCTGCGTGGCTTGAAAAAAAATTGGAAGCAAACCGTGGCTTACTACATCGGTAGTCCCAACGGAGAGTTGCTGTCGAAAATGTTAGTCTCAGTTATTACTGATGTAGTAAATTGTGGTCGCAACAAGCTGCGACCAGGGTACAACGAACGTTTCAGGCAGCATACAAGAAACTTATGCAACTCAACCTTATCGAGAATAAACCATATGTGGATATCGAAGGACAAAGAATTTTCATGCTTTACGACTACCCGCATCTTTTTAAGAGCGTGAGGAATATTTTGCTGAAACACAACATTATTACAGAAGAAGACATCGTCGACTGGAATGTGACACAAAAAATCTTTGACCATATAAATTAACGAACTCCCATGTTCGGCCGAACAATTTTGAGAAATTGTCGGTTAAGCTTGCGGCACAAGTTTTCAGCGAAAACGTATACACCGGTATACAATATGTTTTAAAAACAACCGATATTTTTAAAACAGACGATGAAAAAAAAGAGCTGAGGCGACGTCTAGCAGCTCAATGATCTGTTTAACAATCTGAATACGGGCCAACTCTATTCAAGGAATCCTTACAAACAAAATCTTTCCGATACCACAGAGACTCTGGATGGATTAAATAGAGCGATGCAATGGATATCTAAATGGAAATAAACGAGCGTTATTGTAGAGCCACCTTGTTTTATGGGACTTAAACAAACTTTAATGGCAATTGCGCAGATGTGGGAACATATAAAAAGCGATGAGCAAAGCTATGTTCTCTTTGCAACTTGAATACGGATGTCGCTGAAAATTTGTTTTCAATGCTGAGATGTAACCGCGGATCATATGAAAGAAACCCCTCAGCTTGGAGATTGATTCGCAATTTGAAGATAATAATTGTCCAGCATCTAAGTTCAGCCGAACAATCAGGATACGAGGACGGTGGAGCGGAACCTCTCTTGGATTTGGAGGCTGTGGATACTAGGATGGAGACAAAGCCTAATGAGGAACCCACTCAAGACATTTACGACGAATTTTTTAATGAAATTTTCAGGTACAACGACGATGAAGATGAACTGGAAATTACTATAGAAACGATTGCTGAGTGCAAAAAGCTGGAGGATGGAGTTGCTGTTTACTATGCAGGTTTCGCAGCAGCTAAATTAAAAAAGAAGCTCAATCGCGAAGTTTGTTCCCGCCTTTTGATTGACGAAGTTAATAAAGAAAGAAAACAAACTTTGTTGATTAGCTTGCGCGCGTATAAAACCACCAAAACCACTTCAGAGTTCGGCAAATTGACAGTTCCTTCGATTCTTTTCGAAGAAATGTTCGAAATGTCGAAAAAAAAATTTCATTCCAACTTTCCGGGCCGGGAAAATAGAAAAAGAAGAAATCGCCAAGTTTATTTTGATCGGACTGATCACATTTGAAACGAAAAATATCAACAAGAAGCTGAAGGAACCAAAGAAATATCTTCGTCCAGCGAACAACTGATGGCCAAACCTCGTCTCACTAACAATGTCCTGTTTCCTATTTTTTCTCGATCTCATCGCAGCTTTTCGTGTTTTTTTTCTCGCTTTCGTCGTAGTTTTTCGTATCTTTTGTTTTTTTTTTTATATCCGCTTTGTTGCAGATTTTCGTGTTTTTTTTCTCGGTTTAATTGCAGTTTTTCGTGTTTTTTTCTCCGTCTCGTTTTGGTTTCGTCACAGTTTTTCGCCTAGGAATACTAATACAAAAACTAATCTAGATTTAATGTAGTTTTCAATTGTTATACTATGTAAATATTTTCTATAATATAAATGTAAATTAATATATTATTAAAAAATTATATTGAATGTTTTATTATATTTTTGTTCCATATAATATTTTTCTTTACATGTTTTTTATTAGGTTATAGGATGACGACAACAGCAACAAAACCTTTTTTCAAAAAATCACACAAAAACAAAAATTTAGTATAAGTTTGTTGTAATAAAATGAGGACTAGACCACCCGGGGATACCTCACTAAAAAAAACGATCTAAAAACAAAAACCAAAACCAACAAAATTAGTAGTAGTGATAGTTGTATTAGAATGAGGCCTAGGCCGCCCGGGACACTCCAATAAAAAAAAACCACGATCTTACAAACGCTTATTTGAAGTGCAATGATTAGTATGTATTTTTTATTATTTATAGTACGATTTTACAAACGCTTATTTGAAGTGCTATTTATAATATGTAGTGTTATGTGCAATCAAAGACCGTATAATACCAAGATATTGCATCTAGTGTAAAAATTCGCAGTCAAAGCGCTAGTACTGTGACGACCCCAGTGGTGACCCCATAGATGTGTGAGTGAGAACCCCGTCTATGTATAAGTTTTACAATCGTCGGTGGCGCGGTGGCTGAGTCGTGGGTGTGCGGCGAATAAAGGCTTGCATGTCTGTATGTGTTATGTGAGTCCGAATGTGAATGAGGATGTGATACAATACGTGAGCATGTTTCCCTTCCCCCGACCGACCGCATCTAGAGCTGATTTTTGGTGGTTGGTTGAGATGCGGTATCTTGGTATTATCTTTGTATATGAAAACCATAGTACTATCATGGTGGCACTCGAAGAGGGCGACATCTCAAGTCTCCAAGGGGTACCTTGACGTGGAGAATTGTGGAATAAGTGGAAGTGTGGACGTGAAGAATAGTATAAGCATGGGAAAGACGTATACTGAATTTATGAGAGTTAGAGTGAATCAGGTAGAAGGCATTTTGGAGAAAATATTCAATTTTGTTTTGGTTATCGGTTTTGTTTACATTTTTTTTACTATGCAGATAAAGCTGAAAGACACAAAAAGAACAATTTTGGATATTCTTTTTGGCTTATGGGGTTTTTATGGTGCAAGGGAAAGGGGTAGGTATACATGTGAAGGTGTATTTGTTTTTTCACAGCTGTAGGCGTATTGTCTTCAATATATTTGGGTTTCTATGGTGCAAGAGGAAGCCCAGCAAACATTTTTGTGAACGTTCATAGAACATTCAGTGAAAATGAAGAACATATATTCGAGAAACACTCACTTCTGTGAATCAAATGTGAATATACTCAAATATTCCATCACTTTTACCTCATACGCGGGGAGGGGGATTTGTGTTGATTTTTTTTTAAATAAAAAAATATCGAGATTCTTATTTCCTTCACATAATATGAATAAAAGTGAACGCGCACAAGCGATCCTCAAAAGAGGTATATCTTGGGTGCGTCCATTTTTATTCACATAAACTGAATGTCCCTTTCATTTTGTTTTGAAAAGCCATAACGGGACCTAGTCGTGTCAAAACTGAAACAAAAGTTATGTAAAGAGGAAATTTGTCACTTTCATTAAATTTTGCGTATTGTTATTTGTTATTGTACGGACGGAACTATATTCTTTGTGGCAGTGAAAAAAAAAATAAAAAAAGATAAATTGAATAAATTAACTTTTGTTTTAACTTTTTCAATTGGAGTATCTTTTTGATTTCCATTTTCATTCCGTACGGAATTAATTCGACCGAATATCAGAATAGCCGCGAATATTCCATTATACTTTAGCGAAATTTATCATAAGTTTCATTGATAAATCTAGGGAAATCAAACTGTTTATGCAGATAATTTTACCATTTTAAAATAGCATTTTGTATAACCACACTGAAATAATATTTACATTCAGTTCTACGGTATACATTTCGATTATTAAAGAATCATTATAATGAATTAAATATAATTCAATTTATATTCACTAAACTGAATGAGGAAACCCCAATTTATATTCATATGAATGAATCAAATCTGTCTCATTTAAATGATTCAAAAAAGATTCATGAATTGTTCAGTGAAATGAATATATAAGCGTCCTATTTACATTCACTAAAGTGAAGAATTACTCTATTAATAATGAAACATAAAAACGATTCGAATTCGAGGTAATGCTACCCAGTAAATTTGATCCAAACCGGTTTATAAATGAGTTCATAAATGAGGGTTTCTTTCACTCCTGTGAATTATTAATAAATCATTTCTGAAGGGAAATGTTTGCTGGGAGATGTTGTTATACATTGGAATATAGGTAGGTAGGTATGTGGGTTAGTTTTTACAATTGAGTGGGTAGTTGAGAACCAAAACTCGTCATATCCAAAAATTTTCATTTTGTGCAAATGAAAAAAAAAAATTAATTAAGGTGAAATGGTAGATGTTATAAAAGATTTTATTTTATACCTATAATCTTTGTATATGAAAATTTTTCATATACAAAGCTATAATAGAAGATTTTTAAATCTATGTTATGATTGAGAGCAAACAAATATTGGAAGTTCCGTTTAAAAGATATTTAACAATTAAATTTGGTTATGAAGAGTTTTGTTGCAAATGATTGGATATGGCCAGTTTCCCCACCATTCCCCCCTCTCACAATTGCACCCTCTAATATAAAAGCACTCCCCTACTTTCCAATCTTTAATGACCCATTTAAAATTGTTTACAATAAAAACCTGTGAACGTTTTAGTTTCTTCTTATATAACATAATTAATAGCCTATGATGGATAAGAAGAGTTTTGAAAGCAAACCTACTGCTTAGAATGGATATGGAGAGTTTTGATGTAAATTGCACTGTGGATATCGAGATTTTTGGAAACAATAACGATGTTTGACATCAATATTAAAGGGGGCTTAGAGGGGTAAGGGTGTCAAATTTTCTTTAAAAACTATTCAATATGCCCAGCTTAACAAATCTGACTTCAAGACTTTTTGTCAATTTTTTTCTGCTGTAGACAAATATAGGATATGTGTAAATTGCAAGAAACATAAAAATTAAACTTTATCACGTTTTCAAATAGCTAGGTATCTATGAACGTTGCTATCTCCAAAATTTATAAAATTGAGTTACCTAGTTCTTGCAATCAGGGGACGATATGCACTTACCTTAATTCACTTTTTTGATTTGTTTTGATATATATATATTTAGATTATTTATAACAATACTTATAGCGATCATAGTATGGTTTAGGTACCTACCTGAATTACAAACAAAAAACAATAAAAAAATAAAAAACAAAAAAAAAACGAACGCAACTAAACAACATACATAAATTGAAACATTAGTTACATGAAAAAAAAAATGAAAGATTTTTGTTATGAAGATAAAATTATTAAAATACCTTTAGTACAAGATAGCACAATCATTTCCACAACAACCCAAACATAGGACTTTTTTTTTGTTTTTGTTTAAATTAAGGTCAAAATAAATAAACAATAAACTGCACTTATAATTTAACAAATAAATTGAAATATTGAATGTTGTACTAAATAGGGTTGCCACCCCTACCTGAAAATTATTTCTTTTTAATTTTTTTTATTTCGTTTGTATTATTTTATTTTTTTTATTGTTCTTATTATTTTAATCTTTAGAGTTTATATGACTCTCTTAAGCACAATTCTTCTTTAAGTACAATTCTTGGCCAGCAAATAAAATTGTCTTGTAATTTTCAAATTTAAAGCTTTCGTTGACTCATTCTTTTATATGGATTCGTGCCTTCTTTGGTTCTATGAATGATTGACGTATTGAATTTTAGATGGGAAGTTTTTTTCGCTATTATTTGGTATACTTTTCGCTGAGTTGTTAATTTTTTGAATAGGATGGAATCTTAAACATAAGGTCTGAGGTGGAGGTGTTACGCAACCGAAGTAAGTGTCGATGAAATTGCGATGAAGTGGTAAGCTGGTGGAATATCCGGACTGGGGTTACTGCACAACATTGGAGGAGGCAGTAGCCATGGTGGTATCATGATGCTACATTGGGTGGGTTAAATCCTCCGGAGGGCCAACAACACCAGGGACCCTCCCCCCCTATAGGAAGCACTCCCCTCTAACATGAACGAACCCGGGTCTCATTTTTTTTATAATGAACCAACTTTTTTTTATCTTTTCTCCGGCATGAAGTCGTAACGACAGTCCAGTGCTGCGGTAGCAAGAACCCCCCCTCCGACGAGCTAGGTCGTGCTAATGCAAGCATGCCTCGCTGCCGTAGCCTGGACGCCCTCTCCTTCTTGCTGCCCGGATCAGCCTCATGCTCCTGTAGGCATGGGGTTGTAACGGTGGTATAGGGAGGAGAGGTCGGATTCTCAAATAAGACTAGGGCCGGGTAGGTTTTCTGTACCTCTTGGAATGGTAAGCCCTAGCCTTCAATTTGGGAATCCAGCCGACAACACCTCGGTTTCGTTACAAATTTTTCTATAAAATCACCAGCATGTTACAAATACATGCTGAGTGTAGGATTTAAGCTACATCGGTAAGTGCCATTTACCGATCGCACTCGGAGGTCCGACTGGCTGCAGGATTCACCAAACCAATGACGGACATTCTGACCAGCAAATCTCAAGGAATGAGTCCAATGGAAAGGAAGTGCATCCTCTTTTTTGATGAAATGGCCATCAAAAAGCAATTGGAATATAACGTAAAAGATGATATCATTTATGGTTTAACAGACTTCTGAGAATATGGAAGGAATGAAATCCCAGCCCCTAAAGCAATGGTGTTCACGCTGCGTGGCTTGAAAAAAAATTGGAAGCAAACCGTGGCTTACTACATCGGTAGTCCCAACGGAGAGTTGCTGTCGAAAATGTTAGTCTCAGTTATTACTGATGTAGTAAATTGTGGTCGCAACAAGCTGCGACCAGGGTACAACGAACGTTTCAGGCAGCATACAAGAAACTTATGCAACTCAACCTTATCGAGAATAAACCATATGTGGATATCGAAGGACAAAGAATTTTCATGCTTTACGACTACCCGCATCTTTTTAAGAGCGTGAGGAATATTTTGCTGAAACACAACATTATTACAGAAGAAGACATCGTCGACTGGAATGTGACACAAAAAATCTTTGACCATATAAATTAACGAACTCCCATGTTCGGCCGAACAATTTTGAGAAATTGTCGGTTAAGCTTGCGGCACAAGTTTTCAGCGAAAACGTATACACCGGTATACAATATGTTTTAAAAACAACCGATATTTTTAAAACAGACGATGAAAAAAAAGAGCTGAGGCGACGTCTAGCAGCTCAATGATCTGTTTAACAATCTGAATACGGGCCAACTCTATTCAAGGAATCCTTACAAACAAAATCTTTCCGATACCACAGAGACTCTGGATGGATTAAATAGAGCGATGCAATGGATATCTAAATGGAAATAAACGAGCGTTATTGTAGAGCCACCTTGTTTTATGGGACTTAAACAAACTTTAATGGCAATTGCGCAGATGTGGGAACATATAAAAAGCGATGAGCAAAGCTATGTTCTCTTTGCAACTTGAATACGGATGTCGCTGAAAATTTGTTTTCAATGCTGAGATGTAACCGCGGATCATATGAAAGAAACCCCTCAGCTTGGAGATTGATTCGCAATTTGAAGATAATAATTGTCCAGCATCTAAGTTCAGCCGAACAATCAGGATACGAGGACGGTGGAGCGGAACCTCTCTTGGATTTGGAGGCTGTGGATACTAGGATGGAGACAAAGCCTAATGAGGAACCCACTCAAGACATTTACGACGAATTTTTTAATGAAATTTTCAGGTACAACGACGATGAAGATGAACTGGAAATTACTATAGAAACGATTGCTGAGTGCAAAAAGCTGGAGGATGGAGTTGCTGTTTACTATGCAGGTTTCGCAGCAGCTAAATTAAAAAAGAAGCTCAATCGCGAAGTTTGTTCCCGCCTTTTGATTGACGAAGTTAATAAAGAAAGAAAACAAACTTTGTTGATTAGCTTGCGCGCGTATAAAACCACCAAAACCACTTCAGAGTTCGGCAAATTGACAGTTCCTTCGATTCTTTTCGAAGAAATGTTCGAAATGTCGAAAAAAAAATTTCATTCCAACTTTCCGGGCCGGGAAAATAGAAAAAGAAGAAATCGCCAAGTTTATTTTGATCGGACTGATCACATTTGAAACGAAAAATATCAACAAGAAGCTGAAGGAACCAAAGAAATATCTTCGTCCAGCGAACAACTGATGGCCAAACCTCGTCTCACTAACAATGTCCTGTTTCCTATTTTTTCTCGATCTCATCGCAGCTTTTCGTGTTTTTTTTCTCGCTTTCGTCGTAGTTTTTCGTATCTTTTGTTTTTTTTTTTATATCCGCTTTGTTGCAGATTTTCGTGTTTTTTTTCTCGGTTTAATTGCAGTTTTTCGTGTTTTTTTCTCCGTCTCGTTTTGGTTTCGTCACAGTTTTTCGCCTAGGAATACTAATACAAAAACTAATCTAGATTTAATGTAGTTTTCAATTGTTATACTATGTAAATATTTTCTATAATATAAATGTAAATTAATATATTATTAAAAAATTATATTGAATGTTTTATTATATTTTTGTTCCATATAATATTTTTCTTTACATGTTTTTTATTAGGTTATAGGATGACGACAACAGCAACAAAACCTTTTTTCAAAAAATCACACAAAAACAAAAATTTAGTATAAGTTTGTTGTAATAAAATGAGGACTAGACCACCCGGGGATACCTCACTAAAAAAAACGATCTAAAAACAAAAACCAAAACCAACAAAATTAGTAGTAGTGATAGTTGTATTAGAATGAGGCCTAGGCCGCCCGGGACACTCCAATAAAAAAAAACCACGATCTTACAAACGCTTATTTGAAGTGCAATGATTAGTATGTATTTTTTATTATTTATAGTACGATTTTACAAACGCTTATTTGAAGTGCTATTTATAATATGTAGTGTTATGTGCAATCAAAGACCGTATAATACCAAGATATTGCATCTAGTGTAAAAATTCGCAGTCAAAGCGCTAGTACTGTGACGACCCCAGTGGTGACCCCATAGATGTGTGAGTGAGAACCCCGTCTATGTATAAGTTTTACAATCGTCGGTGGCGCGGTGGCTGAGTCGTGGGTGTGCGGCGAATAAAGGCTTGCATGTCTGTATGTGTTATGTGAGTCCGAATGTGAATGAGGATGTGATACAATACGTGAGCATGTTTCCCTTCCCCCGACCGACCGCATCTAGAGCTGATTTTTGGTGGTTGGTTGAGATGCGGTATCTTGGTATTATCTTTGTATATGAAAACCATAGTACTATCATGGTGGCACTCGAAGAGGGCGACATCTCAAGTCTCCAAGGGGTACCTTGACGTGGAGAATTGTGGAATAAGTGGAAGTGTGGACGTGAAGAATAGTATAAGCATGGGAAAGACGTATACTGAATTTATGAGAGTTAGAGTGAATCAGGTAGAAGGCATTTTGGAGAAAATATTCAATTTTGTTTTGGTTATCGGTTTTGTTTACATTTTTTTTACTATGCAGATAAAGCTGAAAGACACAAAAAGAACAATTTTGGATATTCTTTTTGGCTTATGGGGTTTTTATGGTGCAAGGGAAAGGGGTAGGTATACATGTGAAGGTGTATTTGTTTTTTCACAGCTGTAGGCGTATTGTCTTCAATATATTTGGGTTTCTATGGTGCAAGAGGAAGCCCAGCAAACATTTTTGTGAACGTTCATAGAACATTCAGTGAAAATGAAGAACATATATTCGAGAAACACTCACTTCTGTGAATCAAATGTGAATATACTCAAATATTCCATCACTTTTACCTCATACGCGGGGAGGGGGATTTGTGTTGATTTTTTTTTAAATAAAAAAATATCGAGATTCTTATTTCCTTCACATAATATGAATAAAAGTGAACGCGCACAAGCGATCCTCAAAAGAGGTATATCTTGGGTGCGTCCATTTTTATTCACATAAACTGAATGTCCCTTTCATTTTGTTTTGAAAAGCCATAACGGGACCTAGTCGTGTCAAAACTGAAACAAAAGTTATGTAAAGAGGAAATTTGTCACTTTCATTAAATTTTGCGTATTGTTATTTGTTATTGTACGGACGGAACTATATTCTTTGTGGCAGTGAAAAAAAAAATAAAAAAAGATAAATTGAATAAATTAACTTTTGTTTTAACTTTTTCAATTGGAGTATCTTTTTGATTTCCATTTTCATTCCGTACGGAATTAATTCGACCGAATATCAGAATAGCCGCGAATATTCCATTATACTTTAGCGAAATTTATCATAAGTTTCATTGATAAATCTAGGGAAATCAAACTGTTTATGCAGATAATTTTACCATTTTAAAATAGCATTTTGTATAACCACACTGAAATAATATTTACATTCAGTTCTACGGTATACATTTCGATTATTAAAGAATCATTATAATGAATTAAATATAATTCAATTTATATTCACTAAACTGAATGAGGAAACCCCAATTTATATTCATATGAATGAATCAAATCTGTCTCATTTAAATGATTCAAAAAAGATTCATGAATTGTTCAGTGAAATGAATATATAAGCGTCCTATTTACATTCACTAAAGTGAAGAATTACTCTATTAATAATGAAACATAAAAACGATTCGAATTCGAGGTAATGCTACCCAGTAAATTTGATCCAAACCGGTTTATAAATGAGTTCATAAATGAGGGTTTCTTTCACTCCTGTGAATTATTAATAAATCATTTCTGAAGGGAAATGTTTGCTGGGAGATGTTGTTATACATTGGAATATAGGTAGGTAGGTATGTGGGTTAGTTTTTACAATTGAGTGGGTAGTTGAGAACCAAAACTCGTCATATCCAAAATTTTCATTTTGTGCAAATGAAAAAAAAAAATTAATTAAGGTGAAATGGTAGATGTTATAAAAGATTTTATTTTATACCTATAATCTTTGTATATGAAAATTTTTCATATACAAAGCTATAATAGAAGATTTTTAAATCTATGTTATGATTGAGAGCAAACAAATATTGGAAGTTCCGTTTAAAAGATATTTAACAATTAAATTTGGTTATGAAGAGTTTTGTTGCAAATGATTGGATATGGCCAGTTTCCCCACCATTCCCCCCTCTCACAATTGCACCCTCTAATATAAAAGCACTCCCCTACTTTCCAATCTTTAATGACCCATTTAAAATTGTTTACAATAAAAACCTGTGAACGTTTTAGTTTCTTCTTATATAACATAATTAATAGCCTATGATGGATAAGAAGAGTTTTGAAAGCAAACCTACTGCTTAGAATGGATATGGAGAGTTTTGATGTAAATTGCACTGTGGATATCGAGATTTTTGGAAACAATAACGATGTTTGACATCAATATTAAAGGGGCTTAGAGGGGTAAGGGTGTCAAATTTTCTTTAAAAACTATTCAATATGCCCAGCTTAACAAATCTGAAAAAAATCTCAATTTTTGATAAAAGTGGATAGGTATGATGAGTTTTCGTTCTCATCTACTCAAATGTAGGTGTTTTGTGAGCAGGATTTTTTACAAATAATGTACATGCAAACTTTTCGCACTTTTCAAACTTTTCTTTCGCTTCTTTCCTTAATATATATACATATATTTTAGTAAAGGCTACAATGGGGTGGAATACCATCATTCTCAAAAAAATGGTTATTAAGGTGCAGTGCAATAACACCCGCGGTAATAATACCCACGATTTATTTTCCATTTTAAAATGGCAGTAACCCACGAAAGAAAAGAAATAAGAACCGCGGGTGCTATTGCTTTTTGGATTTGGCATTTAAGCCCACACTTACATAAAGTATATTCTATACTCTGCTTTTTAATACTCTTCTATTTAAAGATCTCAAAATGATAAAGTTGGATATCTTAGTATATACAACAAAGTCGGGTTAGTTAGACCATTTATAAGTTATAACTGAAGAACGGCTGAACGAATTTTAATTATCTATGGTTTGTTGGATTTGTCTCCGCCTCAAATAGGAGAATAACTATTAAAATATCTAATACTATTTTTACAGCACTCCTATCAGAAAAATAGTTCCGAATTTAAGTAGTGTATTGAAAACACTTATAAAAACCTAACTGCACATCGCAAGTTGCATCACAATTTATAGAGAACTGATAGCGGCAAAAATGCCGAAAAATGCCCAAATACGAAAAATAAAGTATGGGCTTTTTTGATCACTTGCCTATTTTACAACAACAAGTAAAGTTTTATATTTACAATAATTGAATATGAAGAAAATTTGAAAAGAAATTCTTCTGTATATTTATATATTTACAATTTTTTCGTTAACTCTAATATATATTGGAAATATTGGCATATTTAAATGTATTTTTTTCCTTAATTTGAAATTGAGTAGCTTGGTTTTGAAATTTTTGGAATGGCCGTATAGTCGAATCTCCATATTTCGTTCTGACAAAATAAAATTACAAAATTATAATCAATTTATGTACCTAAAATAACAATTAAATCTTCCATTGATCCACTTAATCAAAATAGCTTTTTGTTTTCTTTGATGTTTAGTAAAACTTTTAAAGGAATTAAAATAGTTTGATGAGAATTTTGTTTAAAATAATAATAGTAAAAATTACATATTATATAAGTAGAGGAAGTTTGGGTATTGTGGTATACAGGTTTGTATTTTTGACTTAACAGACAAAGTAGTGACACGAATGCTTCCAAATTTTGTAGATGTTACCACGAACATATAAGCTACTACCACAGATACTATAGTTACATAGATATCGCACGCAGAGCAAATAAAAATGACTACTTTTTTATCGTGGGACGTAGAGCTACACCCCATTTATATCAATATTGTGAGAGTTATGGAAAACGTATGGTGTTTAAAAAGATAGATTTACATGCATAGACATAAATTCAAAACGTCAACAACAAGTCATCAGTAGTTTGATCAACCGACTCGATTTTTGAGGATGAAACAAAAGAGCTTGCAATCACAAAATATTGAAAAAATGGCCATTTTTATTTGTACTCGATGCGATATCTATGTAACTCTAGTATCTGTGCTACTACGTTAACTGTTTTTGTCGGATTCTAAAGGCGCGTCCACATTATGTCGAATTGTGTAGATCAACATCGTTGATCAACAGTGTTGAGTAAGTGTAGACGTGTTGATCGACAAAGCCAATCAACATTTGTTGACCCGAACGTAACCCGATTCAAATGGATAGCAATCGACAAAGCTGTTCAACAAATTTCATTTTATTGAACACATTTGTAGGGTTTTAATTTCATCAACATAATTTATTGGTTTTGAGCGTTATTAATCACATTTTTACTAGATGAAAAATGCAATATTTATTGTGAATAAGTATTTAATGTTAATAATATCGTTTTAACTTTATTGTTCACAAGAAAAAATAAAAAAAAGTTGGGTACCACCAGGATTCGAACCCTGAACCCCTAGGTTGGATCCTGACGCATCAATCAGAATATTTCAAACCACACAAATGTTTGCTACCAAAGTTTTTCACGTATGTACACACTAGCATGTTGATCGACAATGTTAACCAACAATGTTGATCGGCATAGTGTGGACCGTCCTTAACAGTAACTTATAAAGATTTTGACAAAATAATGATATGACCTTGAAATCACAATCACAATTTACAAAGAAGAACTTTAAGCAGGGTTAAAAATTTTGGGGTAGGTACTTTTTAATATTTTCTGGGTTACATAGGTATATGACAACACCAAAAATATATTGAAATTTAATACTTGGCAAATATTAAAATTTGGAAGTTAATTCAAAATATGTAGGTATATTAAAACTTAAAAATAAATCTGTAAAAAGTTCATTAGATAAAAAGTTTATTAGGTACCTACATATGTACATACCTACCTACCTATGCTTACCTAATATACATAAAATTAGTTTTAAATTCAAGGTCAAATAGGTACTCAAAGAAATAGGTACCTACGTACCTACCTACCCTTGAATTTTGCAACAAAAACCTTTAAATAAAATACCTACCGATGAGTCGAAATGAACTTCGACGTTGGAGCCAATAAAGCTAGGAATGAATTTTTTGAAAATCACTGGTAAGAAATTTGAAATTAAATTTGTTTTGACAGTATTTGGAACTGGCATAGGGATTCCCAATTACAGACTAGTGAATAATATTAGGTTATCTTTTTACAAAATTCGAAGAAATTTCAGGTCAAATAAGTAGGTACCTACTCAAAGAAATACCTACCCTCGAATTTTGCAAAACAAAAAAAAAACAAATACCTACCTAGGTACCTATTAAAAGATAAACCTATACCTAGGTATGAAGGTACCTATACCTAAACCTACCCCCGAATTTAGCAATAAAAACTTTAATTAAAATACATGTAGGTACCTATACCTATCTATCAAAAAATCTATGCCTTAACCCACCCCCGAATTTTGCATACAAAATTTAATTAAAATACCTACAAATACCTATTAAACATAACTACTCGAAATAATTTATAATATGTAGGTACCTACCTATGTAGGTAATAAAAACTATTAACAAAAAAACTATCTAGCAAAAAATTAATAGTAATTGCACAAAAACTTTAATTCAAATATGTACCTACCTACCTACATACCAAAAGACCAATCCTCGCAAAAAAGATTGCATCTAAAAATTCAAATACCTACACACCAAAATACCTACCACCGAAATCATGCAAGCAAATTTCAATCAAAATATCTACCAAAAGATATATGCCTAGCCTATCCTCGAAACTTTGCAAGAAAGTTTCAAGTCAATTTAAAAAAAAGCAAAAACAAAACCTACCCTCAATAAGAAAATATAGCAACGACCTACACACGTTTGTCTTTTCACACTCACATACAAGAAAATCTCTGCAAATAATAATTTTTCTACTCGTTGCTACGAACTAGACACCAACGACGGGTGACGACGACGCAAGCAGAAGCGACACGATCAACTCGTTCACGGTTCACCACTTCATATAATTTCTTTGCTTCTCTGCCTGCAAACAAAATACCAACACAAATATTCTTCTATTCAAAGAGGAGACGACAATTTTTTTCTTATTATCTTCACGTTTTTCTATTCTTTGACATTTTAAAAACAGCTGATTTGCTTATCTCTCTTACTCCCTTTATTTCTTATGAGCATGAAAATAATACTTTCCTCTTGCTCTTACTACCTGTCTTCGATTCTTTATGTACCCCGCATCCACAATATTCTCCACGCAATCGAATGCGGTCGAATGTGGGGCCCCCACAAGGTCCACGTTCAACTAAAAAAAAATTTTCATGAGAATACTATGGTTTTCATATACAAAGCCAGTCTGTTTTTCAATCGTTCCCGTTTATCAACTTACACTTCTTTCCCTTCTTCAATTTACTGTTTAGAAAAAAGTATCAAGTAGATGTTGTTTGATAGATTTCGTGCCAGGTTGTGAAATTCCTTGTTTCCCTGCCATTAAACTTATATTATTATAAAAAAGAACAAAATATTATATTATAAAGTTTTAAAAAATCAACCTTGAACAACAAAAATTATAATTCAAGGCATATTTAAAATAAAATATAATACATCACTCAAAAATGGTAGCTGTGAGTAAGTTGCACCCGCGGTTCTAATTTCACGATCGCGGGTGCAACCAATTTGAATCAGTGTTTTTTCAAAGTTCAATTTACAATTTACTCCTGATACAACTGATTTAATTTTGTTTTTGTTTTTTACTTACTTTCACAAAGTTTCAAAACGAAAGCACCTTATTTTTGTGAAAAAAAAACAAACTTTTATATCTTTTTTATCGCGGGTGCAACAATCTTACAATGTCTTTTTGCGATAAATAATACAAAAGTATTAACAAATATTTCAATATTTTTGGACAAACTAATAAATCATATTTGTGACCACAAGTCTTACAAGTGAATCATTACCTCAAACTGTCGGTAATATCTATTTCGCGCTTTTTTTAACAGTCATGATAGTTGCAGTTTGCACCGACCTTTCGTATGATAGTTTTGCGAAGCGTAAAAAAATGTTTTCTTTAAATTTGGTGAACAATAATTTTTTTGTTGATAAAAAGAGTCCTTCTACTATGCATTGTTATCAAAAAAAGTAAAAACTATTGTATTTTAAAAATTAATGCCGAAAATCGTCTCCAGCGGAATCGCCCTGCTATAAGTGTAAAATTTTATAATTTTTGGTAGTAGATCGTACTAAATTAAGTATATGAAGAAAGTGTAATCAAAATCCTAGGAGTCGTTTTCAAGCAAAAAAATATTTTACCATTATTTTTTCATAAATGTAAATTTGTTTCTAAAAATATTTTAAAGAGTACTAAAAAACTCTTAAATATCGAGCTTCAAAAAAATCGATCAAATCGTTTTCGAAATATTTGATTTTCCAAAAACAAATTTCAAAAAAATGGTTCCTTTGGAGGTACCATTAATAAACATTTTTTGAAAATGGTTTGCCACCCAATGAAAGGCTTTACTAAAATAAATTTATTGATTTTTTTTTTTAAGAACATTTGTCGAGCCGTTTTTGAGAAAAATACGATTATGTAAAATTGCTAAAAAAAAATGTATGGCAGGTATATACAGCTATTTTTGGTTAAAAAAAAATGAAAAAAATGTGTGGGCATAATCACCAAAAACCACTAGGTACGTACCAAGTTTGAAGAAAATCGATCGAGCCGTTAAGGCTGTAGACGAACAGACAGAGAGACAAAATTTTACCACCCACTTTTTTGGTGTTCTCTATCGATATCATGTTTGATTGTTATCTCAAAATTTTTGTTTGCACGAATCCAAAACTTGGCTTATAATACCTATATCGCAAGTAAAAATAAGTGCATTTGAAAAATCAATAACAAATGTAAAAAAAATGGTATCAAAATTTTCTGAAACATGGATAGCTTTCTTATTATCTTTTTAAAACTATAAAATTTTATTAAAATCGGTTAAAACCATGATGTGTAAGAAGTAACCATCTATTTTTGAATTTTAATTTTAAACAATTAATATCCCAATTTTTAGATTTTTTAGAATTTCAGATTAGTTGTACCTATAAAATTACTAAATTTTAAATATCTATTCAGAAAAAATATATTATAACTCTATGACTTACCGTTTAGATTTTAGGTTTTCAACCCTCTTGAAGAAAACCCCTACTTTACCCTACTTGTAATAAGAATTTTAGCTTATTCTGATGTGAGTTCGACATAAGAGGTTGAAGTTGGATGGACTCGCAGATAATGCGGAAAGCGCTGCCAGAAGAGGAGATATCCGGGAATTGTACCAAATAGCCAAAGATGTTATCGGGAAAAAAAGCAACACCAATCATCCTGTAATGGATGTGGATGGCACACTTTTGGTATCAATTGAGGATCAGCTTCGTAGATGGAAGGACCATTTTTGTGCCCTGCTAAATGAGGATTCAGTTGAGCAGAGTGCTGAAGTGCCCCAACTAAACGAGATGCGCAGGTCCTATAGGGGTATTGACATGGAACCCCCGTCAGAATCGGAAATTCGTACATCAATAAATCTCCTGAAAAACAACAAGGCAGCTGGACTGGACGGAATACCAGCTGAATTCCTGAAAGCCGATCCCGTAGCAGCGGCTAGTATTTTACATCCGCTGATACAAAACATTTGGGAAAACGAAAGCTATCCCAGGGACTGGAAGGATGGTGTGATTGTTAAGTTGCCAAAGAAAGGTGACTTAAAGAATTGCAACAATTGGCGTGGTATCACCGTTTTGTCCGTTTTCCCAAAACTAATGGCAACAATCATACTCGAGCGAATAAAGGATAGAATCGAGTCTACACTCAAGAGGCATCAAGCTGGCTTCCGCAGTGGTCGATCGTGTGTCGACCATATCAACACCCTGCGTATCGTCCTCGAGCAGTCGATGGAATATCAATCACCGCTTTACCTCATGTTCGTGGATTTTGAAAAGGCCTTTGATCGAGTTAACCGAGAATGTATATGGAGATCGTTGCTTGGTAGAGGAATTCCACCAAAAATTGTTGCCATTATTAAAGAGTCCTACAACAACGCGAGGTGTTTTGTTTTGCACAATGGGCAGCTATCCGACTCCTTCGTAGTGCAACAGGGTGTGAGACAAGGGGATGTTCTATCGCCAATTCTCTTCCTGCTGGCGATGGACGACGTATTGACGGCCAGTGTTGGTACAGCTGAGCGACAGGGCATTCAATGGAGACCGTTCGAAAGGCTCAGTCATTTAGACTATGCCGATGACATATGTCTACTGGCAAATAACATCAGTGGGCTGAACGGAAAGATTCGCTGGCCACAAATAATATCAAATGAGGAATTGTGGCGCAGGACAAGTCAAGAGCGGCTGGACGTCGACATAAGAAAGCGTAAATGGCGTTGGATTGGTCACACACTGAGGAAACCAAACGATGAAATTGCAAAGCAGTCCTTTGAATGGAATCCTCAAGGTGCACGGCGGGTTGGAAGACCAAGAACAACATGGAAATCAATTGTCTTAGCGGAAGCAGAATCCCAGAGAAAGACGTGGCCACAGCTTAAGTACCTTGCAGCAGACCGTGAAGGATGGAGACGTTTTGTTGACGCCCTATGCCCCAGCCGGGGTTACAGGACACGATGATGATGATAGGTCCCTCATGCGTATACCTTTAATACGTTTTTTAAATATTCATTTATATAACTATCCAAAGTGAAATGTAAGCTTAACTACAACTTTCTCTTTTAAATATCTTTCTATCGACCGATTTATAAATCTGGATACCAAACCTACATTATGTACTTACGATTAACAGGTCTTGCAACTATATATTTCCAAAGGCATTCTATAGAAGAAGAAGAAATCGCTACAAGATTTGCAAAAACGAAATCACATGGATCAGCATTTTGATTTTCAAATATTTAAACTTGTATTTTGTCTAAAACATTTTAAACATTATTAAATAAAACCTTGAATAAATTCGTTTCTTTTTTGTTTTTAATTTTGGGCGAAAAAAAATCAATTTGGTTAGGGTGGCAAAAACTCCACATTGGATACCGTGTAGGTATATGTACTTTTGTACGGAATTGCACTTGTACACACAAAATTAAGATTTGTCTTGTGTTAAAAAGGTTTTTAATTCGTCAAGTAGAATTGAACAACAATCAATTTGTAGTAAATGAACTTCCATTTCAACTTCCCAGAGTCGATTGATGATATGAAGCGCGCGTTAGACGAAATGTTTCTCGATTAATGTGTCTCTTCATACCCATGTATATATTGGATTGTTTCTTTTTATTTGAATGAACACCACAACTTTTGTTTATTTTTTCAACTAATCCCGAAAAAAAAATTGGTTTCAATCGTTCCAAACGACAAGAAATACTAAATGCACTTTTTTATATAAAAAGACTTTTTAACATGGAAATGAATGCAATATAATAAGATACCTACAAGTACAAGAAACCAAACCAAACCACGAACAAGGATCCAAGACCGACATCCCATCCACCATCCGATTGCATTTGAATATTGATTTTACAAAATTTTCGAATACCTACCCACTTTCTTTCGAGTATTTTCTCGTTATTTTGAGCACTCGAGCATAATTCAAAATACAGTGCAACACGGTTAAAGAAAGTCTTAAAATCCAAGAAATTTCTTTCTTATATCCGAGTTTTTCTTATATAAAAACTTCAGAAATAAGAAAGAACATTTCTTATATGAGAGACACGGATATAAGAAGGAAAATTTCTTATATAAAATCAATCTACACAACGAAATATTTTTCATGTCTTAAAAATCCTGAAAATTAAGTTGCCACAAACTATTTACATAATAATAAATCTAAGTATGCAAGAAAAACTTCATCTAGTATTTTTTTAAACATAAAAACTTTAATGAAACAATAGAAAAATAAATATAGTCTCTTCTTCAACAAGTAACAATAAAATAAATAAATTATTCTAAAAAAAAAGAAAAGAATAATGAAAGAAAATATCTATGATATTCAATTTGGAAGTTTCATTATTATTTTAGTATATATAGGTATAGGTACATATAGGAGTTATTTTTGAATCTCAGTTGGTAGTATTTAAGAAATAATCTTTGATTTTTTTCTGAATAAACTTTTTGTCAACATTTTTGCAAAGAAGTTTTTCAATAGGCTCCAAATTTTGTTCTTCATCACCACCGAAAAACCTTTTTAATACAAAGAACGCTTCAAGGGCTTCCGTTCTTGAAGGAGGTTGTAACAATTCATCGTCAATTATTATTATTAGTTGCCTTTTATTTATTTTTCCGAAACATTCCTCATTTTCAAAACCTTCAAGGTAACGAAGTTCTTCCTCAAATTCATTTAAATTTTCTTCTTCCAAACAAGTTATTTCACAATATTGATAAAACAATTTTTGATCGTTTGTGGTGCAACTAGCCACCAAGATCTTTTCACGGTGTGTAAGGCTTTGAGAACAGTCACGATATTTACAGAGAGTTCACGCTCTTTCCAAAACTGCGGCTGTCATTTCAATGGAAAGTGGAAAGCTGTCATTAAGGGTGGTATCACAAGGATGCGTAAAGAAAAAGTTTTGACAAAGGTTTTTTGATGAAGTAATTATCTTTTAGCAGTTCTTTTTTATTCTAAAAATTCATATTGGTACGTAAAAATGAGTTTCTTATAAGAGTGTTTTTCTTATAGGCGAGTTTCTTATATACGATTACTTTCAAAAAGAAATATAAAGAAAAGGCACGGTTTTTGATTTTGTTTCTTATAAGCGAGTTTTTCTTATATGAGTGTTTCTTATATCCGTAAAATACTGTATCCACTTTAGCCTCTTTACTTTTAGCTCCTAAAAAAACATGAACACAGAATCCTATTGGGAAAGAATACTTACAGATCCAAAATTCAGAACACAAAACACGACTCACTTCAAAATTGTTAAATTTTCTTGTTTTCTTTATAGACCGAGAGCTAGTGAACGTTTTGATTTAAGTGTTTTATACCACTCCAAATTTTGTAGGCGTACTATTTGCATCAGTGCGAACTACATGGTATCAACCTTGCAGCGATTTAGCGGTTCCTAAACCACCAAAATGCACTTTCAAAATGCAAAAAAATGAGCCAAGTTAAAGGGCCTTACTAATAATCAAATTAAGTTATAGCTTAAATCAAAGGGCACGGTAGTGCCCAGCCAAGTTCGCGGCACTACACCCTTTTTACAGGAACAAACTCAAGCGATTTTCAACCCCCCTCTACCTTCAGTACCAATAGAGTCAGAAACTTCAAATTCGCAGAATTTGCTCAGCTGATCAGGTGGCTCAACTCTTTAGCATTAGTAGTTCCCGAGATAAAGGACTTCAAAAATCATAAAAACCGTAACTGACTGACTGATTCACTGACTCACTGACTCACTGACTCACTGACAGATCATCAAAATTATGGAGCACTTCCCGACATCGTAGAAACTTGAAATTTTGCACAACGGTAGGTCTTGTGGTGCATACAAAGCAAAAATCGAAAATCTGCAATTTTCTATTTAGGGGGCGTGGCATCCACCCACATTCTTAAAAATTCTTATAAATTATATGGAGCACTTCCGATTGTTGTAGAACGATGAAAATTAGTAGGTCGTTGGGGCTTAAAATACTTAGAAAGAAAAAAATTGAAAAATTGGAAATTTCTATTCAGGGGGCGTGGCATCCACCCACATTCTTTAAAAAAACGATGAAAATTGGTAAGTCGGTGGGGCTTAAAGTACTTAGAAAGAAAGAAATTGAAAAATTATAAGTGTTCAGTGACCATCAAATAGATATTGTGTATAAAAACGATAAAAAATTAGTAAATTTATTAGGCTCCACCAAAGACAAAACACCATCTTTGAGCAAATCGGGTATATACGAGATTGAATGTGGTGACTGTAGACAAAAATATTATGGACAAACAAAACGTAGTATCGAGACAAGATTTAAAGAGCATATGACATATATTCGCCTCAATCAACCACAAAAATCTGCAATTGCATCTCATGTGTTAAATTATGGCCATGAAAACATAACCATCGACAAGTTAAATCTCCTCAAACAAGTGAATGACCAGAGGAGATTAGATGCATACGAATCTTTCTTCATACAAAAAGACCCTAACGCACTCAACTTAGACAACGGCAATATCGAATCTTGCCTACTTAATATTATTTGTCAAAACAACGTATAGACAAATATCGCAAAAGTGACCTTTGACCATTGCTGTGTGTTATACAGTCCAACAGGAGAAACAGTTCATTAATTCTTGATGTCCAACGTTTAGTCGTGATTGCTGATGATGAAGCGCACAAGCTTCGAAATGCATTCAGGTTAGTTACGCGTTTTTTTTCTGTTTGTTTTTTGTTACTTTGTTAAATGTAAAGTGGTTTTTTAATCAAAAGAAAACAAATTTTGTGCCGACTCAAGTGAAGTTATTTAAGGTCTTTTTAATTGTTTAAACTTAAATTAAGGAAGTTTAATATCAAATATCTGAACTAGAATAATATCGAAACAACTCCTGATTATGACAGAAATTTGGTATTTAATGATGACTGACTAAAATTTGGTGGATTTACTTGGCAAGTTTTTTCGTAATTACTTACTTAATCACGAATTTAAAATGTATGAAAACTTTACCAGTGAACCCACCAAAATTTTAACCAGTAATCATTAAATACCAAATTTCTGTCATAATTAGGAGTTGTTTCGATATTATTCTAATTCAGATATTTGATATTAAACTTCCTGAACTTAAAACTTGGCATATATTTTAGATCTCATTACTTTTTTTGGCAGACTTTTTACGCACAGGTTTCTTGTACATATAAGAACTTGGCTCTTTTTTTAACATTTATGTTTTGTTGTGATAAAAATCTCCGTATTTCAGAAAAACCACATACCAATAATCAATTTAGCTGCCAGACTAGAGACTAGCAAAACGTCAAAATTTAATACACAGAAATCCATGTTTAAAGCCATAACTTTAATATGTGGAATGACATTTCAGTGTGAGTGTTGCCTGTAGTACTATTTCATATTATGTATAAATAAGTACTTAAACTTACTCGAATATTACTGTATAATTTTATAAGTATTTTCATAACGCCTAATCTTGGGTTGATAGAAAAAAAAACAATGATATTTTTGTATTCAAATATGTTCATACACATAATGTACATATATGTAAATGTGAGGTTTGGTACGTGTTTGATTTGGTTTGAATTTTTAACATTCATTTTAGGTACATGAATTATTTAATAAACACGATAAGGTAATCAGATTAATTTTGCTTTTTAAAAATTACGACTTTTTTCTTCAAACGTCTTTTCAAAAATATAACAAGGCATACTTCGAAATTAATGTCAATTGCGTCGTTTCTTTGCATTTTAAACTGATTCTCAAAACGAGATCCACTTAAGATATGCTCTTTCGACCTTTTTGATTTTTTGATATTGTAGCATTTAGACTGTAAATACCTATTGGCAAAATATGCTAAATTATATATCACAGTGAAAAATACAGAAAATAATTTGTTTCCGTAGAAATTTCGTTGTAATATGTATCTACCTACAAATGTCAAAAAATTATGAAGTATATTCAAAATATGCATATTCTTGTATAATGCCTATCAACTATATACATAAATCAAAATTGAAATCGTTCAAACTCTTCAAACACACGTACTATGGTACTGAAAAAGTTACTATTAAAAAAGAATACGGCAATACTTATCTCCACTCTTTAAAAAAAAAAAATTAAAATTCATTTTCCCGAGCTAAGGGAAAGTTTTCAAATCGTAAAGCAAGTGAAAAAGCTTATTCAACTAAATAAAAATGTGTAAAAATACACCACAGAGTCTAAATATCAATATTATCGAACATGTGTGGGGGTGCATTAGAAAGGACGATCCGCATACACGGTATCCGTCATAAAGCGCATTTAAAAGAAGCTTTATTATTAAAATGGGAGAAAATCGGAAGTTCTTGTACTGTAAAATTGGCAGCACCTGTGCAAAACCATTAAAAGGAGGATGTAGGGACTGAAGGGTATCCGACTAAATATTGACACTGAAAAAACTGCGATACAATAATTTATTTGTACATTTTTATTCCCTTTCTTTTCACTGCTTTTACAGCTGTGCGCAAACTTTTGTGGATCGAATTTGACAACTTTTTTTGCATTTTACCAATTTATTTTGAAATGAATATTAAAATTTAATTTATTTTATTGTAAATGAAAGCCCTAAACATTGTTTTATTGGAATGTACCATTAAACTAAATTTATCACCTACCGCTTGCAGACAATTGCCCTTTTCTTCACTGTTTCGTCGCTGTACGCAGACTTTTGTGGAGCACTGTATGTATGTGTTTTTACATTATTTAACGCAGCACCGCATGTAGTCTTATAAATTTTTGTAAAGTAAAGTATTGCAAGTATTCACTCTGTATGTTTGAAAATCTTTTTTTTTTTTTACTATTTTAACGATTTAAAATCTCACACTTTCTTATAGCGCGGCAAAATGACGAAAGCATTTCAATGATTTTTTGGGTTACTTTTTTTTAAATCTTTTCTTTCCATAGGCGCCCCACCATACGGCCGTTTAACTGCACGCCGACCCTGAGTCAATGCATGCGTCTTCGTGTATTTCTTCTTCTACGTATTTACTTATGTTATTGTAGTGTGCGGTTTTGTGTAATGGAATTTGATGCAAATTGTTGTAGATTCAAGGGAAGTCTAAGAATTTTGTCAGCAAAAGGATAAAATTGTTTATTGGTAGCATTTTGTTTACGCACCAAATTTTATTTTAACCTCTCAGTTAGTTAATAGTCGACATTAGTGTTTGATTATTAGTTAGGCCCAAAGTGTTTTATACCACTCCAAATTTTGTGGGCGTGCTATTTGCATCAGTGCGAACTACATGGTATCAACCTGGCAGCGATTTTGCGATCCCTTAACCACCAAAATGCACTTTCAAAATGCAAAAAGATGAGCGAAGTTAATGTGTTTTAAACCGCTCCAAATTTTATGGGCGTACTATTTGCAGCAGTGCAAACTACATGGTAGCAACCTGGCAGCGATTTCGCGGTTCCTTAACCGCCAAAATGCACTTTCAAAATGCACCGACAAAAGAAGAAAAAATAGAAAGTGTTTTGTGCCCCCGAAATTTCATAAATTTTTGCCATCAACCTGGCAGCGTTACTACGACCCTAAGGTTACCAAAATGCACTTAAAAAATTAAAGTATTTTATACCACTCTAAAGTACGTTCACTTATGCTCTGTACCTGTACAAGCCACATGCCATCAACCTGGCAGCGCTACGATGCACGGTCCTAAGGTCACCAAAATGCTCTTTCAAAAATGCCCTTAAAAAAAAGCATATGACGGGCCTATAATTGCGGATTGGAAGTTTCCAACATTAGCACTGGGTTTTGAGATAGTCCCATGAAAACATAAAAAAAACTCTTTTGGAACTTTTAAGGTTATGTCACATAGCAAGATTTCCTGTTTCTCAAATAAATTTAGAACGATTTCTAAAGAACAAACCTCTTTCTTTAAAATTGAGTTAGAATCTCACCAATATTTCTCCTTGCTCTTCGAGAAGTATTTAGTTACTTTTTAGATGATAGTCTTAACCTTAAAAACAAAAAAATACTAAAATTATGGTATATTACGCAAAGCACAAACACATTCAAAGGAATTTCTTTCGCAGGTCATTTTACCAATTATATGCTTTTTTAACTAAATTAAAGTTCTTAATAATTAAGGCTTGAAAGGTCAGATTTTACCGCCTACTCATACCTACAACTTGAACCACTGTATATTGTAGGCTGTACTTAAAGCGATGGCATTTCAGATGGGGTTTTCAAAGCTTTCGAGTTTTATTTGGTAAAAAATCATACTAAATGTGACTTCACCCAACCTTCTTTTAGTACGGGGTAGTTAGACTTTTGCTGGGAAATAATTCAAACATGCAGTTTGACTTTGATATTCAAAAGGGTATTAGTACACGAGCCGAAAACCACATTTTTCACAATTGCACCTAGAGTCATTTGGCCGGCATTTTGTTTTTAACGGTTTTTTTTTTTTTGTTATCAGACGTAACTCACGCATTTTTGATGCTACGAAGAAAAATTGTGAGACAAACTTGTAGAAAATTTAATGGTCTACAAAATATGTTAAGTAACTTTTTTCGATAAGTGCTTTCTTTAAAAAGTTATACTGCATTTTCTTAAAAAAAGTAGGGGTTGATTTTGGTATATTCATCATATCTTATTTTTTTGTTCTAAAAAAAAGGCGAAACAAAAGTTATAGCCCCTTCAATTATCTATATTTTTTGCCTTAACAGTTTGGTTATGCGGCTTATGGTTCCTGCCCTGTAGCGCATATTAGTAGCAGAGAACAGTTCTCTACTTCTAAAGTGTGGTACACATTATCAAACCTGAGTGACACTCGTGTTGGATATCAAACCAAACTGACAATGTGTACACGCTGAATGATGGTTTGACACTCAGAACTGCCTGCTCACAAAATTTTTTGATACTGCGTGACAACCCTCGGTTTGTTGGGTGGTTGATCGATGATGTGTACATACACAATTTCATTCATGAGCCGTCATTCAGGGAACAAAACATGAATTTTTATAGCGAATTAGTGGAAAAAGTGCAAACAAAATAAGAAGAAGTTCGTGTGTGTCATGTTAAAAAAAGAATTAACACGATTCGTCTCAAAATAAAATGAAACAACTTTCTAAGAGTAGTAGAATTTCTTTGCCTGACGCCCAACAGTACTGATAAGTGTGTACGCGAAACTTTTCACGCAGGTTTGATAAAAGTGCCTCTACACTATCCCACATAGTATTAATACATGTCAGAATAAAGTGGGAAAGAATTTCATACTACTGCCAAATTTGTGTGATGAAAATAATTTTCATATTTTGCTTCCACACTTGCATAAAAACAAATCAGTTTCACCATAACCTCAAACGCCCAAGTGGGATAGAATGTGTGATGGTTTTAGAACCGATCTTAAATATTTTCAGGTATAAACACATGTCAAATCGTGTAGGATGCGATGTCAAGTTGTGTGTGATGAAATTTCATATTTTGCTTCCACACTATTATACATGATTTCTTCACACTTTTTTGACATGTATTAATACTCAGTGGGATAGTGTGGAATGGCTATAACCAACACGAGTGACACTCAGATTTGATAATGTGTACCACGCTTAATATGCGCTACAGGCAGTGGCGTAGCTACCTAGGGGCAAACTGGGGCGGCACCCCAGGGCCCCGAAGGTTTGGGGGCCCCAGAAACTGACAGAAACAATTTTTCAAAGCGAAAACAAAAGTTCTTCTTATCTTTAAGATAGTTTTGGCACAGTTTGCTTTGAATATTATGGGTCAGTTTCAAGACTTATGGATAAAGTCTGGGATAGCCTATCCGAAACTTTTTTGCCACATTAGTTTCAAATTTTGGCTTCAAATATCTCGGACAATAATAGCTGCATTTTATTTTCCCCGAGATCCAATCCGGATTGGATTTTCATTCAAAAATATATGTATTACAAAAACAACACAAGATCCAGCTTTGTCTTTGATTTGCAAATCCATTTTTTGAACACTTCCCAAAAAGTATTTTAGTTTTAAAGATTGGTATCACTGCTACAACATAAAAAAAATCAAATGTCAAAATCAAAATTTTTTCCAGAACGAAAATCTATTTTACCTACAGATAAGTAAATTTTTGCGAAGAGCCGCTGCAAAACGGAAAATAAAGCTAAAAAAATAAATGGAAAGCAAATCTAAGGGTAAGACTTACTTTTGTTTATTGACTTATATTTAAATATTTGTTTTTATTATTCAATAACATTTCTAAGACTCCACAGCTGGATTTTGTCCATAAGAAGCTCACAACAACTTTCATCGTGCAAATAGCCTCCGCAGTGGCCTGATGATTCACCTTATCTGGCGCTATATGTTATCTCCTGATCGTATTTAACTGTGGAAGTCAACCAGATGTACACAATATTCCTGAAATGAGGACAAAAAACATCGTGCGACGTTTGGAACCCTGATGTGACAAAACCCACAGCGATCGGCGAATCGTTTCGATTCCAAATCCAGTCCCAGATCAGATCGGGACTAGATACAGAAACTCTGGCTCGGTAGTCAAATAGTGGATAACCTTTCTAATGGCCATTTGTACAAATTTTACTGCGTGGTTCAGCAATTTCAACTCAACGACTGGCGAATAAACTGAAGTTCAAGATTCAAGCATTAAATTTGCTAACTATAACATACATATGTACTTGAGCCTTGAACTATCATTGAACCTCAGTAAATTTACCGAAATCAGGGAATGTAAATTGCTGAACCACGTTTGTACAACTGGTCCTAAGTGTTATTGTGTGCACCTATGTAGTTGGCTCCTTCCATGATAAAAATAGAATCAGGATAGATAGAATAAATAGAAAATCGGGAGATACCAAAATATCGGATTTTGACTTGTTTATCCACTACTGAGGTTATATTCTGAACCGAAGGTCGACAGAAATTATATTTTAGCTACATACATACGGTGACCATTTTTTCAAAGGAAAAAAAGAAGACAATTTTTTGAAAACGTAATAAAATTTAAGTATGAATAATTTTTGTAAAGTTTAAACTACAAAACCAGGCTCATAATTGATAAAATAATACTTAAACACTGACAATTTAATTTAATAAGTTTGTTATAAAAGGAATTTTCACCGTAATTCATAAACGCAAGAAACGCTTATTATCTTTAGTCGGGTGAATTAAATGTCAATTCTTATCAATTAAACGAAATTCAAGAAAATAAACTAACTGACCACCAGTGATGAAAACTGACTTTTGTCGATTGTACTGAAAACTGAAAAAAAATTGTACTGAAGAAGACCAAAAAGTACTGAACCTTTTTAAATTATAAAACAACGCAAACAATTAAAATAAATATTTTATTAAAATAAAAATACATAAATTAACTATACATATACATTTCATTGGTATAATTTTATTCTAAAATAAGTTTTATGCACGGATAGCAACTTTGGCACATGTCTTTTCTTTTTTTTTACATTCATATGTTTTTCTTACTCTAAAATTTCTTCATTGGCAAGTGGTTTACTCGGTAAATGTCTATTCAATGGACTTTTTTTAATAATATAGCTGTGACAGCATTCATTTTTAATTAGGTTTTTAGTTTCTATTAGTCCAGAACACGTGTCCACCTGCCATCGGTTTCTTAGTTTTGTTTTGATAATATCATTAAACATAAGAAAATATAAGAAAAAAATCTTTCGACGTTTGCGGAAGAATGAAGAATAGAAAAAGCACCCTGGACAATTCGGTTTATGTTTGAAAACTTGAACTCGTTGCATTCATTTTTCACAAGGCCAATTTCAGCCCAGAACTCAGAAATAGAAGCATTTCTAAATTTTTTTAAGTATTGGCAGTCAGCTAGAGCTCGATATTCTCTATTAATGAGCTCAATGTTTTTTGTTTGCCAAGAAAAAATCTATTGAATTAACTCTGCCATCTAAAATTGAAGTTTGTGAAAAATATTGCAACGAGTTCAAAAAAATGTCTTCAAAATTAATTAATTTGTTCACATCTTCGAGGAAAGCTTTATAGAAATTCCGTGCATCGCTTTCAGTTAAATTTTTAGAAGTGTTAAAAATTTCATTTTCGGTCCCGCAATAGATTTCCTTGACGGGTAGGTGGTTTTCTAGTTAGTTTGTTGACAATATCGGTCTTTCATTAAAAGCTTCTTTACGTGAATATGTGATGATGTCTGACTGAACATATGTATTTGTTTGATTTTAGAGATTTATGAAAATTGACCTTTTCAAAAATTAAAAATAGTACAAATAGTACTGAAAATTGAAAAGTGGTACTTGCGTACTCGGGAAAGTCCAATAGTACCGAATTCAGTACAATAGTAAGCCTTTTTGCAACTGTGCTGACCACATTAGTTAGGTACATTAACGTGTAATCAAGTAAACAAAAACGTTTTGTCATTTTTGCCAAAAAATAGACCGTGGTGACAAAAACGCTATTTACAACCCCAAATATGTGCACTTTAATAAATACTCTTTGGTAACATCAGAGTTCTTGTTGATTGTACTAGATTTTTGTTCGGATATAGAATTTAACGCAGATTAGCAGAATTTAACGAAGATTTTCAGTTTATTATTATAAGAAATTTATTGGAAACTACCTTACTTTTGATCAGCATTTTAGTTAAATCGTGAATAAGAAGATAACCGAGCACGTTTTTTAAATAGGGCTGAAACAGTGCTTAATTTTTGTACTTTCCTTCGCAATAGTTTTTTCTTAAGAAAATTTAAAAATCTGCACAGCCAAAGTTGTAATTTATTGCACTTTGCTATTGACATTGCCTCTAGTTTGTCAACTTTTAATTGCGATTTCTCGGATGTCAAAGCATGAATTTGAAAACAGTTTTTCGGTCAGGGCATTTCAAGAAATAATAGCTACAGCTTTACTGGCTAGAATAGATTTTCACATGTTCTTCAAAAAATTTCCTTATCTTGTAACCAATTGTCCATCTCTCAATTTGTTTTTAATTGACGTATCGTTTGACTAAACTTATCTACCTATAGTCATCATTGATTTCTAGATCTTTTCCAAATTATAGTACATTGAAAAAACGTTTAGATTCAAATCAGTGCTGTACAAAGTTATGTGTTTAATTGGTTAAGTAATGAAAAAAGGAGATACTTGATATGGTTTCAATCTTAGAAAAATAGTTTGAAAGATGAAAAGAGGACATTTGGAGGACAATTCAGTAAAAGGAGGACGATTTCCTGTAATCTTTAATAAAATAAAATATAGAGGACAGGACTCCGAAAAAGAGGACTGTCCTTTTAAAAAGAGAGCGGATGGTCACCGTAACTCAGTCACAAAAGTAAGTACGTACCAGGAAACAACATTTTAAACATAGATGACAAATTCATTACGCATATTTTACTGACACACATGGCATATATTTTTAAGGCTTTTTATTATATTTTCAGGAAACCAAAAATTTTTCTCAAAAATGGATATAAGATATGATCCTCAGTAAAATTCTTTTTCAGACCACAGAAATAAGTACTCAATACTGGAAATACCAAAGTTTTCAACTTGATATTCAAAACTGGTGTTGGGAAACCTTTGATTGCTCCTCGAAAGCACCGATGAAACGGTGATGTGGGCTTATTTTAGTCCATTCTTTTTGAAGGAACCTATTAAGCTGCACTTTCGGTTTAATTTCATGATTGGGGATTTGACACTCAATATAATCCCATAAAAATTGTCACTAACATTTAATTCAGTTCATTGAAGAGGAGTTTTGAGTTGTCTTCACAAATTACACAAGAGCCTTTCTTTGGCAATTTGCGAGGTATTCTTGGGGTCATTAATTTGCTGGAAGATAAATGAACCGCCACAAGACAACCATTGTCCATTCTGATGGAGATTATGTTGAGGTAACCAAAATGATCCATTGTGTTCGCAATAACAACCGGATTGCTCACTCCAGATGCTGCAATGCACACCCTTTTCGCGTTGATTTGGGAGAGCTTCTAAAGGCTCTACTAGTTGTGAGTATTATGTTGAAAATTTTGGTATTTCCAGTATTGTATACTTACTTTTGTGATTTTAATTGATAGAGAATTTTTCCTTATAGTTCATATCTTAGCCATTTTTTGAGAAATATAGTCTAATTTTTGGTTTCCTGAAAATGGAGCAAAACGTTCTAAAAATGTATGCCATATGTATGAGCTAGTAAAATATGCTTAGGTATTTAATTTTTCCGCTTTGCTTAACATTTTGTTTCATGGGGCCCAATTCCGCAAGAGTGAGTTTTTTCTGTGTACCCACACAAAAAATCGTGTACACATCGGTTTTTGCAATTCCGCAAGAGTGAGTTTAAAATTTATGACAGATAACATGTGCACTTTCAGTCAAATTTATTCACACTTGCGTTGGGTGTGAAAAGTGTGTACACGGAAAATCATTCACACTTGCGGAATTTGGCCCCTGGTGTGTACTTACGTTTGTGATTTAGTTTATTTTGTCATTTTGTTCACTGACACTTCTTTCAGAAAGAAACGAGTGTGGCAACACAGAGAGTCCCTTGCACTTTTATGTGTATATGAAGCAAGAAAAGAAGAGTTTGAAAATACAAAAAAAGAAATACGCAATGCAAAATGTCCTTGAAGATTTAATTTCTCAAGACGTGTTGGTAAGTTCTTACGTAGGTGGTTACTAAAACAATCATACAGTTTATAGTTTTGTGAGCTTATACAGCATGGGACAATATAGAAAAACTGGATTATTTTAAAATTCTTACATTCTTACAATCTGCCACCACATAAATATACATAATTTATTATTTTTCTTTTTCAGATGCAACCAACAACTGTAGAGATGTGTGAAGCAAAAATGAAAAATTTACTTAAAGCATATAAGGAGTCGGAAGACACCAGCAAAAGGAAAGGTGCAGGAGCAACTAATGGACCTTTCCAAGATATAATGGATGGTATTTTTGGGAATAGGCCTGAAATATTAATTAACTATACCATAAATATGTATGGTCAACCGATGACGGCCTTAGTTATTTCAAGCCCCAGTCAATCCAATGAGCCGGATGAATCATACACAGAATTGGAATTTTGTGGGAAACGGTGGATGTTATCTTTTTACTCGGATGAAAAACCTAAGAAAGCTGGTTGACAAAACCCTATTTCGTGTAAACAGAAACAAAAAGTTCCAAGTCTAGGCGAGGTATAATGGTTCCAATTAATCGTAAAAGATAACTTATCAAAAGAATCGTTTTATTTCTACAAAACGTTCTTAGTTAACATTCGAAAAGGAACAATTATTCTTCTGACTAGAAAAAAACAATTTCCCATAACAAAACTTTCCATCTAAATCAGTGGTGTAATATCGCGCATCTAAACTTAACATTTTAACTCATTGTGTTTGAGCTTAAAGTTTCGACGGGCGCGGGCGGTACGATCGGAATAGATCATATCTGTTTCGAGCCGTCCCGTCCCAAATTTGCCTATATCCGTTTCAGTTCATGATTCCATATTAGATTTAACTCAAACTACTCGTGTATGACATCTAATTCGCGAAACTTCTTTCTTTCTTTTCCTCGCGGTCTTTCGGGCAAACTAGTCAAATTCCCTAATTTATCTTCTCCAACACACGATAAAATAAAGTGAAGATATACATTATAAAGAAAGAAATATCGAAGTGCATAACGCGAGGAAATTATCTCCCTTTTTGTTCACGCCACGTTTTCTTTTGGCAACCCAAGCTGCGAGCCAAGAATAAAAAGAAAGAAAAAAGGCGAGTCCTGGTTCACCGTCCTCGAACAAGGACACCAAGAAGTAAGGATAAAACCCTATGTTGTAGGAGGTATTCTTTTTATTTTATTTTTGGGCTAAAACATCTTATCCTGTAGAAAAGTGTGTGTTCGAACAAATCTTTCAGGCGGACTCTTGTGCTAGATTGGTGGCAAAAGCCACATAAAGTTAATCCGACTTAACTAACATCTCGGTTGGTTTGGTTCGACAATCTGTGTCTAGTTAGACAAATTCTTGGTGGTATCTCCGAAGGGGAGACGTTGTGCCAGTCTCATACGGATCCAATCCACACAAATAGGTAAGGGGTCATAATCTCATTCAAAAACTTCGCAGTATGTAACCCAATCTTCATTTTTATAGTAATCCCTAGTCCAGGGCAGGAAAAAGCTAAGCAAAAAGGGCAAATAAGATTTGTTCGAGCTTCAGCGGCTCTTCGGGCCATCACGTGGCACCAGCGCCAAAAGAAAGTTCCAGGGTCCGGGAAAAAATTAAATCAATTGCATGCTGAAAAGAAAGGAGATACAAATGAAAAAAAAAACTAAAAGTAACAAAAACGAAGAAATTGAAATGACCTACATCTAGAACCGAAAAGAAAATTATTGAATAGGGATAATTTGAGAAAAAAGTGTTGAAATAATATCCTAGAATGGAATAAAAAAAAGAAAGTTAAAAGCTAAACGAAATTTAGATAAAAAGAAAAAGGTGCTGTAAGGAAAAATAGTGAACAACGAAAAGTTAAATTGCAAATCTTTAAGTAGAAGTACATAGGTACATAGTTATAATGTTTTTTTTTGTTAAAGGAAATGACGGAATTTAAAAGAAAGAAAAAGTAGTATTAATATATAATGATTTAAGTGACCTTTGTATACTTTAATAAATTGTAGAATTTCTTAGTGGGCTTTAGGTCAATAAAGAGATGTTAGATTAGCTTAGTTAGCGACGTTTCGAGCATGATTATGCTCATCATCAGGCCTTTATTCACAAAAATAAATAAATAAATACATAAATAAATTATTACACACTTTTTAAATGTGGTGTCAAAGATACTCACAAGAACAATTAAGAAAGTTAACTATTATAATCTAGTATAAATTTACATTCTTATACAAATGTTGATATATAAGAGTATGTTGTTCATTCCTCACCTCTCCAGTCGCATCAACACCGCACCTATCAGAGAAAAAACAAACACTAGGATTGCATTCAAACCGGTTAATTCTCTGAGAAACAAAATCTTTAGCAATACCAAAGGCAAAGTAGAGGCGCTAGAGAAGGCTGATATTGTATACAAGATAAATTGCTTGGGAGGGAAAGAAGCGGCATGCTCTGCAGTGTACATAGGCACTTCAAAACAAAAATTAAAAAATCGTCTCTCTGGACACAAATCTGATTTGAATAATGGGGCTGCACAAAAAACTGCTCTTGCTCTCCATTGTTTACAAGAAGACCACAAACCAGATTTGGAGAATGCCAAAGTTCTGCAAACGGAGCAACATTATTCAAAAAGAATGTTGTTAGAAATGTTGCACATTATTGACAACAAAAATGCCATCAACCGACGTTCTGACTGTGAGGGTCTTAGCAACATTTACAGCCAGCTTATAAAAAGACCAAGCGTTAAAAGTAAGATAAAGTATAGGTGATCGTTTTCAAAGTGTTAAGTTCAAATGCCAGTTGTTATTACCAGTAATTTAAATTCTAAAAAAGATCTCAATCTAAGTAAATTAATAATAAATTTTGTTTTCACTTTTTTAGTTCCTTCATATCAAGTGTATAAGAATGTAAATTTATACTAGATTATAATAGTTAACTTTCTTAATTGTTCTTGTGAGTATCTTTGACACCACATTTAAAAAGTGTGTAATAATTTATTTATGTATTTATTTATTTATTTTTGTGAATAAAGGCCTGATGATGAGCATAATCATGCTCGAAACGTCGCTAACTAAGCTAATCTAACATCTCTTTATTGACCTAAAGCCCACTAAGAAATTCTACAATTTATGAAAAAGTAGTATGAAAGAAACTAAATATTTAAAGCAAAAAAATAAGTTAGCGAAAAGAATACAAGAAAAGGAAGTGATACACAGGTACTTACCTTATAGGTAGAAAATTAAGAAGGAAAATTGATACAGGAAAGTGTTTTTCTTTTGAGAAAATATTTAATAAGTGCAAACTGTCAAACAAAAAAAAAAAACTAAATAATTTGTGTGATTGTTCAAATCAACAAAAAAAATACGAAGGTAGAGAGAAAAATTAAAAGTTTGAAGTTTTTAAATTCAAAGAAAGTTTGATACAAAAAAAAAATAAGTCAGAGGACAGTGAGTCCGAGTGGAAAGTTTAGGGTATTTAAGAAAGAAGTTGTATCGAAAAGAAGTTAAAAAAAAAAGTGAATAGGAGTTTTATAGTAAGAGAGCAGAAAAAAGATTAGATTAAAATAGGTTGATTATAGAGATAAGGTTTTTATTAAAAATAAGTGTGACATCCCATCCATCAGGATAATTTGATAAAGTAGATTTTTGTTGGTGAATTTAGATCAAATTTGTGGCTGTTCTTGATTCCCTTCAGTGTTTAATATCATTCTTTTAAATCGACGTATAGAAAATCGCCAGGGATCGACGAAATGCTGTGCACAACATTCCGGATCACTGGTAAGTGAATTTTTGTGTATTTTTTTTTAATTTTTTTTATATATTTACCTATATATACCTATACATGTAAATTTAATTATTATAAAAGTAAAAAGAAACAATACGAAAGTAAAAGCTTCGCTCGGGTTTTAACCTAAGTGGCTTTAATATAGTAAAGAGTGATTACTCTGGAGTTATCAGGGATAGGTACGGATGGATTTAATGATGATCAAAGTAACTTTTTTTTTTCATTAACAATTATTTTTAACGAAGCGTTTTGATATACGTTCTCAATTTTTTTTTTGGTTTTGGTGAATGGGGATTATTAGATCTAAGAAAAAAAAATATTGTTTTTGTAAATAATATTAAGATATAGCCACGTACCTACATATACTATCTATAGGTGGAATAAAAATTGTTGCTATTGATATAAGCATATGAAATCAACTGATCGCCTTTTGTTGTCTTTTCTTGTTAGTACGAATTCGGTGTTGATTTGTTCGGTGGAAAACCATTTTTCTTTACTTATTTAGAGGAAAAAGGTTTAGATTCATATGAGGATACGAGATTTTCTTTTAAGATGAAAGAGTTTGTCATGGAGTTTTAAAGGAAAGGTTTGGGAAGTGGATGTGTAGGAAGTGAAGGGTGATATGGAGTCTTTGATGATAATGTGAGGGGGAGTCAATGACTTTCCCCTTTTTAAATTGGGCTGTTGCAATTTTTGAAGGGAGCTAAAGCGATGGCGTAGGAATGTTCCAAATTTTTTTTTGATTCTTGGAATGCTATTAAGGGTGGGGTTATGAAAAGCTCCGAGGACACGACCAACTATGTCCTCATCGGAGGGAAAGTCAAGTTGTAAAAGGAAGAGATTGGACGTCGGTAACTACAATTCGGGCCCTATGTCTTTAAAAGATGGCAATATTTCAATCGACTACCAACGCAGATTTAGGCCTGAAGCAAGTAACACTGTCCCTAAGCGAGTGACAAGATCCCCCCCCCATCGACGAGCTTAAGCATGGCAACCAGCAGGCCTCCGGTTACTTACGCTATGGGACACCCCTTTCGACTCCTGCCTGGACGGGCCGATGGGTCTGTAGACATCGGTCCTAAAGGTGGGGGAATTCGTTAGGGGAGGAACTTTGGGGATCAGTAGATGTTGCGTGGCCGATCATTTATTATCAAAAAAAAAAAAAAATTTGTTAAGTGCTATCTTAATGATATGACACAAATAACAACACACATTTTGCAAACACACAAAATGTACAAAGCAAAAGCAACGCAGATAATAAATCCAAAAACACACGTAAACAACCCTATAGAAATTCACCTTCCGTTTATCCACCCAAATGCAACACAGAAAGATTTTTTTTTATTTGTTTTTATTAAAGTTCTATGCTAACTATCCAAAAGGACAGCAAGTCGAACCAACAGAATATACACATTTGTATTCATAATTATCCTAGCAAATGTAGGTATATTGCAGTGATACAATAAACCATTTGCCAAACTAATAAAACTTAAAACTAAACTACCACGAAAATAGAAACAACACGAGTAGATACAAATACGAACTAAAATACACAAACAAGAAAAAATAACTCACGACACGGCGGACGGGACGATCGTCGTCACTGAAAATTTGTAGCTGGTGCTTTGTGTCCTCTGTAGGGAAGTTGTTGTGGTCTTGTTGTTGTCGTAGGATCCGTGTTGTTTTGTTGGGATTATTTGGGATGGTTATAGCCTAGTTTACAGTTCCCGTGCGCAAAAAAAAATCTATGCAAATATTCTCGCATGTCAAAAATAATTGAGGTGAAATGTAAAATTGATTGTTTGCATGATTGGTTTACAGTTTCATGCAAAAAAAAAGCTATGCTGTCATGGAATGTCATGCAAAACAATGGACCGGCAATTGATTTGCATGCGAAAAAAAGTGTGGTGAATAAAATATTTTTTTTTTGATGGTCGGTTTATACTTCCGAAAAAAAAAATATATTCACCTCAAGACATTATTTGCATGCAAATGGTTTTCGCATCCAAAAATAATTATTTTCCATTTTTAGGCCTATAGCTTGTCAATTAAGGGTAAATTAATGACTCAACGGGTGGTTTAGGCCAAAGCAAACGTTTTTCGCCTTGAATATTAGTCAACTAGGTGCGCAGAAAAGTGGAAAATCGTTTTGAAAACTTTGATTTTTTTTTCGCATCGGAACTGTAAACTATGCTTATGGGGTAGGTAGGATGATTCTGTCGCTGTAGTGATCATCCATAGATCCTTGTTGCTGAAAAAATGACCTGAAAGAAAAAGAAAAGTTATTGAGATACAGGGATGGGATATTGCCACCGGAGCCTGTCTATTGAACTGCCTGGCTTATGTTCAAGCAGGAATGTTGGTTAAACAGTCTCTGGTGACAAAATATGTACTCATCTTTATGAGAATCCAAGTAGGTTGTTGGGGGTTGCGTTGATGGTCCATAAAGGTGTATATATCTGAAAGAAAGACGAAAAAAGAAAGAATTAACAAAAATAAAAATATGCAAGGGAATTGCATGGATTTCCCATTGGTAAACAAAGTACTTACCGTCATCCGTGTTGCTCCTGGCTCATCACTTGGGCTATATTTTTTGTATGCTTCATTTTATAGGCAAGGTGATGGTCGTAAATAATTAATTAATTGCTTACTTGCTGGTTATTTCATCTTATAAATTGGTTTCAATTATCGAGAACTCCAACAATTTACAAACTCACGAATTTAGACAATGACAAAGTGACATTTAGATGACATTTCGAAGTGACGTTTGCAGATGGTCGAATAAGTAAGTAAGTGTTCCGAAAATCAATGAACGCGAAAGCTTTGGAGGATAGAAGAAGTGTTCAAAGAACTTTTAGGCGATCAGTTACATTTGAAAATAGGAAAACTTTATTTAAATTGAGGGAAAAGTGCAATATTTATAGTTTTTAGGTATTAGAAGTAAGAATTATTGGGAAATAGGTTATTATTGTATTATTGTAGAGTTATTTATTGCTATTTTAGGGTATTTATTTTTATTTTATTAGTATTGTTGCAGCAACAAAATACGCAAGCTTTATTTTGTACACTAATACACATGCACTTTGGGACACAACACTGACAATTTTATAAACCAATACTAAGTTTCAATTAGATAGGTATTAGTGACAAGAGAAATAAAATCTGATGCTTCCAGGCTGCAGAAAGCTTTGAATGCACGAAGGAAAAATTGAATGTAGGCCATAGGGCATCGACCGATGCATTTTAAATCAAATTTAAATAGTTGAAAAAGCAACTTTAGAAACCAACAGTTGCCGACAGTTAACAACATAAAGACAAAGTTCAGTTTTGCTTTTGTGCGGTATTTCTCTATATAAGAAGAATTTTTTTTTAGTGATAACTTGAATTTTTAAATCACTTAAAAGGAGAAACGCTACAAAAAAAAAAAAAAAGAAAAGGCAAATAGATAACAAGAAAGGTGAAAAATACAAATTATAAAGTTAGTGAAAATAAGTTTTAAAATAAAAAAAAAAATGAATTTTTTTAGATTTGGGTTACATATTGGAAATCCAACTAAGGTGGTATAGCTAAATTGCTACCATAGGTGATAGAAGTGGGATAGCTGAATTGTTACCACAGGAAGTGCTGAGACCCCGTTCGAGGATAGCAGAGGTAGGAAGGCACAGTCTATTTTACTGAAGTATCGCCATGATATCTCGTTTCCCACAGGTTTAGGTCAGTGTAGTGACACTCTGGTGGCCAAGGTGACCTGCTCGATATATGTATGTATATATATAAGTATATATACATACACACATATATTGGTCCACCAGCCCAAGTGGAAACTGGCCTATGCATACGTTTTAACGCTAGGCAATAGATCTAGGCCTCTGCAGGTTTTCTTTTACCCCAAAGTGGTTTTAAACCATTAAAAGAAGGTGGAAGCGGTAAAAGAGTTGAGCTCAAAACCATGAGAATTTGAAGTGTTGGATTGGTGGCTCGCTGTGGTGCTGTGGGTGGTATTTAACCTTTGAAGGGTATACAAAAGGGCCCTTGCACTGGTCGTGGAAGTCTGCTGCTACAAAAATTTTTTTTTGTCCCTTCTGGACTAATTATAATTTTTTTTGTTTGGTTAAATTTCAATCTTAAGATCTTTTTGCTAAATTTTTTTTTAGTTTTTTTTTTAATTTAAATTTTAATTTTTTTATATGAATTTTCTTTTAACGTAAATTTTGAAATTGTACAAGAAAAAAAAAGAAATTAATAAGAGAACATTTTGAAGAAAAGTAAGGTAACAGATTGATAAAAATAAGCAAAGAAAAGTGCATAGTGAGAAGTGACAAAAATAGTGTATCTCTCTGGACTCACAATACATATATGGATATGCTAAAGTGATACCTGGCCATAAAATTAGAAGCCAATTCAGTATTCCTACGAAATTCTGTCGACAGGACATCGAAGGACCAATACTAAAGCAGTAAGTTCTTTTGTAAACAAAAAAATATATTGATATAAACATATATACATTCATATATGCATGGCTAGAGAAAAGAAGTACTTACACTCTGGTACATCTGAACTATGCCATTTTCTTTTTTTTGTATTATTATTTTATTGATATATTGAATTTTATTTATCGGATGAGAAGAAAGCAGATAAGTAAAAACAAATAGTTTTTGCATAACTTTTGTATCTTTTATTAATTTTTTTATTTCTTTTTTATTTATTTCTTAGTAATATTAAATTTTGAGTACATTTTATAAATAAACCTTAATGTGTGAACTAAAAATAGTATTTGAACTACAATTCATTTGAGAAAATTAAATAGTTTTCTAATGGTGTGCTAGGCGAATATTTTGGTGTGTGGAGGGTCGGCTGGGCCGGCGTTCCAGAGAGGAAAATGACGACAACGACATAAAACAATGTGAACTAGAGAAGAGCAAAAAATCACGACCTGTGATTTTGAACCTGTGATTAGAAAATCACAATCACGACCTGTGAACAATTCAAGAACAAACTGTGATTGCCTTAAATGTGATTTGACATGTGCCTGCGCACATTTCGCATTCTATGGAAAATCACAGATTCACAATCACAGTGCCAAAATCACAACGAACAGGAACAATTCACAAATCACGAAAAGAACTGTGGTCGTGATTCATTTTCCCCTGTGAACAAAATCACGACCAGAATAAAATCACAAGCAAATTAAAATCTCACAGACCAAGACGAAAGTATAAAGAATGAGAACGATGTCGTGCTTTTCTTTATGGGTTGATTTTTTGATAGATTTTGCTTTTCAATTTCGAAGATTTTTAAACTGGAGATTCTGAATCAGACCAGCAAGGCAAGTGCGAATTTTTTGACATCCACCTACTACCACGCCTCCTTTTCGTATATATAAGTTTACTCCTTAATCCGTTGCAGTAGAGAGCTGAAATTTTGCAATTAAGTTAATAAAAACCTGAAGAACAACATATGAATGTTTGGAAAACCGCCCACTGCCACGCCTTCTTTTTATATATTTGAGTTTTACCCTTAAAACGTTGTCCAATGGAGCTGAAATTTTGTAAATAAGTTCTATAGGGCCTAAGGAACAACATATCAAATTTTTGGAGGTCCACCCACTGCCACGCCTTCTTTTCTTATATTTGAGTTTTACCCCTAATATATTGCCCTTGGGCGCCTATATTTTTTAAATAAGTTGTCTAGAGCCTAAAAAATATCATAATATTTTTGGAAATCCACCCACTGCCACACCTCTTTTTCTTATATTTGAGCTTTCTCCTTCATACGTTGCTTTAGAAAGCTGACATTTTGTAAATAAGTTGTCTGAACTTAAAAAGCAACATACAACATTTTAAGAAATCCACCCACTGCCACGCCTACTTTTCTTGGATTTGAAATTTAACCCTTCTCAGTTTTTTCAGAGGGTTTAAATTTTTGTCAATAAGCTGTTTAAAGCCTACGTTACCTACATATGAAATTTTTATAAATCCACTCAATGCCACACCTACTTATTTAAGAGCAACATTTTAAAAGTAGCTGCCTAGAAATTGAAATTTGTATTTTCATATAAATGTGGAGACATTTATCTTTAATGCGAAAATATGATAGATATCTACAAAATAAATTTAGTTAAAACTTTTCTATTCAAAAAGATGCTTGTTTTTAAGTTTTTTTTTTTCAATAATAAAGTGTGCAGTAAAATGAGTCACTATAAAATTTTTCCGATTTTCTAATATATTTTTTTTTTTTGATTCAAGAATCACAATCACAGGTTAAACTCATCGTGAATTGCAAATCACAGTCACAGGTTTACCTGTGATTGAAAAATCACGACTTAGCTCATCTCTGATGTGAACCAGGACGTTAAAGACTACTTTTGGACAATGACACTTTTCGTAACGCTTACTTACTTATACTTTTCGAATACAAAAATGACATGATAAGGTACTACATACTTACCTACATATACTTACCTACATGTACTTACTTACAGATACTTACCTACGTGTACTTACCTACAGAAACTTACCTACATATACTTACCTACAGATACTTACCTACGTGTACTTACCTACAGATATTTACCTACAGATACTTACCTACAGATACTTACCTACATGTAATTACCTACGGATACTCACCTACAGATACCTACCGACATATATACGTACCTACATGTTGACCTACTACCTAGTAATTTAATTTACTAAGCTAGACCTGTTTACATAATTACCTACGGACTTACCCAACCTTAAATACTTACTAGACTAATTTACATACTTACCTACATAATTTTGACGGAACAAAGCGACTAAACGAATGTTGTGATTGGAGGTTTTAGTAAGGGGCTATCTCTGAGAATCTGGCCAAGAGATAGCAAAGGTTGTGGCTTTAGACACAAGGGTGGGCAGGCCAAACTTTTGCCAAAAACATCTGGCAAGGCCTTCTGAGGGCTCGGCGAACCACTGTGTCTGGGAAACAGTGGGGCGAATATCGATTCGTTGGTGGAAAGAAATAGTTTTTTTTTACATAGGGTTTAGTATAGGTTTAGATTTAGGCATTCGTATATATATAATTATAATTCTATATATTTTCCTTATTTAAAATAAACTCATATAAATATATATATGCGTTTAAATGCATATTTATATGAAACGTTTAGATTTTAGGGTTTAGATGATAGTTTAGATAAGTTTTTTTTTGCTTTGAACAAATCAAAAAAAATCATTTTCTACCAAGGAATTTAGTGAAGCCTCATCCTTTCTCAGATGCGGTGGCATAGGTCACTATGGTTGTGCGAATCCTTTTTGTGTTATTTCTAGCTCCTATTACTAAACCTTTTCCATTTTCCTATCCTCTCCTTATACAAAGGCACGATTTATTTTGTTTGCTGAGTAGGAGGTGGTTCGAGCTGAGCCGTGCAAAAAGCAAGCGTGCCACTGCCCTTTTCCAGCACCGAAGATGCCTCCGTGGCCAAGCCTGACTCGCAACAATGGCGCCCAACGAGTACGAACGGCTTCGAGATCCATTGGGACTCCAAGGAGATGATTTTTATTTTAAGGTCATCCCCTTGGACTCACAATAATCTCACTCAATTTCATCCTATTAATTTTTTTTTTATCCCTATCCTTATCCTTTTTAGCACAAGCATAGAGTCCGTAGAAGCTCTTTGCAAAGTGGAAGATGAAGTTTGGCTGTCCAATCCAACAGGTCTAGAACCAGTGGATTTAGTGAGGTAAAACAGATTCTTTCATTAAGCAAGGAGCGGAATAGATTTTAGGAGCATAACACTTGCAGCTAGCCATACCAGTCAGGCTGAGCCAGACGGTTAGAATGGCGTAAGTGGTGTGTTTCGAAATTCTATTCGTGTGGAGGGTTGTCTCTGTTGCCTAGCCAACCTTCTTTCAGGTTTATCATCAGAAAGAACGAAGTGGTGGGACAAGCAGAGATAACCCAAAGCACTCGTCGAGTCACAGAGGCACCAGTCACAACAGTGACTATCTTAGGAAGTTTGACATCGACCTGGACTTAAATAACGAACCAAGATTAACGAGACAAGACCTTTGTACGAAACTTTTACCTTGGACATTACTTTTCCTCTCAGATCGTCTGGATACTCAGTTCAGCCTTCACACACCTTAAATGAATAATAGACAACCCAGTAGAGAAATATTTCAGCTATATTTTTTTTGGTTTCAAAAGTTAACACTGCTAATTTTTAAACATTTTGTTTTGGTACAAGCTAACTTTTGTATTGAATTACATATAAGCATATGAGTTTTGAGTTCTGATTTTTTTTATATTTTTTTTTGTAAATTATAATTTTTGAATTTTGAATTTTTTTATATGATTTTGAATTCTAGTTCTTTTTCATTTTTTTTAACTTGTTTAAACCCTTTTCTAACCTCAAAGAGTTAGTACATTTTCGTTTCTTTTGAATTCCGATTCTATAATTTCAACAGATTAGAAATTGAATTTACATTAATCTGGATTTGAAATTTCGATTCTTAGTTTAAGAGATTCGGTGAAAAGAAACAAAGTAACTTTATTTTGAAAAGTCAAATTTTGAATTTTGGTTTTTGAAACATAATAGTTTTTGGTACCTATAAAGATACAAAGATTATATTTTTTTTAGTTTTTTTGAATTTCAAATAACAGAACTTTTGGATTTTATTTTTGAATTTTTTTTTTTTTTGAAACCAAAAAAATAATATTTTTTTTTTGAAAAAGAAAGAAAAAAGTAAAAGTTAGTTTTTTTTTTGAAAAAAAAACAACCTAAAAATGGACGGCCAATCGTCTGGTGCGGTCAAAACGAGCACCACGACCAAACGAGGTGCAAAGCCTAAACGCAAAAACCCTAGGCAAGCACCCAGTCCAACTCCGTCGGAAGATGAGCTCAACCACAGTTTATTGCCAAATCCATTTGACGATTTAGATAGGGAAAACCGTGAAGGTAGTGGAAATGGGAAACAGGTAGAAGGGGCTGAAGCACTACCGGTAGTGACTCATCCACCAGCTCAAGGGGAAGTAGTTTTACCTCAGGTACTAATTCCGATAGGAGGAGATGAAGACGAGACTAGGGACACAGTGAACAGACTAACGCGAGGACTAGACAGAGAACGATTTTTAATTTCACAATCAGACAAGGAAACAGAAAAAGAAGGACTAGACAAAGAAGAGTATGAGATCACTTTGGGGGGAGATAATCTCAAGAAGGCTATTGATTGTGCGGTTTCGCGATCAATTAACGAAAGCCATAGCAAAACCATTTCACTTCTGGCAGAGCAGGCCAAAAACCTCAAAATAATGCAGAAAATGGTGGAAATGGTGTCAGGCAACATGACCACTATGAGTGACCGTCTACGTATAGTAGAAAAATCTACCATTACTGCACAGTCTAGACGAGAGCTACAAGATGACGTACTTTTTTTAGACCCTGAAATTAGCCCACCCAGGGCTCCTTCTCCAAATAGGTCACGACCATCGTGTCACACAAGTAGGACCTGCCATGACAATGGAAAACGAATAGACATCCACAAGTGGGCAATAAAATTTGACGGCACATCAAAAAACATGACTGTGGAAAGTTTTATTTTCAGAGTCGAGACTCTGCAACGAAAGAACGGGGTCTCAAACGAGCAAATTTTCGCAAGCTTTCACCACCTAGTTACAGGTGCCGCCGAACGCTGGTATTGACAGTACATGGAAGAGAACCAGGGAGATGAATATCTCAATTTTTATGATCTCAAGGCAGAATTATTAAGGCAGTTTAGAAATAGGAAAGGTGACCATGAGATCCTTAGAGCCATAATGGATAGGCGACAACAGCCCAATGAAACTTTCGACGAGTTTTATGAAGAAGTGAGAGGTTTGATGCTTCAATTGAAAAACAAACCTAGCGAGAAAGATTTAGTGTCAATGGTTAGGCATAATATAAAAGATAAAGTTGCTACACTGATCTTTGGATGCAATATAAAAGACATTCGAGATCTCAGAGAAGAGTGTAGGCGGGCTGAAAAGCATCTTGAAACAAGAGATTGGAAAACAAGAAAACAAATAAGTGAGATAGAAGATCGAGTTATGTATCGGAGTAGAGATAAGTCAGCAGGGTCAGAGGATGAATGGGAGGAGCATGTTGCTGCTGTTCAATACAACAGGACGGATAAACCACAAATTAACATCAAAACAGACAAACGACACACTACTTACAAAAACAATGAACGAGACAAAAGGACAGAACTTACGAAAGATAACAACTCGACGGCAGCAGCATGTCCCTCGACGTTTCATGCTCTGACTTGTTTCAGTTGCGGACAGGGAAATCTCTCCTTTAATTGTGCATCTTGCCAGGGAAACCTGAAGGTCGGCAGTGCACCCGGGTCAACTCTGCCGGCGAAGACTTCATTCCCGGAAAAACAGAACCCGGAGAAGTGAAGATACTGAAAAGAGAGACAAGAACATTAGATACATATCCAAACAAAAAAGTGCAATATAAAACCCTACACCAGCGTAAGAAGGAATACGAGGAAGCTAGAAAGCGAATATTCAATGAAGAAATCTCATCAATAGAATCAGTAGAACAAAAAAATAGTAGAAACTTTAGGAAAATTCTTAGGCTTAGGGAAAAGTGTGCAATATTTAGGAATAAGAGAAATAAGATAGAAGCTACTGTTTTAGCGATAACAGATGACAATAGGCCCTATGCTAAAGTGGTAGTAAATGGAGAAGAGATGGTAGGCTTACTAGATAGTGGAGCGTCAGTAAGTTGTGTGGGAAAAGGTGCAATAGATTTTATAAAAAGACATGACATACAAGTGACAAAAATGACAGTTGACATAAAAACAGCGGACGGTAAGAATCAACATATTAACGGCAGGTTTAAAACTGATGTCTCATGGGGCGGTAACACCCATGAGCTAGAGTTGTTTGTTGTTCCAAACCTGCAACAACAGCTCTATCTAGGGGTAGATTTTTGGAGGACTTTTAAAGTTGCTCCAAATATTATAAGCGCTCTTGACTTTCCATCGCCGACGGGAGGGCAAGAGTCTGATCCCATGCGAAAGCTTTCTCCGACACAAGCTGAAGAACTGGAGCGGGTCAAGCTTGCATTTCCTTCTTTCGCAGTGTTGGGATTGGGTAAGACTACGGTCGAAGAACATGTAGTTGAGATGGAAGACGACACAATTCCCATCAAACAAAGACATTACCCGATCTCACCTGTCGTTCAGAAGTTGATGTACGCAGAGCTCGATCGAATGCTGGAGTTAGGCGTAATAGAGGAGAGCAATAGCGCTTACAGTTCTCCAGTTGTGCTTGTGAGGAAGCCAGGCAAAAACAGGCTTTGCTTAGATTCAAGGAAGGTGAACGCAGCCACGAAGAAATTTGCGTACCCTCTCCCACATATTGAAGGGATTTTGAGTCGACTTCACGACACGCACTTCATCTCGAGCATCGATTTGAAGGACGCCTTTTGGCAGATTCCTCTGGAGCTCAAGTCAAGAGAGAAGACGGCTTTCACAGTCCCTGGACGACCGTTGTATCAGTTCACGGTGATGCCGTTTGGATTGTGCAACGCCGCCCAGAGAATGAGTAAGCTGATGGACAAAGTCATTCCCGCTCGTTTGAGAGAGAATGTCTTTGTCTATCTCGATGACCTCTTGATTTGCTCTCCGGATTTTGAAACCCATATGAGCGTTCTCAAAGAGGTGGCGAGATGTTTGCGTGAAGCGGGGTTGACTATAAACGTGAAGAAAAGCAAGTTTTGTTTTAAGGAGATCAAGTACTTAGGCTATTTCGTCGGTGATGGATGTCTAAGAACGGATCCCGAAAAGGTTTCTGCTGTGAAGGACTTTCCTGTGCCGAAGACTCCTAAGCAACTCCGTCGATTCTTAGGGATGACGGGTTGGTATAGACGCTTTATTCCAAATTTTGCGTCTATATCAGCCCAAATGACAGACTGTCTGAAGAAAGCGAAGGACTTTGTTATGACAACCGAAGCTCTGACTGCTTTCGAGCAACTAAAAACGACCTTAGTGACAGCACCTATTCTTACAAACCCAGACTTCACAAAACATTTTTACATTCAATGCGACGCCTCATCTACTGGCGTAGGGAGTGTTCTGTTCCAGGTGGACGAAGAGAACAGAGAGCGACCCATAGCGTTCATGTCTCAGAAGCTTAACCCCGCTCAGCGGAACTACAGCGTAACTGAACTTGAATGTTATGCGGCCGTTTTGTCTGTTAAGAAGTTCCGGGCTTACATTGAAGGATTGCCTTTTACAATCATAACTGACCATGCAAGCCTTAAGTGGCTGATGACTCAGAAGGACTTGAGTGGTCGGCTGGCTCGGTGGAGTTTCAAGCTACAAGGCTTTGACTTCACCATAGAGCACAGAAAGGGAATTCTCAATGTAGTTCCGGATACTCTCTCAAGAGTACATATGGATGAGATTGCGACCGAAATGCCAGAAGTTGACTTCAATTCACCATACTTTTCATCAGAAGAGTATGTTGAGTTGAAGAAGACAATAAACGAAAACCAGGACAAACTACCCGACATCTGTATTTCGGACGGCTTCGTTTACAAACGGACTGACAAACGAACCGGATACCCTATTCAAGAAGACAGGGCTTGGAAACTCTGGGTACCGAATGAGTTGCGTGGGAGCCTTCTGGCAACAGCGCATGATTCTTTTACCGCAGGACATGGCGGAATGCACAAAACTCTGGCAAAACTTCGCCAGAGGTATTTCTGGCCAAACATGACTACCGAAGTCAATGAATATGTACAAAACTGTGATATATGCAAATGCAATAAGCCAATGAACTCTATTTCAAGGCCACCCATGGGACAACAAATGATGACCGAACGACCTTTTCAACGACTGTACATTGACTTTTTGGGACCGTACACACGAACGAAGAACGGACATGCACATATATTTATAGTATTAGACCACTTCAGTAAATATGTTTTTCTCAAACCAATCCGTAAAGCAACAGCAGTTGAGGTAGTGAAATACCTTGAAGAAAGCGTATTCCATATGTTTGGCGTACCCGAATATATCCATTCTGACAACGGAAAACAATTCGTTTCAGAATTGTTTTCCAGCTTTTTACAAAAATACGGGGTAAAACACATAAGAACTGCGTTTTACTCACCCCAAGCAAATGCCTCGGAGCGAGTAAATCGTTCAGTTCTAACTAAAATTCGGTCTTACATCGATGGAGACCAACGCCTATGGGACATGCATGTAAGCAATACTGCATTTTCACTGCGTAGTGTGTTGCATGAAGCAACTAAATTTGAGCCATACTATGCCGTTTTTGGTTCACAAATGATCCAAAACGGAGAAACGTATGAACTGCTTAGGAAACTAGACATGATAAAAGATTCCGAAATCGAAATCACAGATAAAAGTGACAAACAAGCTCTTTTACGAAAGAAAATCTTTGAAAATTTGAATTTAGCTCATCAAAAATCGAAAAAGACTTATAATACGAGAAGTAAAAATGTATCATACAAAGTAGGACAGATAGTGTACAGAAGAAACTTCAAACAAAGTAATTTATTAGATAAATATAACGCGAAACTAGGACCGAAGTTCCTCAAATCTATAGTCTTGAAAACAATTGGCAATTCACTGTATGAATTAGGAAACTTACAGGGCACAAAAGTAGGAGTATATCACGCGAAAGATATTCACACCTAATGACGCACTCGGCTGCTGTTGCTTTCCCCCTGAACTGTGATATGCATGTCGTGTTATGTTGTAGATTATTTATTTATTTATTTCATTTATTTATTTAATTATTTCTTTATTTATTTATTTATTAACTTATTTATTAATTTTATTGATATATTTGTTTGTTTGTTTACGATACAGCCTTATTGACATATATTATTTATTCATCTTTATGTTTGTTCGTCATAGCATTTTATTTATTTATTTATTTATTTATTTATTCATTAGTTAGTAGTATTTATTTATTTATTTTATTTACTACACGAGAAATAAAGACTGATTAGATTATAATTAATCTTTGTTTCAATGTGAAACTGACAAGTTAATACACACCAAATAGTAATTCACCTTTTATCGAACAAAACATCACACCCCAACAACCTCGACAACTAAAATTCATCCATATAGGAGTAACTTATCTCACAGATAAGCTATTTTATCATAGCCACTTACCTAACTTCTGAGAAATAAAGACTGATTTTTTTTTGTGAATAATGTGATATACAAGAGACGAAAAGACTGATTAGCATTAAGAATAACTGCAAAATTCTGATTTTGTGTTTGTTGTAACAAACGCTAACCAAATGTAAAAATCCGACAACAAATCCTTCCTTCAAACAAAAACAAGGAACAACAAATAATACACCCACTATGAAATGGAAATGGCCAAACCTCAAGAAAAGTAAAAATTATTTCACATACACCTAAAAGTATGCCCGGGGTTTCTATAAAAGTAAACTCAGGGAGTGGACGTACCACACATTGCGAACGGCTATTAAATTTGAAGATAATGAGTGAATCTTCTCAAAATAAATGATCGCCTGGTTTTTTTCGAGGCCAATTTCATCACGACCACTCCGAAATTGGAATCGTGTTGTTGCGTGGCCGATCATTTATTATCAAAAAAAAAAAAAAAATTGTTAAGTGCTATCTTAATGATATGACACAAATAACAACACACATTTTGCAAACACACAAAATGTACAAAGCAAAAGCAACGCAGATAATAAATCCAAAAACATACGTAAACAACCCTACAGAAATTCACCTTCCGTTTATCCACCCAAATGCAACACAGAAAGATTTTTTTTTTATTTGTTTTTATTAAAGTTCTATGCTAACTATCCAAAAGGACAGCAAGTCGAACCAACAGAATATACACATTTGTATTCATAATTATCCTAGCAAATGTAGGTATATTGCAGTGATACAATAAACCATTTGCCAAACTAATAAAACTTAAAACTAAACTACCACGAAAATAGAAACAACACGAGTAGATACAAATACGAACTAAAATACACAAACAAGAAAAAATAACTCACGACACGGCGGACGGGACGATCGTCGTCACTGAAAATTTGTAGCTGGTGCTTTGTGTCCTCTGTAGGGAAGTTGTTGTGGTCTTGTTGTTGTCGTAGGATCCGTGTTGTTTTGTTGGGATTATTTGGGATGGTTATGGGGTAGGTAGGATGATTCTGTCGCTGTAGTGATCATCCATAGATCCTTGTTGCTGAAAAAATGACCTGAAAGAAAAAGAAAAGAAAAGTTATTGAGATACAGGGATGGGATATTGCCACCGGAGCCTGTCTATTGAACTGCCTGGCTTATGTTCAAGCAGGAATGTTGGTTAAACAGTCTCTGGTGACAAAATATGTACTCATCTTTATGAGAATCCAAGTAGAGGTTGTTGGGGGTTGCGTTGATGGTCCATAAAGGTGTATATATCTGAAAGAAAGACGAAAAAAGAAAGAATTAACAAAAATAAAAATATGCAAGGGAATTGCATGGATTTCCCATTGGTAAACAAAGTACTTACCGTCATCCGTGTTGCTCCTGGCTCATCACTTGGGCTATATTTTTTTATGCTTCATTTTATAGGCAAGGTGATGGTCGTAAATAATTAATTAATTGCTTACTTGCTGGTTATTTCATCTTATAAATTGGTTTCAATTATCGAGAACTCCAACAATTTACAAACTCACGAATTTAGACAATGACAAAGTGACATTTAGATGACATTTCGAAGTGACGTTTGCAGATGGTCGAATAAGTAAGTAAGTGTTCCGAAAATCAATGAACGCGAAAGCTTTGGAGGATAGAAGAAGTGTTCAAAGAACTTTTAGGCGATCAGTTACATTTGAAAATAGGAAAACTTTATTTAAATTGAGGGAAAAGTGCAATATTTATAGTTTTTAGGTATTAGAAGTAAGAATTATTGGGAAATAGGTTATTATTGTATTATTGTAGAGTTACTTATTGCTATTTTAGGGTATTTATTTTTATTTTATTAGTATTGTTGCAGCAACAAAATACGCAAGCTTTATTTTGTACACTAATACACATGCACTTTGGGACACAACACTGACAATTTTATAAACCAGTACTAAGTTTCAATTAGATAGGTATTAGTGACAAGAGAAATAAAATCTGATGCTTCCAGGCTGCAGAAAGCTTTGAATGCACGAAGGAAAAATTGAATGTAGGCCATAGGGCATCGACCGATGCATTTTTAATCAAATTTAAATAGTTGAAAAAGCAACTATAGAAACCAACAGTTGCCGACAGTTAACAACATAAAGACAAAGTTCAGTTTTGCTTTTGTGCGGTATTTCTCTATATAAGAAGAATTTTTTTTAGTGATAACTTGAATTTTTAAATCACTTAAAAGGAGAAACGCTACAAAAAAAAAAAAGAAAAGGCAAATAGATAACAAGAAAGGTGAAAAATACAAATTATAAAGTTAGTGAAAATAAGTTTTAAAATAAAAAAAAAAATGATTTTTTTTAGATTTGGGTTACATATTGGAAATCCAACTAAGGTGGTATAGCTAAATTGCTACCATAGGTGATAGAAGTGGGATAGCTGAATTGCTACCACAGGAAGTGCTGAGACCCCGTTCGAGGATAGCAGAGGTAGGAAGGCACAGTCTATTTTACTGAAGTATCGCCATGATATCTCGTTTCCCACAGGTTTAGGTCAGTGTAGTGACACTCTGGTGGCCAAGGTGACCTGCTCGATATATGTATATATATAAGTATATATACATACACACATATATTGGTCCACCAGCCCAAGTGGAAACTGGCCTATGCATACGTTTTAACGCTAGGCAATAGATCTAGGCCTCTGCAGGTTTTCTTTTACCCCAAAGTGGTTTTAAACCATTAAAAGAAGGTGGAAGCGGTAAAAGAGTTGAGCTCAAAACCACGAGAATTTGAAGTGTTGGATTGGTGGTTCGCTGTGGTGCTGTGGGTGGTATTTAACCTTTGAAGGGTATACAAAAGGGCCCTTGCACTGGTCGTGGAAGTCTGCTTCTACAAAATTTTTTTTTTGTCCCTTCTGGACTAATTATAATTTTTTTTGTTTGGTTAAATTTCAATCTTAAGATCTTTTTGCTAATTTTTTTTTGAGTTTTTTTTTTAATTTAAATTTTAATTTTTTTATATGAATTTTCTTTTAACGTAAATTTTGAAATTGTACAAGAAAAAAAAAGAAATTAATAAGAGAACATTTTGAAGAAAAGTAAGGTAACAGATTGATAAAAATAAGCAAAGAAAAGTGCATAGTGAGAAGTGACAAAAATAGTGTATCTCTCTGGACTCACAATACATATATGGATATGCTAAAGTGATACCTGGCCATAAAATTAGAAGCCAATTCAGTATTCCTACGAAATTCTGTCGACAGGACATCGAAGGACCAATACTAAAGCAGTAAGTTCTTTTGTAAACAAAAAAATATATTGATATACACATATATACATTCATATATGCATGGCTAGAGAAAAGAAGTACTTACACTCTGGTACATCTGAACTATGCCATTTTCTTTTTTTTGTATTATTATTTTATTGATATATTGAATTTTATTTATCGGATGAGAAGAAAGCAGATAAGTAAAAACAAATAGTTTTTGCATAACTTTTGTATCTTTTATTAATTTTTTTATTTCTTTTTTATTTATTTCTTAGTAATATTAAATTTTGAGTACATTTTATAAATAAACCTTAATGTGTGAACTAAAAATAGTATTTGAACTACAATTCATTTGAGAAAATTAAATAGTTTTCTAATGGTGTGCTAGGCGAATATTTTGGTGTGTGGAGGGTCGGCTGGGCCGGCGATCCAGAGAGGAAAATGACGACAACGACATAAAACAATGTGAACCAGGACGTTAAAGACTACTTTTGGACAATGACACTTTTCGTAACGCTTACTTACTTATACTTTTCGAATACAAAAATGACATGATAAGGTACTACATACTTACCTACATATACTTACCTACATGTACTTACTTACAGATACTTACCTACGAGTACTTACCTACAGAAACTTACCTACATATACTTACCTACAGATACTTACCTACGTGTACTTTTTTTTAGATTTGGGTTACATATTGGAAATCCAACTAAGGTGGTATAGCTAAATTGCTACCATAGGTGATAGAAGTGGGATAGCTGAATTGCTACCACAGGAAGTGCTGAGACCCCGTTCGAGGATAGCATAGCCCGATAAATCTAGGAATTCAATCAAAGTTAAATGAAGTACAAAATGTTTTGATGCAGTTTTGTTCCAATGATAGATAACAATATAAAACCACAGTTTTACACCAAAATTTGTAATGGCGTCTAGGGTAAAATGGGGTAAAACTGAAAAAGGGCCAATTCTAAACGGGAGTTTCTAGAATTTTGTTTTGTTTTTTTATCGATAGATGTTAAAAATATAAGAAAGTTATGTATATATTTTAAAATTCTTAAAAAAATTTTGAAGGAGTTATGATGTTTAAAAGTTGAAAACAAGAAAATAGTTATTTATAAAATAATTCACCAAAAATCAGAAGTTCAACCGATTTTGATTAAATTTCTATTTTTAGAAAGATAATAAGAAAAAAAATTAACCATATTTAAGGATATTTTGATGCTCCTTTTCTACAATTTTTTTTTGATTTTTTTAAAAAACATGCTTTTTTTGTGTCAATTTTTGACACATTTTTGCCTATATCTTTCTAAGGGGGCAGTCTAAAAACTTCAAATTTTCACAGCACATACATAATGTTGATTTAAATTTTTGAGCAAAATTTTGATTTTTCAAAATACCGTTAAACAGAGATATTTACATTTTACAGTTAGTTTAAAAAACACATCATATGTCTGGAGTTTATGAAAATATAACTTTTGTTTTTTTTTTAGTTAAAAAGTTTAATATCTTTTTGTTATTCAAATATATAATACATAACTGTACATGCTATACAAGCTTCACAAATCGAGTCGAAAATCGAAAAAAATATCACCTATTTTACTGTCTTTTAAGGGTAATAACCAAAAATAATAATAATAAAAGATTATAACGGTTGATTTTTCGTGAAAATTTTGTCTTTCCAAAACTTAGGTATTTGCATTTAACAGTTAGTTTGAAGACAACTCATAACTCTGGAATGCAGTAGCGTATACAATGAATTTTTTAAAGAATCAACTTCGATGCGGGGGGGGGGGGCTTTAGTCCATATAGCCCCCACCCCTCCCTTTGAGTTTTTTAAATCACCTGTGGGGAAGGGATTGGGACCATATAGCCCCGGGGCCTTTTGTCCATATAGCCCGGGGGGGCTTTAGTCCATATACCCCCCCCCCCCTGTATACGCTACTGCATTCCAGAGTTATGAGTTGTCTTCAAATTAACTGTTAAATGCAAATACCTTAGTTTTGGAAAGACAAAATTTTCACGAAAAATCAACCGTTATAATCTTTTATTATTATTATTTTTGGTTATTACCCTTAAAAGACAGTAAAATAGGTGATATTTTTTTCGATTTTCGACTCGATTTGTGAAGCTTGTATAGCATGTACAGTTATGTATTATATATTTGAATAACAAAAAGATATTAAACTTTTTAACTAAAAAAACAAAATTTATATATATTCATAAACTCCAGACATATGATGTGTTTTTTAAACTAACTGTAAAATGTAAATATCTCTGTTTAACGGTATTTTGAAAAATCAAAATTTTGCTCAAAAATTTAAATCAACATTATGTATGTGCTGTGAAAATTTGAAGTTTTTAGACTGCCCCCTTAGAAAGATATAGGCAAAAATGTGTCAAAAATTGACACAAAAAAAGCATGTTTTTTAAAAAAATCAAAAAAAAATTGTAGAAAAGGAGCATCAAAATATCCTTAAATATGGTTAATTTTTTTTCTTATTATCTTTCTAAAAATAGAAATTTAATCAAAATCGGTTGAACTTCTGATTTTTGGTGAATTATTTTATAAATAACTATTTTCTTGCTTTCAACTTTTAAACAATCATAACTCCTTCAAAATTTTTTTTAGAATTTTAAAATATATGCATGACTTTCTTATATTTTTAAAATCTATCGACAAAAAAACAAAACAAAATTCTAGAAACTCCCGTTTAGAATTGGCCCTTTTTCAGTTTTACCCCATTTTACCCTAGACGCCATTACAAATTTTGGTGTAAAACTGTGGTTTTATATTCTTATATATAATTGGAACAAAACTGCATCAAAACATTTTGTACTTCATTTAACTTTGATATATAGTCAAATTTTGTCTAGGATGATCGGACTAAGCAGAGGTAGGAAGGCACAGTCTATTTTACTGAAGTATCGCCATGATATCTCGTTTCCCACAGGTTTAGGTCAGTGTAGTGACACTCTGGTGGCCAAGGTGACCTGCTCGATATATGTATATATATAAGTATATATACATACACACATATATTGGTCCACCAGCCCAAGTGGAAACTGGCCTATGCATACGTTTTAACGCTAGGCAATAGATCTAGGCCTCTGCAGGTTTTCTTTTACCCCAAAGTGGTTTTAAACCATTAAAAGAAGGTGGAAGCGGTAAAAGAGTTGAGCTCAAAACCACGAGAATTTGAAGTGTTGGATTGGTGGTTCGCTGTGGTGCTGTGGGTGGTATTTAACCTTTGAAGGGTATACAAAAGGGCCCTTGCACTGGTCGTGGAAGTCTGCTTCTACAAAATTTTTTTTTTGTCCCTTCTGGACTAATTATAATTTTTTTTGTTTGGTTAAATTTCAATCTTAAGATCTTTTTGCTAATTTTTTTTTGAGTTTTTTTTTTAATTTAAATTTTAATTTTTTTATATGAATTTTCTTTTAACGTAAATTTTGAAATTGTACAAGAAAAAAAAAGAAATTAATAAGAGAACATTTTGAAGAAAAGTAAGGTAACAGATTGATAAAAATAAGCAAAGAAAAGTGCATAGTGAGAAGTGACAAAAATAGTGTATCTCTCTGGACTCACAATACATATATGGATATGCTAAAGTGATACCTGGCCATAAAATTAGAAGCCAATTCAGTATTCCTACGAAATTCTGTCGACAGGACATCGAAGGACCAATACTAAAGCAGTAAGTTCTTTTGTAAACAAAAAAATATATTGATATACACATATATACATTCATATATGCATGGCTAGAGAAAAGAAGTACTTACACTCTGGTACATCTGAACTATGCCATTTTCTTTTTTTTGTATTATTATTTTATTGATATATTGAATTTTATTTATCGGATGAGAAGAAAGCAGATAAGTAAAAACAAATAGTTTTTGCATAACTTTTGTATCTTTTATTAATTTTTTTATTTCTTTTTTATTTATTTCTTAGTAATATTAAATTTTGAGTACATTTTATAAATAAACCTTAATGTGTGAACTAAAAATAGTATTTGAACTACAATTCATTTGAGAAAATTAAATAGTTTTCTAATGGTGTGCTAGGCGAATATTTTGGTGTGTGGAGGGTCGGCTGGGCCGGCGATCCAGAGAGGAAAATGACGACAACGACATAAAACAATGTGAACCAGGACGTTAAAGACTACTTTTGGACAATGACACTTTTCGTAACGCTTACTTACTTATACTTTTCGAATACAAAAATGACATGATAAGGTACTACATACTTACCTACATATACTTACCTACATGTACTTACTTACAGATACTTACCTACGAGTACTTACCTACAGAAACTTACCTACATATACTTACCTACAGATACTTACCTACGTGTACTTACCTACAGATATTTACCTACAGATACTTACCTACAGATACTTACCTACATGTAATTACCTACGGATACTCACCTACAGATACCTACCGACATATATACGTACCTACATGTTGACCTACTACCTAGTAATTTAATTTACTAAGCTAGACCTGTTTACATAATTACCTACGGACTTACCCAACCTTAAATACTTACTAGACTAATTTACATACTTACCTACATAATGTTGACGGAACAAAGCGACTAAACGAATGTTGTGATTGGAGGTTTTAGTAAGGGGCTATCTCTGAGAATCTGGCCAAGAGATAGCAAAGGTTGAGGCTTTAGACACAAGGGTGGGCAGGCCAAACTTTTGCCAAAAACATCTGGCAAGGCCTTCTGAGGGCTCGGCGAACCACTGTGTCTGGGAAACAGTGGGGCGAATATCGATTCGTTGGTGGAAAGAAATAGTTTTTTTTTTACATAGGGTTTGGTATAGGTTTAGATTTAGGCATTCGTATATATATAATTATAATTCTATATATTTTTCCTAATTTAAAATAAACTCATATAAATATATATATGCGTTTACATGCATATTTATATGAAACGTTTAGATTTTAGGGTTTAGATGATAGTTTAGATAAGTTTTTTTTTGCTTTGAACAAATCAAAAAAAATCATTTTCTACCAAGGAATTTAGTGAAGCCTCATCCTTTCTCAGATGCGGTGGCATAGGTCACTATGGTTGTGCGAATCCTTTTTGTGTTATTTCTAGCTCCTATTACTAAACCTTTTCCATTTTCCTATCCTCTCCTTATACAAAGGCACGATTTATTTTGTTTGCTGAGTAGGAGGTGTTTTGGAGAAAGGCAAGATCCACCCCAATCCGTCGAGCTGAGCCGTGCAAAAAGCAAGCGTGCCACTGCCCTTTTCCAGCACCGAAGATGCCTCCGTGGCCAAGCCTGACTCGCAACATAGAGTTTATGAGGATGATATTCAGTTCGTTCTAATTTTTGAGATCTTTTTTGATGCTCCATCGATTTGAAAGTCGGTCTTGTTTGATTTTTTTTTTTTGAACTGGGTAGGTCTTGGCTTTCCGAAAGCGACAGGTGGAGTATGCAAGTAGGCATACAAAAACATTCATGCAAAACTCCAAAGTTATAATATACCGTTACAGATGGCGCCCAAAGTAGGGCCCGAATTTGGTTACCGATTTTTCTTCTCTTTTTGTTTTGCTGCCCAACTTAAATCTGGAAAATAATTTAAAATTTTCGATTTTTTTTTTTTGAAATTTTTTTTAATGTATTGAGAAGTTTCGTTTGTAGTGTTGCTTCCTCGGGTGGATAACACCGTTGCATTTCGCGTTACCAAGGTTGACCGAAGGGTTGGTATTTTATTTCAGACTCTTGCCTGTTGCAACATGGTATACCGTCATGCTTATTGCCCGAATCTACTTGCTTCTCTCAGTGTCCGTAGTTAGAGAGTTTTAGTTTATCTTTAGCAGCTGTTAGCACTGAGCAGAAAAGTGAGTTTTTTTTTTGGGAAGCTAATTTGTCGTGGTACCTTTCTATTTTTTTGTTCGGTATAAAGTCTTCAGTCCGGTAGATTAAGGAAAGATATTCTGATCTATGACTGCTGCTGGAGCTTGAAACCTGATCATCTGAAGATAGAAATATTTCAATAGTCAACTCAATTAAATTTCTCAGGAATCGCGTAAAATTTTTTTCAAGGTACAATCATTCAAACAACAATGAAAAAAGCCCGTATCGTCATCCGGTAAGCAAAGGCAATCGTCCTGGCTTTAGACAGTGCTTTCGGTAAGAGGAAATAAGTTTTCTTTTGGATGAAGTTTTTTTTTGGGAGACACTATATTTTTCTTTTCTTTCTTTTAAACGCATTTGTTTCAAAAGTTTTTTTTTGACCCAATTTTTTTGGGGACAATTGTTTTGGGGAGACTTTCACCCACACTTCCCATATTCACTTCCCAGAATCATTATGTATGAGACAAGTTGAAAAATAATTTGGTTTTTTTATTTATTTGTGATTTGATAGAAATGATAAGATTGGATTTTAGAATTTAGTTTCTTTTCGGCAAAATAAGGTAGACAAATATTTTGTGGTTGAGGAAAAAGGTAAAATTTTAGATTTTGCAAATATTTTTTTTTGGAATATTAGTTTGAAGATAGTTTGAAAATTAAAGATACAAATATTTTATTTTTGAAAAATAAAAAGTCAAGTTACTTAGTTAACAAAATAAAAAATCAACGAGAAAAAAGTTTCTCTGGAATCAAGGTTAGGTAAAAATAAAAACAATTTTTTTTTTGAAGTTCTGCGTTTTAAAGTTTTTAACTAAGACAATAAAGGTATAAAGTCATATTCCAATGGGTGGTAGAAGACGTGGAAAGTCTTCTAGTCTCACGAGAAGTCATAATTCCCGGAGTAAGCAAAGAGGTAGTAAGTCCCGAATGCCACCCCATGAAGATAATATGGATGATCAGTCCCAAGTTGAGGGTGAGCCTTTAGCCTCTGTGTCAGCTGCCAGGCAATAACACCACCGGTGGTCAGAACGCGTCAAAAGACCAACATAGCATTAACCCTAGAACAAGTTCTAGTATAAGGGAGGGCAATACATCTAAAGATGCCGAACACTTCGAGACCTACATTCAGGAAGTTGTTACTGCAACGGTTGGTCTGAAGCGTACCGAGGACCAACAATTTATACGCGCAGAGTTAGAGCGAAGTGACGCAGAGTTATTAGGTTATTAGAGAGCCATAGTGAGGGAAACCCTCACTAATATCACTCCAGCTCCACCTCCGAACACCCAAACAAATCGAGATTTCTATAACACTCCCGTAGAACAACCCTCTGATCATCGGCAACAACATCACAATGTAACCAATCCTAACTCGAACGTTAACCCAACCGATGAACAGGCGGTCCACCCGATCGAAATGGCCCGTGCTTCTAATGTCGATAACTTTTTGGCTCAATTGAGCAGTTTGAACTTAAATGTTTCTCCTTTGACTTCGAACCAGACCAATCCACCAGCCCCAGCTCCGTCTCCATCCGCTTCAATACTACGATTCCCCCATTATCACAAATGGGGAATCAAATTCGATCATAAGAACATGTCCATCGATGATTTTTTGTTCCGGCTGGAAAGAGTGAAGGACAGTTACAATGTAACATGGGTTGAAGTGGTCCAGAACTTTCACCATTTTGTCAGTGGCCGTGTTGAGACATGGTATTGGATGTTCTTAAAGAACAATCCACGCGCTACCTGGTCAACTTTGCGCTTAGCCCTTATAGAGCAATACAGATCTCTGGAGACAGATAGTGAATTGTCTCGGAAAATGTCCGATCGACAACAGCTGCCGAATGAGAGTTTCGATGATTTTTATGATGACCTTATCAAATTCAATTCAAAATTGCGAACACCGAAACCGGTAAAGGAAATCATAGAACTCATCAAGCAGAATGTTCGCCGAAGGATGGGGGAGTTGCTGGTGACTTTCAGTACGCACAGTTTGCCCGAAATGGTCTACGTTTGTCGTACCATTGAAAAGTTTCTAAACAGTAATGAAACACCTCGAACCAAATATACATTTAATAACCCCACACAACCAGCGCGTCGTCAAGTAAGCGAATTAGAGGAGGTGCCCGACGAATCTGACTTTACAATTCCCGCGAAAGTTGAGGCCTACCAAAGGGAAGCCAATATACTTAAATGTTGGAATTGTAAAGCAGAAGGACATACATTTAGGGAATGCGACAATCCAAAACGCAACTTGTTTTGTTTTAGATGTGGTCGTGATAATGTCATAACACCCAATTGTGATCGTTGTTCGGGAAACCGATCATCGAGCAATCCGTCAACCGGGGGGAAATGCTCGAGGGGGGAAAACCCGGAAAATTAGAATCAAACATAAGTAAAATTACCCTGCTGCAACATACTCCGGAAGAATTGAACCACAGGGAAGGATTTCGAAATAATCCTGAGGAGAAAACCAAAGAATTGAAGTCCTATCTTCCGAGAAAATCTATCCATCAAAGACTGAAAGAGTATTATGAAGCCCGTAAAAGAATAGTTACTTTCCCATCAACCTCAGAAAAAGTAAAAAAGTTGCGAGAGCGGATGAAGAGGAAAAAAACTCAGTATAAATCGGTAGCGGCCACAATTCTAAACTGTTCAGCTGACGATCCCCGTCCTTACGTGACAGTTGAAGTTTGTGGCAAGAAAATTCTCGGTTTGCTGGATTCAGGTGCAAGCGTCAGTTGCCTTGGTGCTGGCGCACTTGAATTCCTAAATGAAAACCGAATACAGTTCAAAAACTTCACTTCCTCTATCTCCACCGCCGATGGCCAGAAACAATCTATTGTTGGGATGGTAACGACGCAAATCCATTACCGAGGTAAAGCCAACGTCATGGATTTGTTCGTCGTACCATCTCTAACTCAGCAGTTGTATTTGGGGGTGGATTTTTGGAGAATCTTCCAACTAGCTCCACACATAATTTCTGAAATAACACCAAATAATGAAATAGTCAGCAAAATAGATAGTGCTATCGAATGTGATCTGAATGATCAGGAGCGTGAGTTACTCCGCCAAACGATCAAACAATTTCCGTCTTTTGCGACCAAAGGCTTAGGGAAGACCCACTTAGTAGCACACTTTATTGATACGGGAGATGCGCCGCCCATAAAGCAACGTCATTATCCCATTTCTCCAGCGATACAAGCCCTGGTGTACGAGGAATTGGATCGCATGCTTGCTTTGGGGGTCATCGAAGAAAGTTCCAGCGCATGGAGTTCTCCAGTCGTGTTAGTACGAAAACCTGGAAAGAACCGCCTGTGCTTGGACTTTCGGAAGGTGAACCAAGTAACAAAGAAGAATGCGAGCCCAATTGCTCATATAGAGGGACTGTTATCACGACTTTCAGAGACACACTTCATCTCAAGTGTGGATCTGAAAGATGCGTACTGGCAGATACCGCTGGAGCAAAGTTCACGGGAGAAGACGGCTTTTACGGTGCCCGGTAGGCCCCTGTATCAATTTAAAGTGATGCCTTTTGGTCTTTCCAACGCGGCCCAAAGTCTGACCTATTTGATGAATTTGGTAGTGCCTTCTGAACTACGAGACCAGGTTTTCGTCTATTTAGACGACCTACTTGTCATATCGAGAAATTTCGAGGAGCATATTCGGATTTTAGAGGTTATAGGGAAAAGGTTACTTGAAGCAGGCTTGACGATAAACGTCGAGAAGTCAAAGTTCTGCTTCAAGGAACTCCAGTACCTGGGTTACGTAGTAGGACAGGGATGCCTAAAGCCGGATCCGGCAAAAGTTGCTGCGATACTGGATTTCCCTGTACCGAAGACCACCAAGCAAGTTCGAAGATTTCTCGGTATGGCAGGTTGGTACCGTAGATTTATAGGTAATTTTTCGCGGCTCCTATGACAGACGTGTTAAAGAAAGGAAAAAAGTTTGAATTTGGAAAAGATGCCAAAATTGCGTTTCAAGCGGTCAAATTAGCCTTAACATCTGATCTTATTCTCGTTAACCCCGACTTTTCCAAAGAATTTATAATTTTGTGTGATGCATCAGCAACTGGTATTGGGTGCGTATTGTGCCAAAAAGACGATAATGGTGCCGAACGGCCCATATACTATTTTTCGCAGAAGTTGAATTCGACTCAACGAAACTATTCGGTTACCGAACGAGAATGCTTGGCAGCCGTCAGAGGCATACAAAAATTTCGACCCTACGTGGAAGGATATAGGTTCACGGTTGTAACAGACCACTCGAGCCCGAAGTGGCTGATGAGCCTGCGAGATCCAACGGGGAGGTTGGCACGCTGGAGTCTGAAGCTACAAGGGTTCGATTTTGGGATCGAACACCGGAAGGGTACCTTGAATGTAGTGCCAGATGCTCTATCTCGAGTATATGAGGTAGAGGCACTGAATTCAACCGTATGTCCACCGGCGTCGATGTCAAAGGACCCTACCGATGTGCTTCATGTTGATTTGGAGGATCCGAGCTTCAAGTCGGAGGAATATCTTCAAATTATCGAACACATCGGACAAAATAAAGACCAGCTTCCTGACCTTCAAGTTTCGGACGGTTTCGTATACAAGAAGGTCAGACACTGCACAGGGAATCCACTCCAAGACGATTTGGTCTGGAAACTATGGATCCCAGCGGCGCTGACAAACCGTTTGATCTCGTTGGCTCATTGTCCACCCAGAGCTTCACACTGTGGCATTACGAAAACGCTTTTCAAGCTTAGACAACAATATTTTTGGCCGAATATGGCATCTCATGTCAAGAGTTTTCTTGAAAACTGCGAGGTCTGTAAAACGACCAAAGCTCCTAACAGCACGCTTAGAGTGGAAATGGGAAAATCTTTCTCCGTGGAAAGACCTTTCCAACATCTTTATGTTGACTTCCTGGGGCCGTACCCACGATCGAAAAGTGGGAACACACAGATCGTAATCGCCCTAGATCAATTGACGAAATTCGTCTTGATTAAACCCCTTCGAAAGGCAAACTCTCAAACAGTCATAAGGTTTTTAGAAGAAGATATCTTTTTGATTTTTGGGGTCCCCGAGAGCATCCTGTCAGATAACGGCAGTCAATTTATTGGACATGAATTTGCTAAGATGGTAAAAACTTTTGGCATTACACATTATAGAACCGCAGCTTACTCGCCACAGGCAAATGCGAGCGAGCGAGTAAACCGCTCAATCCTCGCAGCAGTCCGGGCACACATAGATCCTAAACAGACCAACTGGGACATACACCTACCCTCAATTGGAAGTGCACTACGCTCTACAATCCATTCTGCGATCGGTATATCTCCCTACGAAGCTCTATTCGGGCATCGTATAATTGAGCATGGCGCTGACTATAAGTTATTACGTGGGTTAACAGGGTTGAATCATTCAGAAATAGACTGGTTGCCGAAAACTGCTAGGATGAATGTGCTTCACTCATATTTGAAGTCAGCCTTGGAAAGGGCTCATGCATCATACGAACGAATATATAATTTGCGAAGTAGAATAGTGGCATACCAAGTGGGAGACGTTCTTTACAAGCGTAATTTCATCCTAAGCGATGCTTCCAAACATCTGAGTGCTAAACTCTGTCCAAAATTCGTAAAAGTAACAGTTTGCAAAATAGTAGGTAACAATCTATACGAAGTCATAGACGCCAAGGGTCACAAAACAGTCGCTCACTCGAAAGATCTAAAAAAATAGAATGTTTAAAACGAATTAAGTCCGCGTATATATTTAACGAATCTTCATCGTAAGTAGTTGGCCCGGCTCACCCAGCTGTTCATGAGACTCTTCCACCAGAAAAATAGTCAAAATGGCAGTTTCTTTTCATATCCTTTTTTTTATGAAAAATGCAACAAAAAGGATATGTTGTGTGGGAAACGGTGGATGTTATCTTTTTACTCGGATGAAAAACCTCAGAAAGCTGGTTGACAAAACCCTATTTCGTGTAAACAGAAACAAAAAGTTCCAAGTCTAGGCGAGGTATAATGATTCCAATTAATCGTAAAAGTTAACTTATCAAAAGAATCGTTTTATTTCTACAAAACGTTCTTAGTTAACATTCGAAAAGGAACAATTATTCTTCTGACTAGAAAAAAACAATTTCCCATAACAAAACTTTCCATCTAAATCAGTGGTGCAATATCGCGCATCTTAACTTAACATTTTAACTCATTGTGTTTGAGCTTAAAGTTTCACGGGCGCACTATGGGCCCAAATGACGATTCGCGTCTCATAAATGCATTTTTTGAAATTGACTAAAAGAGTGATTTCTGTGTGAAAATGAAAACAGGAAAAGTCAAATTTTACGTTTCCATAAAAATTTTATTTTTAAATTGACCCCTTCTCCCAATTAACCCCTTCCAAAGTATCAACTTTAGAACTCATTGTGCAAGTATCTTTCTGAAGCTTACTTTTGAAGGATTTATTTTAAACAAAGGGTGTTGTAAAATCACAAGTGTTATATATCGATTTAAAGCTTGTTTTTATGACTATTCGATAAAAATAAATTAAATTTTGAAAAGTTTGTATTTTAAATAAATAAGATTTTTTTTTAAAACCCGTTTATTTAAGTTTTTTTAAAAGTTAAATGGACATTTAAATATTTCCGCCAACTTCCGCTGTTTAGATATGTATTGCAATTGATTCCTTGGTTCCTAAACTTGAAAATACAAAAAAGTTTTTTTGCAAAACAAATCCTTAAATACTTATTTACGTATATTGATGTTTCAAGAGGTCTATATCAATAAATAAGTATATAAATAGCCTCTTGAGTTGAAAAGAAGATCCTTCAATTTCTTCAATACACCTAAGCCCTTAAAACCTTTTGCAAGTGAAATGCATAGGTTAGGTACTCTATATTTAATATGTCTGTTTTTTTTTTGATTATGTGAGATACTGAAAATTAATATTGAAATATAAGATATTACCTACAACTATCTACATTCAGTTTCTGTTCTTTTTTTTGTTAAGTTTTTGTACTGAATTTGTACTTTAAAATATAATAGTATGTATATATTTTTATAAGCTTATAGCATACAATTATGTTAATACATATGTACATAAGTAGGATTGTAATTGAACAAAAAAAAATATTTCAAATAAAATAAACAATTAAAAAATTATCAAAAATTGTGTTTTGTTCATAATTGGTAAAGATGCACATCTTTGAAATTTTTTTAGTGTGAATAAAATCAATTTCACTTCAATCTTTTTTATCTATTTTATTGGTTGTATCTTCAAGATGATGTGTGCAAAATTTAAGCGAATTATTTCAGAAGACTAAAAAGTTACAGATTTATGAGACGCAAAAGCCTAGTTGGGCCCATAGTGGGGCGGTACGATCGGAATAGATCTTATCTGTTTCGAGCCGTCCCGTCCCAAATTTGCCTATATCCGTTTCAGTTCATGATTCCATATTAGATTTAACTCAAACTACTCGTGTATGACATCTAATTCGCGAAACTTCTTTCTTTCTTTTCCTCGCGGTCTTTCGGGCAAACTAGTCAAATTCCCTAATTTATCTTCTCCAACACACGATAAAATAAAGTGAAGATATACATTAGGGGTATTCATGCAACTGCGTAAAACACTAGATAAGTTTACGATTTGGTTAATTTTATCTTTTGGTTAATGAACTGTCAAATTTTGTATGGGAAATGGTTTACACAATTTGGTTAATTTTATCCAAGGATTTAGCTGCGGAAAATTAACCAAATATTTGGTTAAACTTATCCAAACGTCATTGTGACTTTTAGAGATTGAATTAGGCGTGTTTGTGACTTTAAGAATCAGGCATGTTTAGAAACATGATATAAATGATAATATCTCGGAGAACTAAAAAAGTTCTGAATGTGTTCTGTTATTATTGCATTGCAATTAGTTGGTGATAAAAATTGTGAATTAAAACGTAGTTTACCCAAAAAAAAATAATTAGAAGGTCCACATTTACTCAACGATTAAAGGCTCTGCCCAACCAACGCGAAATTATAGCGAAGCATTCACAAAGACAGTTTTTTGTTGTTTTTTAGTATTGAGATCATTCACTTTAATTTCGTGTTGGTTTGGGATAGCCTTTAGGAAAGCTACTTTTCGTAAATTATTAAGGTAGAACTATAAATTCCCACCCAAACCAATGCGAATCTTTCGTTGACGACGACGAATGTGTTATTTTCATTTACAACAACGTGTTGTTATTAATGTTTTTGTTGTGGTCAACGAATGATTCGCACTGGTTTGGAAGATTCTGAATAGTCGGAAGCTGTTAGAAACAGATGTCATTAGCCAATGCAAAGTACCTATCTTTCTAAACTCTCAAAATCAGAACTAAGCCATAATTCGCTATTTCTCTTTTTTTCGTTCCTACCTCAACAAACTTCTGTTTCACTTTCGTGAAGTGTTCTCGGGGGCGCTCTATTCACTTCCGAAAGCAAAAGTTAACGAAAATGAAGAAAAGTACATTATGGGCGTGACCTATGATTTGTTTGTATTCGCTGAAATAATTGAATTAATAGGACTACTTACTACACGTATCTATTAAAACAAATATATAACGGGTGATTTTTTAGCTGGTTTGGTTTTGGCAACACTGGTTTTGACAGCTGACGTGTGTTTAGTACCTTGTGTCACTGTCAAACAGCTTCAGTTTGGTTTGCAATTTAACCATGGATCGTCTTACAAATGAACAACGCTTGCAAATTATTGAATTTTACTATCAAAATTCGTGCTCGGTTCGAAATGTTCATCGCGCGCTGCTTCCATTTTATGGTCGGCATTCTCGACCTTCTGAGCAGTCTATTCGGAAGATTGTGACCAAATTTCGCACCAAATTTACTTTGTTGGACATTAAACCACCAACACGTTTACGTACTGTGCGTAGTGAAGAAAATATTGCGGCCGTATCAGCTAGTGTGACAGAAGACCGCGAAATGTCGATTCGGCGCCGTTCTGTCAATGGTGAACGCTACCGAGCGATGATAACAAACTTTTTTTTGCCCGAAATGGAAGTTCTTGACTTGCATGATATGTGGTTTCAACAAGACGGTGCCACATGCCACACAGCACGCGAAACAATGGCGCAATTGCGAGGCGAGTTTGGTGAACAGTTAATTTCACGTTTCGGGCCGGTCAATTGGCCGCCTAGATCGTGCGATTTGACACCATTAGATTATTTTTTGTGGGGGTATGTCAAGGCTAATGTCTATAGGGACAAGCCCGCTTCGATTGACGCACTGGAAGCCAACATCCATGCATTCATTCGTGAGATACCGGCCGATATGTGTGAAAGAGTATGCCAAAATTGGACTCAGCGGATGGGCTACCTGAGACGCAGCCGCGGTCAACATTTGCATGAAATTATCTTTAAACATTAAATTGCAAGGTTCAAACTATCGATTCAAATAAATATTTCATTCATTTTTTCGAATTTTTTGTGTTTTTTTTTTTTTTTAAGTTCTAAACCTCTTAAAAAATCACCCGTTATTTGTACAGGTAGATACACATGCAAATAAACAGACCATAATGCATTATCTGTAAAACCAACTCCTCGACCCAAGCCGAACGCGCCCAAATATTTGACGTTTAACGAACAGCTGATTCAATTACACAGCATTTAACCAAATTAATAAAAAGGTCGTTCATGCAAACTTTTTCGTAAACTTATCATTTTACACAATTTGTAAACTTACGACGTTGCATGAATACCCTTATTATAAAGAAAGAAATATCGAAGTGCATAACGCGAGGAAATTATCTCCCTTTTTGTTCACGCCACGTTTTCTTTTGGCAACCCAAGCTGCGAGCCAAGAATAAAAAGAAAGAAAAAAGGCGAGTCCTGGTTCACCGTCCTCGAACAAGGACACCAAGAAGTCGGCAAAGATTTAACGACGCACGAGAACTGGTAAGGATAAAACCCTATGTTGTAGGAGGTATTCTTTTTATTTTATTTTTGGGCTAAAACATCTTATCCTGTAGAAAAGTGTGTGTTCGGACAAATCTTTCAGGCGGACTCTTGTGCTAGATTGGTGGCAAAAGCCACATAAAGTTAATCCGACTTAACTAACATCTCGGTTGGTTTGGTTCGACGATCTGTGTCTAGTTAGACAAATTCTTGGTGGTATCTCCGAAGGGGAGACGTTGTGCCAGTCTCATACGGATTTATTTTATTTACTAAACGCGAATTTAATTAATTAAACTATATATGGGAAACCGAAACTTAAAAACCGCGACTTTGGATATTCGTATCCACAAATTATTCAATAAATAAAACGAAAGTAATAAAAATGCACAAACACCGGTGTGCGTCGCGATGAGTAAAAGTCGAGAATGAAGTAAAGAGAAAATTAAATGACAATCTGTCAGAAAATGGGTCGCGTTCAATAAAAAATGCAACTGGGCAGCAATTAAAGGTGCTACCACCGGTTTTGCTCAGCGAAGGGTGGGTTCGTAAAAAAATGAATATTTGATTAATCGAGTGCCTAATCTGCGCTGGATTAATTAAGTAATGAGGTATAAATCAAATGATATGGAAGTACAGGGGCGTACTTCAATGGGCGCCAGGAAGTTTTTTTTTTGATGGCGAAAACTTACCAAAACCTGAAACAAATTAAATTCTTCTTCTAAATAAAGACAGAACACGAGGTTTAATTTCCAATAGGAATTTTAAATTATTTATTAGGGAAACCTTTATAAGTATAGGTAGAAAACCCTAAATTTTTTCGTAAACAAAATTTAACAAAAGTTAATATTGGCAAAAGGCCAATGTAGAAAAAGTATCTAACAACAATTTGGAATTTAAAATCAAGCAATTCTTGTGTCACAAACGCAATACCGAAGAAAGATGATTTTGGGAAAGATTCCCGAACAAAGAAAAAAAGAAAATGGGGGTTGTAGAAGTCCCGTATTTTCGGGAAACAATTCGAACAAAAACGAAGGCCTATCGGAATAATTTTGCCCAATCTGGCAAGCGAAAAAAACAACGAATTCAAAGAGTGAAGAATAAAAATAATACTTAGCTTTTTTTCCAAAAAGAAAACGAATTGGTCCTGAGTACTCTGGCCCACCTGGCCCTGACTCCTGAAGTCGCTCCGTTCAAGAATATCTAGCTCCTCTTCAAAACACTATTCCGAATTTCCCTCACTGGAAATTCCTAACCACTTTTGGAAAAAAAATCTCACAAAATTTTCAATAACTTGAAATTACGAATTTCGCTTATTTGATTTTTCTTTTTTTTAAACTTTTCTAAAACGATCTGCCTCGTACAGAATCTAACCAAAAAGTGCCATAATGGCGGCCTTTAGCGCTCACTTTCGCCCTCTCCAATTGTCGACCTCTCTTTCACACCCACTCAGTAGTGGCGGTATTCGGTCACGAGTTTAGTGCAAGGACTTCGCCTATTGGCTGGAAGCCTGCCCCGTTGTTGAACCCAATCCACTCTCTCTCAATTAAAGTATCCCTAGTGAAAGGGATCATTCACAATGGGGAGTAGCTCAGTGAACGCATCCAGTCCACCTCCGTCATATTATGCCACACAAAAAGTAAAAAGAAAAACCAAATTTACATGATCAAAGTCCCCGTCCCAAACCGACCCAGACTAAGATCGAGAAAAATATTCTTGACGAATGCACTTCCACCATTTACCAATCTTGAATGGTGAGGAAGAATTCGATTTCAACGCGAAGTTAAAATTTCCCTAACACCGTAGACCTTCGTGCAGATTTGGGGGAATCAAGGAATCACCTAACAAGATCATCTTTCTTTTTCTTGCAACGACACGCTACGTTGGGCCCTCGGCCATTCTTGGATTGATGACTGGCGTTGCCAGTATTGACATGTCAGTCAATTTAAGGTTTTATGTGGACCGTCTGTCACACATGTCGTTGGACAATGGACCATCTGTCGCATGTCATCGTTGGTGTGGACCGCCTGTCACACACATATAGTTGGGCAAGGACCATCCGTCACATGCCTTAAGGAAAAGTGGACCTTCTGTCTCACTTTGTGTTTTATTGATTTGCGTGGACCACCTGGTCACACGATTATTCGTCGAATACCTGTTGAAGTTGTTTTTCCAAGATGCTTTAGGAGCAGGCCTCTGGCTGATGGACCAGGTTCGCACTGAACTCTGCTAGCATTTTGGAGCCGCAACAAGAAAAAGGAAAAGTGTAAAGGAATGAGTAGGTGAAACTTGTTGTGGTAAAATTTACCGCGACAAATCCCACCCTTACCTCCCAGGAAATGACTTACATTTCGAAAGAAAAGTAAACCATATCCTAAGGCTTACCCAGGGGATGAAAATAAGAAAAGGAATTCCATCAGTGAAAGCAAAAAGAAACCAAAAATTTAAAAATAAAAAAACAACAAAAAGTGAAGTTAAAATTAAAGTTAATCTGCGGATGCATCTGAAAACGGTTTAAGATCTTTTGCATGCCAAGTTCCACGTTCTTTACCTTTATCATCTTCTAAGACGTATGTCCAAGGTGACACACGCTTCTTTACTCTAAGCGGGCCGACAAACTTCGGCGCTAATTTGGCAGCGTAATAATTCGCGGCATCCGAAAGTGAAAAGTTTCTACGCCATACAAACTCGCCAGGACGATACTGAACATCTCGTCGACGCAGATTGTAGGCTTTCGCTGATCTTTTGGTAGCAGCTTGAAGCTTTCTACCAATATCTACTCTGAGTTCCCTGAAACGTGCTTGGATCTCTCCTGGATCTTGAACAGTTCCCTGGTTATCTCCTACTATTGGTACTTCCTGACCTGAAGTCACCATATCCCTCCCGAAGTTTGCATAGTATGGCGAAACGCCCATAACTTCATGCTGTGACGTGCGAATTGCACACGCCACTTTTGATAATTGTGTATCCCACACCCTGTGGTTTTCACTGACGTAAGCCCTTAACGTCGTCTTGATAATTTGGTTTATCCTTTCCGCAGGATTTGCCTGCGGATGATAATGGGCTGTAAAACTTAAACGTGACGCGTACGCCTGGCAAAGCGCTTTCAATTCCTTAGATCGGAACTGGGGACCGTTGTCACTGACGATCACCTTGGGGATGCCAAAAAGGAGAAATACATTATCTTCGAGCTCCCTACAAATGGCTTTCGCAGTAGCCGACCTCAACGCAAAAAGAAGTGGAAATTTAGTAAAATAATCAACGACGGTAAGAATGTACATAAAACCCCTACTCGATTTTGGAAGTGGACCTACAAGATCTACACAGATCATTTCCCACGGCGAAGTAATCCCTACTCTTTCAGACATTAATCCAGCTGGCTTTTCATTCACCGGCTTAACCTGTTGGCAAACTTTACAATTCCTAACATACCTTGTTATATCACCTCTCATTTTAGGCCAATAAAACTTTGCCCCGATTCTAGCAAAAGTTTTTCTAACACCCATGTGTCCTGCTAATGGACCATCATGGAACTCCTGTAAAACTTTTAATCTTTCGTGTTTTCCTAATACCCTCTTCCATTCCTGATTATTTTCGTGAACTACAATATGATTTGCCTTTATGAGTTTGAACAACTGACCTTGTTCAACTCTCCAGGCCGGAAAAGCTAATGGATTTGAATTAACTGGTGACTTCATCTTAACTATCCAAGGGTCAAAATCCTCTTCTGAGATCTCGGCTAACTCCGGGACTCCTCGAGAAAGCATGTCCGGAACTACATGCTCCTTACCCTTACGATGGATAATTTCGTAGTCAAACTGTTGGAGCCTAATTGCCCAACGCGCTAACCTTCCCTGTGGATCTTTAAGATTGCTCAACCATACTAAGGAATAATGATCCGTAACGACTGTAAATCGAACGCCTTCGAGATACGGTCGCAACTTTTCAATAGCCCATAGCACAGCCAAGCATTCTTTTTCTGTAGTACTATAATTGCGTTCACTCCTATTTAATGACCTACTAAGGTAACAGACAACCTTTTCCCCTTCGTCGAAATTTTGTGACAACACAGCACCGATTCCGTAATCCGAAGCGTCTGTTTGTACGACAAATGGTCGTTTGAAATCTGGGCAAGTAAGTATTGGTGCTGTCACCAAACACTCCTTTGCCCTCCTAAAGCTAACCTCACATTCTTCTGTCCAATTAAACTTCCTACCTTTCCTCAATAAATCTGATAATGGCCTAAGTAACTCTGCAAAGTTGGGTACGAAACGACGGTACCACGAAACTGTCCCTATAAAACTTCTTACTTCCTTAACATTTTTCGGTGCTGGAATCCTAACCATGCTATCTACCTTTTCTGGGTCTACATGTAGCCCATTTCGATCCACGACGTATCCTAAAAACTTCAGCGATGGCATACAGAAATTGCACTTTTCTCTACTGACCTTTAATCCTGCCTCACTCAACCTTTTCATAACCTCCTTCAGAATTTCGAGATGCTTCTCAAAAGTCTCTGAAATAATGATTATGTCGTCTAAATAGACGAACACGAATGGCTCTAGATCGGCACCCAAAACTGTGTCGATAAATCGCTGCCATGTCGCAGGTGAATTGTGAAGACCAAAAGGCATTCTCCTAAACTGAAAAAGCCCTCTTCCAGGAACTGTAAAGGCAGTAAAAGGCTTAGATTCCTCCTCCATAGGGATCTGCCAATACGCCGACTTTATATCTAATGAAGACAAGAACCTCGCACCTCGAAGTCTGTCCAAAATTGAATTGATGTAGGGTAGTGGATAAGCATCCCTATCAGTATTCTTATTAAGCTTCCTATAGTCTACGCAAAATCTATAGGAGCCATCTTTTTTCTTGACTAGAAGTATTGGAGATGACCAAGAACTATTGGATCTCTCAATTACTCCTGCCTCTAACATCTCATTAAGTTCCCTATCTATGTGTTCCTGCATCGCCGGGGAAACCGGATAATATCGTTGTTTTATCGGTTCCGCCGACGTCCTAATTTTGTGTTCCACCATTGTGGTACACCCTAAGCCTTCTGGCATTTTCCTAAATGATTCCTGAACTAAATTTTCTAACAATGAAATTTCCCTACTGCTCAGCTCTGATCGTTCTGTAATAGAACAAATCTCGACCATCCTATCTTGGTCCGAGAAACTCCACATCCGTGATCTCAAATCCGGAACAATCCCCGAAAGTGCCCAAAAATCTGCACCCAAAATCACAGTGTGTGGCAGAGCTGGTATGACAAGGCAATCTATTAAGACAACCTTATCCTCTACTACTATTGGTAAAGAAACTATTCCTAAAACTTCAACTCCTGCTCCATCCGCCAAGGTTACGGAATGGACAGTATCCTTTTTCAAACTAAGCCCTAAAACCTGTAAAACTCTCCAACCGTCCCTACCTATTATGGTTCTAGAAGCTCCTGAATCTAATAAACCTAAAAATCTAGTACCATAAATGCTAACTCCTAAGTAAGGTCTCCTATCATCTCCGTTTGCCTCCAGGGTAAAACCTAAATGAATTTTATTCGCCGACTGGTTACCAGCAGGCAACCTCCCTAATTCCTTCGGAACTCCCGCCCTGCTGGCGCGCGAGCCCGTTGACCATTTCCCGAACACCTTCGGCAATTGCTCTTGCTGACACCTTCAGCACCGCAACCAAAGCATTTCCTAGGAGCGGAACACCTACTAGAAAAATGACCTGCCTTCCCACAATTGAAACATAGAACAGACCCATCAGCTTGGGTGGATCTGTTAGGCTGCGACCTAGCAGGTTCCACCGCTCTGCTGGGTTGTTCATTCCTAGCGACGATCGCGACTTTCGGTTGCACTGCCGAAACTGCAGTGTAACCGAGTTCAGGTTCAACACAATTCTTATTTTTAGCCGGTGGCTCAAAATTTTCTATATTTGCCCTAAGTGTTTCTAAGTCCCTACCTAAACTAGCTAATTCCTTTACAGATTGTGGTTTATTAAAACCAATCTGCTTCTGATAAAACGGATCCAAATTTTTCATCAAAATTGCCACTTTCCTACGCTCTGAAAGTGGTTCGCCTAACCTCTTAAACAAGGTACGCATGGTGGCTACATATGCACCATACGATTCCTGTTTCCCTTGGGTCCTACGATTGATCTGTTCCAAAAGCAGATCATCATAATTTGCTGGTAAGAACTCGTATTTCAAGGCTGATACGAATTCTTGCCAGTTTGAAATGTCTTCCCTAATAGACCTATACCATAATAAGGCTTGACCTGTCAAAAGGTCAACTACCGACCGGAATAATTGTGTTTCTGAAACACCGCGAGCTAAACTAAGTTCTTCGATCCTCTCAAGGAATGAGTTGACTGATGTGCCACACCGCTCACCAGTGAACTGAACATTCCACCTACAAATTCTTTCCATATTTCTATCCTGAACCCCAGAAAATCCTAAACTTCCACCTAAATTAGACCTATCAAACTCGTTGGGCACCCGTGCTGGTGCTACATCCCGCGTTGGTTGATTCGAGCCTTGAATCAACTGACCTTCGCCTGAGGTCGATTGTCCGTCATCCATTGGAATCTTATCTTCATCGTCATTTAATTTCGACAAAAGAAGCAAAAGTTCCATTTTTAAAGATTTCTGTTCTCCTAACTCTTCATCCCCCTCTGCTTGTGCTTTACCTATTCTGTTCAAAGCCCACTCTATCTTTGTAAGAATCTTCAAGAATTCCGGAGACTTCGGATTTCTTGGTTGATTCTTCATCAAACACTTAATTTCCTTAATTTTGTCTTGCACTGCATCCCTATCCTCTATATATGAAAATGGGTACTTCGAGTAAACCTTTACTGACCCCCTACGCTCTAGCATTCGAGAAGCTCTTAACGAACTTCTCATTGTATCCACTGTTCCTTTCTCTAGTCCTCTACTGAGCATCTCATAAACGAGTTCCTCATGAGAAAGTCTATTTATCTCCATCTTAGATAATTTCAATCTTCCCTGTCTATAAACTTAAAAACAAATAAAAATTATAAAAAGAACCTCACTAAAATTATCAAGTTGCTAAATAAAAAAAATCAATCGCCAAAAAACAATAAAAGAATGTATTATAATATTCAAAGAATCTAATTTCATAAAAAGGAATCTTTAACCCGCAGACTATATCGCAAAATCCCAAAAAGTTCACTCAAAACAAGAAAAAGAATCTATAAATTTGTACTAAGTTGTGGCTACTCCACTTTAATTTCGCCCAGAAATGTAACTTAGTAACGAGAACTATTTTTCAATCAAAACACCACAATGGAATTCAACTAATCCCAATTAATCAACTTATCACTCAAAATAATTTTCCTAATTCAATACAAGATCGCAACTATAAATAAAACTCGAAAAAAAACACTCAAAAAAGTTAATGCACTATGGCAATTGGCAATCCTAAAATGTTCACGAAATTTCCACAAAATATTCGCAAAGCTTTTAAATTAAACTGTCACAATAAAAAAAAATAAGAGCGAAAGAGACAACACTATATATCACTGATCACCACAAAATAAATTCAAATTTGTATGGTATGTATGTAGGTATATAAGAATATAGGTTATGTAGTAGAAATATATAAAGAATATAGGTAATAATAATAATATGACTATCAATTAATTGATCAATCAAAAAAAGGAAAATGAAAAAGGAAAGAAAAAAAAACCTTACTCGCACTGGTAATTTACACTATTACCCCTTGCACTTTTTTTTCCAGCTCCAATACAGCCGCCTTATGTGTACCAGAAACTGTACAACAAAATGTCGCCTTCTCGAATTATTTGCACCAAAAGATTCTCCAATGACCACTTTTGTATTTACCTAGGAATTGAAACAATATTAAAAAGTACACTTTTCTTTCTTTATAGGAATTAAAATAAAAAGAAACAAATCACTTCCCTAAGAAGAAAAACACAAAAAAAAACAACTAGCACAACAGGTAGGTACAGCGTGTGCAAATTGAACTTTTTTTTTTCACAAGAAGACGAGCCCCACGTTGGGCGCCAATTGTTGCAATTTTATTTACTAAACGCGAATTTAATTAATTAAACTATATATGGGAAACCGAAACTTAAAAACCGCGACTTTGGATATTCGTATCCACAAATTATTCAATAAATAAAACGAAAGTAATAAAAATGCACAAACACCGGTGTGCGTCGCGATGAGTAAAAGTCGAGAATGAAGTAAAGAGAAAATTAAATGACAATCTGTCAGAAAATGGGTCGCGTTCAATAAAAAATGCAACTGGGCAGCAATTAAAGGTGCTACCACCGGTTTTGCTCAGCGAAGGGTGGGTTCGTAAAAAAATGAATATTTGATTAATCGAGTGCCTAATCTGCGCTGGATTAATTAAGTAATGAGGTATAAATCAAATTATATGGAAGTACAGGGGCGTACTTCAATGGGCGCCAGGAAGTTTTTTTTTTGATGGCGAAAACTTACCAAAACCTGAAACAAATTAAATTCTTCTTCTAAATAAAGACAGAACACGAGGTTTAATTTCCAATAGGAATTTTAAATTATTTATTAGGGAAACCTTTATAAGTATAGGTAGAAAACCCTAAATTTTTTCGTAAACAAAATTTAACAAAAGTTAATATTGGCAAAAGGCCAATGTAGAAAAAGTATCTAACAACAATTTGGAATTTAAAATCAAGCAATTCTTGTGTCACAAACGCAATACCGAAGAAAGATGATTTTGGGAAAGATTCCCGAACAAAGAAAAAAAGAAAATGGGGGTTGTAGAAGTCCCGTATTTTCGGGAAACAATTCGAACAAAAACGAAGGCCTATCGGAATAATTTTGCCCAATCTGGCAAGCGAAAAACACAACGAATTCAAAGAGTGAAGAATAAAAATAATACTTAGCTTTTTTTCCAAAAAGAAAACGAATTGGTCCTGAGTACTCTGGCCCACCTGGCCCTGACTCCTGAAGTCGCTCCGTTCAAGAATATCTAGCTCCTCTTCAAAACACTATTCCGAATTTCCCTCACTGGAAATTCCTAACCACTTTTGGAAAAAAAATCTCACAAAATTTTCAATAACTTGAAATTACGAATTTCGCTTATTTGATTTTTCTTTTTTTTAAACTTTTCTAAAACGATCTGCCTCGTACAGAATCTAACCAAAAAGTGCCATAATGGCGGCCTTTAGCGCTCACTTTCGCCCTCTCCAATTGTCGACCTCTCTTTCACACCCACTCAGTAGTGGCGGTATTCGGTCACGAGTTTAGTGCAAGGACTTCGCCTATTGGCTGGAAGCCTGCCCCGTTGTTGAACCCAATCCACTCTCTCTCAATTAAAGTATCCCTAGTGAAAGGGATCATTCACAATGGGGAGTAGCTCAGTGAACGCATCCAGTCCACCTCCGTCATATTATGCCACACAAAAAGTAAAAAGAAAAACCAAATTTACACGATCAAAGTCCCCGTCCCAAACCGACCCAGACTAAGATCGAGAAAAATATTCTTGACGAATGCACTTCCACCATTTACCAATCTTGAATGGTGAGGAAGAATTCGATTTCAACGCGAAGTTAAAATTTCCCTAACACCGTAGACCTTCGTGCAGATTTGGGGGAATCAAGGAATCACCTAACAAGATCATCTTTCTTTTTCTTGCAACGACACGCTACGTTGGGCCCTCGGCCATTCTTGGATTGATGACTGGCGTTGCCAGTATTGACATGTCAGTCAATTTAAGGTTTTATGTGGACCGTCTGTCACACATGTCGTTGGACAATGGACCATCTGTCGCATGTCATCGTTGGTGTGGACCGCCTGTCACACACATATAGTTGGGCAAGGACCATCCGTCACATGCCTTAAGGAAAAGTGGACCTTCTGTCTCACTTTGTGTTTTATTGATTTGCGTGGACCACCTGGTCACACGATTATTCGTCGAATACCTGTTGAAGTTGTTTTTCCAAGATGCTTTAGGAGCAGGCCTCTGGCTGATGGACCAGGTTCGCACTGAACTCTGCTAGCATTTTGGAGCCGCAACAAGAAAAAGGAAAAGTGTAAAGGAATGAGTAGGTGAAACTTGTTGTGGTAAAATTTACCGCGACACAATCCACACAAATAGGTAAGGGGTCATAATCTCATTCAAAAACTTCGCAGTATGTAACCCAATCTTCATTTTTATAGTAATCCCTAGTCCAGGGCAGGAAAAAGCTCAGAAAGCAAAAAGGGCAAATAAGATTTGTTCGAGCTTCAGCGGCTCTTCGGGCCATCACGTGGCACAAGCGCCAAAAGAAAGTTCCAGGGTCCGGGAAAAAATTAAATCAATTGCATGCTGAAAAGAAAGGAGATACAAATGAAAAAAAAAAAAAAACTAAAAGTAACAAAAACGAAGAAATTGAAATGACCTACATCTAGAACCGAAAAGAAAATTATTGAATAGGGATAATTTGAGAAAAAAGTGTTGAAATAATATCCTAGAATGGAATAAAAAAAAGAAAGTTAAAAGCTAAACGAAATTTAGATAAAAAGAAAAAGGTGCTGTAAGGAAAAATAGTGAACAACGAAAAGTTAAATTGCAAATCTTTAAGTAGAAGTACATAGGTACATAGTTATAATGTTTTTTTTTGTTAAAGGAAATGACGGAATTTAAAAGAAAGAAAAAGTAGTATGAAAGAAACTAAATATTTAAAGCAAAAAAATAAGTTAGCGAAAAGAATACAAGAAAAGGAAGTGATACATAGGTACTTACCTTATATAGGTAGAAAATTAAGAAGGAAAATTGATACAGGAAAGTGTTTTTCTTTTGAGAAAATATTTAATAAGTGCAAACTGTCAAACAAAAAAAAAACTAAATAATTTGCGTGATTGTTCAAATCAACAAAAAAATACGAAGGTAGAGAGAAAAATTAAAAGTTTGAAGTTTTTAAATTCAAAGAAAGTTTGATACAAAAAAAAATAAGTCAGAGGACAGTGAGTCCGAGTGGAAAGTTTAGGGTATTTAAGAAAGAAGTTGTATCGAAAAGAAGTTAAAAAAAATAAAATGCACGACTGGATCGCACGTACTTGCTCTTATGTTCAAGTCGTGTGGAACTTAAGAACTTTAAAAAATATTCAAGTAATTATAGAAAAAGTATAAAAAAGCATTTAAATCGTTTTTTAATTGTTTAAACAGCCTGATAAATAACTTAGAGCGCAAAAAAAAGTATGCCATTTGATTACTTAAAAAAATATCAATGTATGCAAAAAAAAAATTTAAAATCGTTGGAGCCGTTTTCTTAAAAATTAATTTTGTATATATAAAATTTTTGTAACATTTTTCAAAAAAAATTTGATATGCCAATTTTGAGTATATATTAATTTACATTTAAAACTGAAATTTCAAATTAATTCATCAACCCGTTTTTGAAATATTGAATTTTCAAAAAAAAATTTTGAATCTTTTTTTAAAAATCCAAAATTTATTTTTTCAAAATTTTTGGTATGCAGTATTATTTATATTCTAACAAAGCTTTTGTGCAAAAATTTTTTATTGAAATCGGATGAGCGGTTAATGAGAAAACCAAAAATCAAAAAAACCGTTACATGACAGGTACCGTTAATAAATGTTTTTGGTGATTTTTTTTTCTTACTAAAAGGTATATCATATCTACAATAATACACTGATTTTTTTTATCAAAATCGTTGGAGCCGTTTTTGAGATAAATAAGCTTTTCCTTAACGGTTGTATGGCAAGTACCGTTATTTTTTGAGCTAAAAAAAAATTTCAATTTCCCCTCTGGAGAGTTACAAAAAAACCTTAAGTTCAAAATTTGAAGAAAATCGCTTCAGTGGTTTAGGCTGTAGGTTGAGGTACGGACAGACAGACAGACAGACAGACAGACAGACAGAATTGTGCCACCCACTTTTTTCGTGTTCTCTATCATTGTAATGTCATGTTTGATTGTTATCTCGAAATTTTTTTTTTTGCACGAATCCAAAACTTGCCCTATAGTACCATTGAATAATTACAAATAGAAGGGGACACCGAGCATTGCTCAAACGACAGTCGCACCAATCGAATCCAGTGGCCGCCCATGAAGCTATAATTTCCTTTTCACACAATAATTGGTTTTCTTCTCGGCTAAGTGAGTCTCAAATAAATCCTTTTGTATTTTTCTTAGAGATATAGATACATACGAGTAGATATGTAGATACAGCGAAGAAAGGATACATATTTTTTTTCTTCAATTTGTGCTTTGATTTTCTTTTGTGAATGAACGCACATGTAGGTACACATAGGTGCATTTTGAATATATTGGTGTTTGGTGTCCGTCTCACCGCCATACAGCAGATACAAAACGGTTTCTCTTTTATTTAATTTTAATTTTATTCCATTATCAGCAGGTGAGTTTTAATTTCTCACTCCCAGTGTTGTTAAAAATTAAACTTATTTACAGTTATTATCCTGACATCCAATTAAAATTAAAAGAGCCAAACTTTTTCCTACATAGATAATCTAATCATCCAAGCAAATTTTTGCCTACAAATAAAAGGTCTGTTTTTTTTAATAAAACGATATTATAAATCAATCATTTAAATGAAAAAAAAGGAAAACGTGAGTATTTCTTAAGAAAAAATCTACATATTATGCAGGCACATATAAATATCATTTAAAAGATATCATTAAAGATTTTTTTTTTCAAAATTTTTCATTATAAATGCAACTTAACATGTGAAATGTGAAGAAAGCAATATTTGTGAGTTTGACGATTCAGATGACGAGGCATCCTTAGACAATGAAGTTGAACAAAATACACCGTCAAATATTTCAGAAATGTCTACAACATATTTTGCTGGATACATCGCAAAGTCTGTCCTCAAAAAAACCGGTTGTGAAATATGTAAATTCAACATAGTCATGAAAAGACCACAAATGGAGGCTTGATAATTCCTTCAAAATCATTTGTCAAGCTCATAGATATTATTGTAAAATGTTTCAAAGAAAATTTTGATCAGCTTTGTTTCCAACAAACTGTTCTACAATCTTTTTTAAATATATGCGATGCCCAAGTTTATTACCCCTGTACATCCACTGATCATAAACAAGTTTTATTAAATCATACTTTAAAGGTATTAATAAGAGCTAAAATTAAAATTATAAATGCCAGGCTAAAGTGTAAAGAAACTAGATATATTGAGACATATTTGAAGTACAGCTATTCGAATTTGTGGACCTCTTCTTTTCTGTAATATACAGGGTGTCCCGGACCTGAGTGGATTTATTTTAGGGTGTGGTTCTTGGGGTTATTCTAAAAATTGTATGGGGGGAGGGGGGGGGGCAAGTTGTATCTCTCCTCCCTGAGGCAGGGACTTCAAATGCAAAAAAAAAATTCAAAATCAACGAAAACACATCTAATAATGTGAAAGATAATACTTCATTCTAGCATTTGGTTTTTAAATCAAGTTGTTTAAGCAAATAGTTTTTGAGAAATTAAATTTCAAAGTCAAAATTAAAAAAAAAATGTGATTTTTTGAACTTAACTCGATATTTTTCAAAATTTTACGTACTTAAGTTTGTGTTCAATATTTAATGTCCTCATTATTTTTTAGTCCATTACCGAAAACTTAATGTAATTATCTTTCTTAGTTTATGAGAAATTAAGAAAAAACAAAAGGTATTTTAACCAAAAAAGGCCGAAAAAGGGTTAAATTATGGATAATTCATGAATGAATTTATTTTTTCGGGTTTTTTTTGGTAAAAGTACCTTTTACCAAAATTTTTGCATTTGGTTTTCGGTAATGGACTAAATAAATAATGAGGGCATTGAATATTGAACACAAAAAAGCACTTTATTACTTAAAATTTTGAAAAATATCGACTTAAGAAAAAAAAACACTTTTTTTTTTTTAATTTTGACTTTGAAATTTAATTTTTCGAAACCTATTCGCTTAAACAACTTGATTTGAAATCCAAATGCAAGAATGGAGTATTATCTTTAAAAAAAAAACTATAGCACATTATTAGAAGTGTTTTCGTTGACTTTTAATGTTTTTTTTGCCCGCCTCAGGGAGGGGAGATACAACTTTCCCCCCAAACATTTTTTCTCTTAGAATAACCCCAAAAACCACATCCTAAAATACTTCCACTCAGGTCCGGGACACCCTGTATGTTATCTATACTTAGATTTAAATAATTTCTTGTATTTGTTGTTTGAATTAAGCTTAAGAACAAACTACCGCTCACTTTCAAAAAGTATTCTTTATTTTTTTTTATTATGTGTAGACTAAACTTTAAAATCTATAAAATAATTTAAAAACTACTTTTTGTTTTTAATTAATTAAATAAATACAATTCTAATGTTCGGACTCAGACGTCAAACTTCAACCATTCAAACAAATTTAAGGAAAACAAAATGTTTGTTTATAATTTTGTATTCATGGTACTAAGTTGTGGTATGAGATGAAACACGAAGCATTTTTTTATTTTTGAAGGTTGTCAAAGTGAGAAAATCTCCGAACTTTTTGTTCGGAACTTTAGTTAGGTGACTTGTGTATTCAGCTTTAAGTCACCTTGTTTTTGTTGTAATATTTAGTTTTACCTGAGATATGTGATCTTCAAGCTTCATTGATTAATATTTTTTTATCACCAATATCCCAACTTATAATGATCATTTTAGACTTTATTGAAACTATTTGTTTTTGTGGCTTTTCACCGTTATTTTAGAAAAAAGTTCAAATGGCTTTTTGTGATCTCTTCGTAGGTATGTATATCTTTTGCTTCCTTCCAAATATTTATTGCATGGTTAATATAAGTATGCAGATTTGAAGACTAACATATTCTTAACATTTTTGAAAATAACAAATTGTGTTTTTACTAAACATTTGTGTAATCACCATCGAAATGAAAACAAAAATAACGAATTCTTTTCAACTATTTACAATTTTGTATTGGTCACGCACTACTTGGACAAGAAAAAAGACTTAAAGTTTTTTTTAAATTTTTTTCAATATAAAAATGTTCAGCAATGTTAAGAATATGTTAATCTACAAATTTGCATACTTATATTTACCATGCAATTAATATTTGCAAAGAAGCAACAGATAAACATATATGTACCTACGAAGGGATCACAAAAAGTCGTTTTTTTTCATTATTAGGTGTGATTTTGGTGATCAAAACAAAGTTTTTCGATTAAAAGTCAGATATCGCAGGCAGAACAAAATTTTACAACAACGGCAACAACAAAAAGGTTAGTAACTTATAGTTGAATAAAGTCATAACCGATAGATTTGATTGACTTATAAAAGTTCCGAGAAAATTACAACCTTTAAAAATTAAAAAAAGCTTTCTGTCTCATCTCACACATACAACAAAAACCACTGACAAAAAAATTCAAAATCTTGTTCCTAGAATTTTTCTTAACTAGTGTACATACATGCGATTTTTTAATTTAAATTAAATTATGGCCAAATTCAAATCAGAATATCTTCCTCTCAAAAGTACACTTTAAGTGTATCCTTCTATTTTAAAGAAAAACATAAGATTTTTATCGCTTAGTTACTAAAAAAAGGGAGTTACATACCTACATACCTTCAAATGTGTTCTACACCCTGTTTCACGGTTTTAGTTTTAAATTTCAAACATTTTTCATTTGGGTACAGTAAAAACAAAACTTTAATTAAAAAAACTACATCTTTACTATCACTGGTTGCTTTAGTTTCTTTTTTGATTTATTAAGTACATAATAATATTTATAATTTTTATTTTTCTAATCTTAAAAATAACAATGTATGTATGTACCTACATTTATACCAAAATCGTTGAAAAAACAATAAATTACAACAAATTATAAACCATTATTTAATTATTTTTATGTGACAGATGGCAGGTACCTATGTAATAATGAGTACCTACTTGATAATCTATATTAATTGATAAGGATCCGTAAAAATCGACGAAAAATTTAAAAGAAGATGGAACAGGTACCTTCCTGCATATACCTATAAAACGACCCATTCACAGCACATAAGTGTGCACACACTCCGCCACACATATACCACCGATCGACCCACCACACCAAAAATCAAAGAGTGCACACTTGTGTTGTGTGTATGTACCACTTGAGACTTATGTTTTCAAATAAAAAAAAAAAAATATTATTCCTTGCCTATGGATCTCAAGATATAAAAAACAAAACAAAGCCATCATCGTTAACATCCCAAATTGCAACAAAACACTAACAACAAATTTCATTTACTGGACAACACAACACACACACAACCCAGAAAAGAAAATATAATTTTTATCTCTACCCCATATTTTCATTAACCTTGAGTCCTCGAATGGCATTGAAAAAAATACCTCAAAAGCAAAACTAAAACGGCTGTTCAAATCGTTGTTGTTGTTCATTTTCATGCTCTGTGAAAAAAAAAAACATTTCTTCCCTTTCTTCTTCGGCAATTAAGGAAATTTCCCAAAAGGAACAAACTTTTAAGGAACAAATTTATTAAAGGGGTGTTGTATTTGATAGAGCGATTGCAGCGACAGCCTGCCAAACCAGGCCACCTAGTGGACGTTTTGCCCGGTGTCCCTTCTATTTGTAGTTATTCAATGATAGTACCTATATCGCAAGTAAAAAGTGAATAGGAGTTTTATAGTAAGAGAGCAGAAAAAAGATTAGATTTAAGATTAAAAAAAAATAGGTTGATTATAGAGATAAGGTTTTTATTAAAAATAAGTGTGACATCCCATCCATCAGGATAATTTGATAAAGTAGATTTTTGTTGGTGAAGTTAGATCAAATTGGTGGCTGTTCTTGATTCCCTTCAGTGTTTAATATCATTCTTTTAAATCGACGTATAGAAAATCGCCAGGGATCGACGAAATGCTGTGCACAACATTCCGGATCACTGGTAAGTGAATTTTTGTGTATTTTTTTTTAATTTTTTTATATATTTACCTATATATACCTATACATGTAAATTTAATTATTATAAAAGTAAAAAGAAACAATACGAAAGTAAAAGCTTCGCTCGGGTTTTAACCTAAGTGGCTTTAATATAGTAAAGAGTGATTACTCTGGAGTTATCAGGGATAGGTACGGATGGATTTAATGATGATCAAAGTAACTTTTTTTTTTCATTAACAATTATTTTTAACGAAGCGTTTTGATATACGTTCTCAATTTTTTTTTTGGTTTTGGTGAATGGGGATTATTAGATCTAAGAAAAAAAAATATTGTTTTTGTAAATAATATTAAGATATAGCCACGTACCTACATATACTATCTATAGGTGGAATAAAAATTGTTGCTATTGATATAAGCATATGAAATCAACTGATCGCCTTTTGTTGTCTTTTCTTGTTAGTACGAATTCGGTGTTGATTTGTTCGGTGGAAAACCATTTTTCTTTACTTATTTAGAGGAAAAAGGTTTAGATTCATATGAGGATACGAGATTTTCTTTTAAGATGAAAGAGTTTGTCATGGAGTTTTAAAGGAAAGGTTTGGGAAGTGGATGTGTAGGAAGTGAAGGGTGATATGGAGTCTTTGATGATAATGTGAGGGGGAGTCAATGACTTTCCCCTTTTTAAATTGGGCTGTTGCAATTTTTGAAGGGAGCTAAAGCGATGGCGTAGGAGTGTTCCAAATTTTTTTTTGATTCTTGGAATGCTATTAAGGGTGGGGTTATGAAAAGCTCCGAGGACACGACCAACTATGTCCTCATCGGAGGGAAAGTCAAGTTGTAAAAGGAAGAGATTGGACGTCGGTAACTACAATTCGGGCCCTATGTCTTTAAAAGATGGCAATATTTACGATCGACTACCAACGCAGATTTAGGCCTGAAGCAAGTGACACTGTCCCTAAGCGAGTGACAAGATCCCCCCCCATCGACGAGCCTAAGCATGGCAACCAGCAGGCCTCCAGTTACTTACGCTATGGGACACCCCTTTCGACTCCTGCCTGGACGGGCCGATGGGTCTGTAGACATCGGTCCTAAAGGTGGGGGAAGTCGTTAGGGGAGGAACTTTGGGGATCAGTAGAGTTTATGAGGATGATATTCAGTTCGTTCTAATTTTTGAGATCTTTTTTGATGCTCCATCGATTTGAAAGTCGGTCTTGTTTGATTTTTTTTTTTTTTTGAACTGGGTAGGTCTTGGCTCTCTTTTTCCGAAAGCGACAGGTGGAGTATGCAAGTAGGCATACAAAAACATTCATGCAAAACTCCAAAGTTATAATATACCGTTACAATTTTTAGAGGATACAACTGAAGGAGAAAGAACTCCACTTTCGCCTTTACAGATGCAACCACCCTCCACAAAGAAAAGTAAACGTGGAAACAACAGCAGTTGGATGCAAAACTTGAGCTTAAAAGGGAAGGTTTTACTTTCCGAAACTTACTGTTTACGATGATTTTACTTTGTTGAATGAATGCCCTTAATTAATATGGTTTTATGGTAAAGAAAATGTAAACACTAAAATGTTACTTTTTCATTGATATTTATTTATGCATTGAAAAACTAATAAAATATTTTTATGGAATATGTAGAACATTTCTTCTAATTAGTTCTTGGATCAAAAGCTGCCTTCTGTTTATGTCCAATGTCGCTTGATTGTTTTCTTCACGTGAAAATTGTATATACTGATTGTTTGATTCATTGTTGATGATTCCATCATTGTTATCCAGGCATACATTTTGCAAGCGCATACAGTTAAAATCACAACCACGGGAATATGAATCTGTTCCGTAAAATGAAGGAGTCTACGGAATCGGGTTTTAAATAATCCAAACGAATGTTCCAGGAATTTTGGTCTTGGATCCAAGAGTTGCTGAAATTCGTCTGGCTTCATTTTCATCTGGCCATTTAATAAATGAATCTCCAACTGAGATGAGGCATTCAGAAACTCGTTTAACGACATTCTAAGCAGTCGAAGAACAAACACCGAACAAATGACCTACCTTATGAAATGTGTTTGTATTGGCAATGTACCACAGGAATAAAAAAATTCGTTTTCAGCTGCAATTTTTGAAAGTCCCCTGCGTGGAAGCATATTAACCTGCCTCAGTCCTTTGTAACGATCTGAAAAGAGTTTCAATTTTTGATCAAATATGAAGTAATTAAATGTATGTATGTACTGCACATAAGTGTGGTCTGTATGATCAGGATCTATAGCACATACTTACCAATTAAAATCTGGGCGGTTGAGCGCTTGAGTCTAAAATGGATTTTGAAGTCCTTATCACTATAACTCGCTATAACAGCTTCAATATTTTGCACACGTTCATGATTGTTTATATACTGGAATCAGTATCAGAAGAAGATTCCTGGCAAAAAATGTTTTGCTCTGACGAATCTGAGTCAAACTGAAAAGCTTCTTCTTCACATAAAACCTTGAAAATAATGAAATCTTTAATAATGTTTTCAAATAATTAATTTATTTACAAGTACCTCGTCAGTTAAAAATTGCTCCATTTAGGTTTCAAATATAAATCAGAGCTACAAAATATTTCACAATTGTGTCAACTTTGAGCACCAATGTTACCAACATTTAAAAATCAAATTAATTTGTGATCCAATCTGTTTTATTTTCAAATCTAATCCGGATCAGATAACAAGCTATAATAAAATGCAGCTAATATCCAACAGAAAAGACCTTGGATATCCTATCTGCCGGTCCAAGTGGTTGTTAAAGCTTTTATCTAGAAGATGCTTAACTGCTATGAGTTTTCGTTTTAATATTTGAATTTCACTAAAAATCGATCCGTCGAGGTTCATACATACATACATTTCAAATTAAAACGACAAGGATTTTCAGTTTTGACAACAAAAATTTAATTTTCAGTAGATATGTGTTTTATTTTAAATATTGTACTCAAATGTCTGCCTTTGTAAAGATTTTGACTTGTGAATAAACTCAGAAGTAATATATAAGTTGCCATTTGGTGAGAAGTTCAACTAGAAGAAATGGGAGTATTTCGTGATATTTTTTTTACAGATCTTTTCATGCGATGCAAAACTAAAAAATCCATAAGAACTGACTGTTGGGATCATAGACGAACAATGTCATTTTGACTTTGCTTCTGAAACTCTGTTATACGGCTGAGATTGATTATTCTAGCAGATTTTTTGGAAACGGTTTCATTATTTTTTCGGACAGAAAAAATTATTATTAAAAAATATTGTCTTTCCTCATATTTTCCTTCCTCAGTTATTTGACAGCAAAATTTCTGAAGAATCCTGTTCACGAGACTGAAGGGCTCTGGAGACGCTCGAACATGGTGCGAGTGAACATGGTTCGAGTACCATGTTCGAGTTGATTTTACTTGTCTGCGGGCTGGTTCGAGTACCAATCATTTGGTGTCACTAAACAAAAATTTGGTCTCACCTAAATCAAAAGGAGTTTGATATTTTTCGATGTTCGAGGGCGGGGCTAATCGTTTGTCGTACCAGATTCGACTGTTTGAGGACCGGTTACGTATGTTTACTCGAACATTTCGGTTTAATTTTGAGTTCAATATTAAAAATAATAAGAAAAATGTCTAATAATCTGAATAAAAATAAAATAAATGTGACAGTGAATATTGAGAATGACATATAAGTCGTAAGAATAATGAAGTTCGAGTAGTTTGGTTTCTGCTTGGTTTCAGTGTCTGCGGAGTTTAGTCGAACTATGTTCACTCGCACCATGTTCGAGCGTCTCCAGGGCCCTTGAGATGACTGAGGGCTCTCAGATCTCATTTTCCTGAACTTTCCTCTTTATATTTTCCCGGTTACAAAAGTCAGACTCAATTCTGACATTTCGTTCATGTAAAAACGTCAGAATTGAGTCTGATTCCCTCCGCAGCTCATTCATTTCCGTTATAGGGGTGGTTATTACTAATTACATACGTGTAGAAAAATTACTTTTGAGTTTTATTCGTGTTTATTTTTGTCGTTTATCTTTCTGTGATTTGCATGTAGGTATATTCCAGGGGAATTTGTTTAAATTCAGATACCAAATGCCAGTGTTCAGGCTTTCTATAATTAAAAATTTGAAGAAAAATATTAAATAATGCCTGAACACTTGTATTTGTTGTCTAGGTGTTCGCTCCACTAAAACCAAAGGACATTATTTAATAATTATCTTCAAATTCTTAATTGCAAAAATATTTCTAAAACATTACATACCTATCTTCTAAAATTTCTCTTTTTTTTTGTTAAACAAAAACGAAACCAATTTCTGTTAAGGGGCCCCATTTTACTTTCTGCCCCAGGGCCCTCACCCATCTAGCTACGCTATTGGCTACAGGGCAGGAACCGTAAGCCGCATAACCTAACTGTTAAGGCAAAAAATGTAGATAATTGAAGGGACTATAACTTTTGTTTCGACATTTTTTTTTTTAGAACAAAAAAATAAGATATGATGAATATACCAAAATCAACCCCTACTTTTTTTAAGAAAATGTAGTATAACTTTTTAAAAAGCACTTATCTACAAGTTTGTCTCACAATTTTTCTTCGTAGCATCAAAAATGCGTGAGTTACGTCTGATAACAAAAAAAGCCGTTAAAAACAAAATGCCGGCCAAATGACTCTAGGTGCAATTGTGAAAAATGTGGTTTTCGGCTCGTGTACTAATACCCTTTCAAATATCAAAGTCAAACTGCATGTTTGAATTATTTCCCACAGTTCCATATAATGAAATCTAATTACCCCGTACTATTTCCCTAAAGTCTAAACTTAAATGAGCTACCCCAATGATTCAGATCCTTAATATTATACTACCGTTTATATTATACTTAACGGCAAAATGTATGCTAACTAGTGGAACTAGTTAGGAAGAATTTTATTTTCTACATACAAATTTTGTGTGGAGCTAACGATTTTTAAGATATTTTGCAAACACGGTTTCAAATTTTTCAGGATGGCGGCAAAATGGGGGTTTCTTACTCCGAAAATCGGATTTTAAACTCACAATAGCCTCACCTACACATCAAAAGAAAAAAAAACTTGTCCTACCCAAAAAGCAAGGCTATAGGCCAACATTTTGCAAAATTTCGATGGATTAAACGTTTTCACCTAGTTTCATGATGGGACGAAATTTCAGTGAATAAATCATATTATTTTCTTCTAACCTGGTTCAACTAGAAATACAAGAGATGTACATATATTTGTTCATGACAGCAATGAAACTATTGTAACACTTCAAGTGATAACCCGTGCCGCCACTTGCATTCGTTGGTAATATGAGGTTTTTGTACTTTAAATTAAATGTCTTTCGAACTTTTAAAAGATCTCTACATTTTTGTAAAGTTTTTTCCGTTAACTCAAATGTTTTCACATTTCGATTCTTTTTTTTACAAATTATACACCGTGGATTCCAAGATGCCATTATTCTTTAAACTAAATTTAATTTATCAAACACAACGAATAGCTATTCTAAAATAATTGTATAGACTTTCTGGAAATTCCGAAATAGCATTGTACATCCACTCTATAGTATTCTCATGAATCACGATTTTTTAGGTTGACATTTGGTCGATAGGTTCGCTGTGATCGCCTTACCGAGATCTCTTAACAAAAATTAGTATTACATTTGGACGCATAGATGGCCACGAGCTTTTTTTCTTCATGAGAATAGTATAGAATTTATATAGAATGGAAATAGTAAACGAAATCATTTTAAAATTGCAATAGAGAACTGAAAATCTTTGAAAATTAGTAGGCTCACATATACATAGTCTTTTTTTTGCTAATGTACGCCTATGTCGTTTTTTAGCAGGTTTCCTGTTTGCTAAAATGCACAGTTGTCTCTCACAAAGTTCAAAACATAAAATTCCCATGTCCCTACTTGTAACCTATGTACCTACCATTTGCATTTCGAAAGCGCATTTTGGTGACCATAGGGCCGTAGTAACGCTGCCAGGTTTGTGGCATGTGGCTTGTACAGGTACAGAGCATATGTGACCGAAATTTAGAGCAGTATAATATAAGACACTTTTTTTTTTATTTCTCAAGTGCATTTTTGAAAGTGCATTTTGGTGGCCTTAGGTGCGTCGTAATGCTGCTAGGTTGGTGGTATTCAGTTTGCACGTGTACTAAGTGTTAGTGAACTAAATTAAGAGCGGTATTAAACACTTTTTTTGTTTGCTGGTGCATTTTGAAAGTGCATTTTGGTGGTTAAGGAACCTCGAAATCGCTGCCAGGTTGATAGTTCGCACTAATGCAAATAGTACGCCTACAAAGTTTGGAGCGGTATAAAAAAACACTAAGCAAAACGTTCACTAGCTCTCGGTCTATTATTTTACTTCACAATGTATAACACAGATATTATATATTTATTAAATTCATGCATCACATTTTAGAAAACAATATATTTTTCCCATTCTGAACACTCACTACACTGTTCATTACAAATAAAAAAAACACATTTATCAAGCGTATACAACGTTGAAACTCTACTGGCGCAATCCTGGCATCCTCCTATAGGTACGGTGACCATTTTTTCAGAGGAAAAAAGGAGGACATTTTTTTTTAAACGTACCTGATAAAATTTAAGAATGAATAATTTTAGTAAAGTTTAAACTTCAAAACCAGGGGCCTATTTCTGCGCTACTACATCAATTACATCAACTACATTTTACAACTTCATCTTACAATTACACCAGTTACATTTATAATTTTTTTAAATTGTTTGCCTTTTATTTCATAACTCCAGATGTATGTTTGAATCAGACAAATTTAACTGATGTAGTTGTAGGATTTAGATGTACGATGTAGTTGATGTAGCTGATGTAGCTCTGTTGTAGTAGCACTGAAATAGGCCCCAGAGCTCATAATTGATAAAATAATACTTAAACACTGGCAATTTAATTTAATATGTTTGATACAAAGGAACTTTCACCGGTATTCATAAACGCAAGAAATGCTAATTATCTTTAGTCGGGTGAATTAAATGTCAATTCTTATCAATTCAAGAAAATAAACTAACTGACCACAGTAGGTAGGTACATTAACGTGTAATCAAGTAAACAAAAACGTTTTGTCATTTTTGCCAAAAACTAGATATAAAGGAAACAGGCAGTGGTGACAAAACGCTTTTTACAACCCCAAATATGTGCATTGTGCACTTTAATAAACACTCTTTGGTAACATCAGAGTTCTTGTTGATTGTACTAGATTTTCGTTCGGATATAGAATTTAACGAAGATTAGCAGAATTTAACGAAGATTATCAGTTTATTGTTACAAAAAATTTATAGTAAACTCCCTAACTTTTGATCAGCATTTTAGTTAAATCGTGATTTAGAAGATATCCGAGCACGTTTTTTAAATAGGGCTGAAACAGTGTTTAATTCTTGTACTTTTCTTCGCAATAGTTTTTTCCTAAGAACATTTGAAAATCGGCACAGCCAAAGTTGTAATTTATTGAACTTTGCTATTGACATTGCCTCTAGTTTGTCAACTTTTAATTGCGATTTCTCGGGTGTCAAAGCTTGAATTTTAAAACATTTTTTCGGTCAGAGCATTTCAAGAAATAATATTGACAACTTTACTGGCTAGAATAGATTTTCACATGTTCTTTAAGAAATTTCCTTATCTTGTAACCAATTGGCCATTTTTTAATGTGTTCTTCATTGACGTATCGTTTGACTAAACTTACCTAGTCATCATTGATTTCTAGATCTTTTCCAAATTATAGTACATTGAAAAAACGTTTAGATTCACATGAGTGCTGTATAAAGTTATGTGTTTAATTGGTTAAGTAATGAAAGAAGTATGTAGATACTTGTAGATACTTGATATGGTTTCAATCTTAGAAAAATGGTTTGAAAGATAAAAAGAGGACATTTGGAGGACAATTTCCTGTCATCTCTGATAAAATACAATATAGAGGACAGGACTCCGAAAAAGAGGACTGTCCTTTTAAAAAGAGGACGGATGGTCACCGTACCTATAGGGAAAGAATTTAGTTCCAAGGTTCCAACTTCCAAAAAGCAGAAGACGACATATTTGGAATTGGTTAGTTTTTTTTTAATTTATTCTTATAAATTCACACACATTGTTTTACAAATTATTTGCACTTAAAAGTAGGTATTCTTAATTCTCACTACATTTTCTAACAAAAATATGTAAACTTTTCAAGCATAATATTTACAAAACACAAATTAAAAATTAATGTGAAATGATGGGAACCAAAACTCGCCATTTCCATGCTACGAAAACTTAGAACATTTTCCTTCAAACCATAACAAATAGATGTATAAATCTATGATTAGATAAAACAATTACTATTCTAAAAGCTACTTCAATAATTAAATTTGATTCTGGCCGAGTTTTTGTTCTCATCACCTCATATTATAACTTATTATAATCAATCACAAAACACATTAAACACTTTTAGATTTTTACTTGCGATTATAGGTACTATAAGGCAAGTTTTGGATTCGTGCAGAAAAATTTTTTTGAGATAACAATCAAACATGATATTACGATGATAGAGAACACCAAAAAAGTGGGTGGCAAAATTCTGTCTGTCTGTCTGTCTGTCTGTCTGTTCGTCTACAGCCTAAACGGCTTGATCGATTTTCTTCAAACTTGGTACTTAGTGGTTTTTGGTGATTCTGCCGACACGTTTTTTTCATTTTTTTAGAACCAAAAATAACGGTACCTGTCATACATTTTTTTTTGGCAAATTTACATAATCGTATTTTTCTCAAGAACGGCTCGACAACTTTTCTTAAAAAAAATCAATAAATTTATTTTAGTAAAGACTTTCTTTGGGTGGAAAACCATTTTTCAAAATGGTTATTAATGGTACCTCCCAAGGAACCATTTTTTTAATTTTTGATTTTCTTCAAAATGGTATGACCGATTTCAATTATTTTTTTTATACAGAAGCTTCCAAGAAATGTTAATAGTTTTGTATACCAACATTTTTGAAAAAATATTTTTTGGATTTTTAAAAAATATTTCAAAATTTTTTTTTGAAAATCAAATATTTCGAAAACAGCATCATAGATTTTTTTGAAACTCGATATTTAAGACTTTTTTAGTACTTTCTGAAATATTTTTAGAAAAATTTTTACATTTATGAAAAAATAACGGTACCTTCCATACAAAAGTGAAAAAACCGCAAAGGAAAATATTTTTTTGCTTGAAAACGACTCTTACGATTTTGATTAAACTTTTTTGATATACTAAAATTAGTACGATCTACCATCAAAAACTATACAATTTTACACATAGCAACTATTAGTAGTACCTGTCATAGAACGTATTTTTTTATTTTGAGTTTTCTCGTTATCAGCTTAACGGATTTAAATGAATTTTTTTATATACAAATTTCAGATAAGATCAAATAATATTGCATATCAAAATTTTCAAAAAAATAGTTTTTGGATTTTTAAAAAAAGTTTCAATTTTTTTTTTTGAAAATTCGATATCTCAAAAACGGGTTGACAATTTTTTTTCAAATTTTCTTTTTATATACACATAAATATATAGTTTAAATCTGCATACCAAAATTTGTTCTTAAAAATGTTTTAAGAATTTTATCTATAAAAAATTAATTAAAAAAAAAAAAACGCTCCAACGATTTTAAAAATTTTTTTCCCATACAATCATATTCCATAATGAATTAAGATGGCATACTTTTTTTTCACCTCAAACTGTCAAAAGAGTTGTTTTAGCTAATTTAAGTGTCGTATTTCATGCTTCTCTACATTTTTCTCTCATAATTTCCATGTTTGTATATACAATTTTCTTAAACTCGCAGTGCCTTGAACATAAGAGCAAGTACGTGCGACCCAGTCGTGCATTTTATTTAATCAGGAACTCTTGCTGTTGATTTTTATTGGAGTCCATATCGTCGGCACAGCTGGTAAATCTTTTTGATGTGGTTTCATCCTATGCAGGTAGCTATTATCTGAAAATATAAACAGATAGTAAGCAAAAAAAAGGCAATTGAAAGCTATTTCAAATGAAAACAAAATACATACATACCCATTTTTGTTATGAACGGACGACCCACTTTTTCTTCAAAATAATATAATTGTAAATTCTTGACATTTTGCAGCAAAATCATTTTTTTTTCTTCCCTCGTTGGACAGCATATTTGATTGCGGTACAAATTTCTATGTTTCTTTGTTGTCTTTCGTGTTGTCAATAGCATATAATTACTTTACTCCCTTTATTATTACCAGATTAGTAAAATATGACAATCTCGTTCTTACCATTCAATGTCTGCACATAAAAAAAAAACAAATGTTGCCCATTCTTCTGTCAAAATCAGGAACATGTTGCACATACTAGCGCCGCCATCGATGACACACCCCAACATAAATAAAATGCACGACTGGGTCGCACGTACTTGCTCTTATGTTCAAGGCACTGCGGGTTTAAGAAAATTGAATATAAAAACATGGAAACTATGAGAGAAAAATGAAGAGAAGCTTGAAATACGACATTTAAATTGGATAAACCAACTCTTTTGACAGTTTGAGGTGGAAAAAAAGAATGCCATCTTAATTCTTGATTGAATATGATTGTATAGGAAAAAAAAATTTAAAATCGTTGGAGCGGTTTCTTAAAAAATTAATTTTTTATATATAAAATTCTTATAACATTTTTAAGAACAAATATTGGTATACAAATCTAAAGTATATATTTATGTGTATATAAAAACATAATTTGAAATAAAATTGTCAACCCGTTTTCGAGATATCGATTTTTCAAAAAAAAATTTTGAAACTTTTTTTAAAAATCCAAAAACCGTTTTTTTGAAAATTTTTAAATGCAATATTATTTAATCTTATATGAAATTTGTATACAAAAAAAAATCATCTTAATCTGCTTAGCCAAAAACGAGAAAATTCAAAATAAAGAAATACGTTCCATGACAGGTACTATTAATAATTGCTAAGTGTGAAATTTTATAATTTTTGGTAGTAGATCGTACTATTTTTAGTATATGAAAAAAGTTTAATCAAAATCGTAGGAGTCGCAAAAAAATATTTTCCTTTGTGGTTTTTTAACTTTTGTATGGAAGGTACCGTTATTTTTTCATAAATGTAAAGTTTTTTCTAAGAATATTGTAGAGAATATTAAAAAAACTCTTAAATATCGAGTTTCACAAAAATCGATCATGTCATTTTCGAAATAATTGATTTTCCAAAAAAAATTTTGAAATATTTTTTAAAAACCCAAAAACTAGTTTTTCAAAAATATTGGTACACAAAACTATTAACATTTCTTGGAAGCTTCTGTATAAAAAAAATAATTGAAATCGGTCATAGCATTTTGAAGAAAATCAAAAATTAAAAAAATGGTTCCTTGGGAGGTACCATTAATAACCATTTTTGAAAAATGGTTTTCCACTCAAAGGAAGCCTTTACTAAAATAAATTTACTGAATTTTTTTTAAGAAAAGTTGTCGAGCCGTTACGATTTTACGGCGATTATGAAAAATTGTTAAAAAAGATTGTATGGCAGGTACCGTTATTTTTGGTTCTAAAAAAAAATGAAAAAAACGTGTCGGCAGAATCACCAAAAACCACTATGTACCAAGTTTGAAGAAAATCGATCGAGCCGTTTAGGCTGTAGACGAACAGACAGACAGACAGACAGACAGAATTTTGCCACCCACTTTTTTGGTGTTCTCTATCATCGTAATATCATGTTTGATTGTTATCTCAAAATTTTTTTTTTTGCACGAATCCAAAACTTGCCTCATAGTACCTATAATCGCAAGTAAAAACAGATTCATGATATTACTATTAAGTTTACATACAATGTTTTCAGATTGGCTGAAAATCCAAATATATCGGAGGCCGATCCGTTCCAAACGATCGATTTTGGATCGGATAGGGACCATTTAGTGCAGGTTTATTAACATATTTTTAATCGAAAAGGAGCAAAATTGTTAACAGCAGTTTAACGACTTAATATGGTGAAGGGGGTTATAAGCAATGTAAAAAAAATCTATTTCCCAGAAGCGGTGTTGGAGGGGGGGTTTGGGGGTGAGAAAGATTGGGGAAATTGTTTTATTGCGTTTTCCGACTAAAGTTGACCACAAAATGAAAAAAGTTCAATAGAAATGTTGTAGACCACCCAAAAATCTGCAACTTTCACACATGTATACCAATTTTTAACGTAACCTCAAAATTTCCGAGATATTGGCGAAAACCGTATTTTTTTCTGGTTTTTGTTTTTTATTTTTCATTTTTCCAAAAATAGTTGAATTAAAATGCAACTTTGTAAAAATATATCTTGTTGTGTCCTTAATTAGGACAATTTTTTTCAAGCAAAACCATTGATCAGTTTTTGAGATATTCAATTTTGTTTGGAAAAAAATCCTTTTTTCAAATGAATAATGTTCTTCAGAAAATCATCGTACCGAGTTCATTTAAAGATCATTAGTTTTTTTTGTACATTTAATTTTATATGAAAAAATGAAAACATAAAGTAACCACGTACAAAAATGCGCAAAAAGCAAAAAAATCATTTTGCATCAAGTAGTTTTTTAATAATGGTTGATAAATTATTAAACATTTTTGGAAAATGCAAGGACTTATCACACCATGGAGTTCTACGGAAAAAATACATAAAATAGTGTTTTATTATTTGACCCGAGACAAAAGTTCTGCCGATTCCACAACGATATTGCTAGAAATATTCATTTCGGTACATACAGTTCTAAATGAAAAACAAAAATAATAGAACAAGAACCTACACCAAATTTTTGGCGTGGATATATAACCAGAATCTGAGTATGAAGGTTTATAGGTACATGTATTCTGATATCAAATACCAAAGTTTGGCAGGTTTTCTTCTCAGCCTTTGGTGGGGATGGGGGCTCAAAACCAGCTTGGTTTCCTATTTAAATTTAATGGTCAATAACTATTCAATGCACTTTAAAAAAAATAGGAAATGATGCTCTGACATTTTCCCTTAGTCTGTAGACTTTAACCTTGATGATCCAATCAATAGGACCCATGATATTAACTTTTCAAGCAAACCTTATTGGATTTTTTTGGAGACTTTATTTTGTTGATTTTTGTTTTGTTTGAAATATTTGAAAAAAGGGGTGATAAGGTCCGCATAAAATGGTTACCTATATCTTGAGTTTCATATGTCAGACTGTCATAATTGATTATTTTATATAAAAGTTAACCTAAAAACAAAACTAATGATCCTTAAATGAACTCGGTACGATGATTTTCTGAAGTACATTTTTCATTTGAAAAAAAAATTATTTTTTTCCAAACAAAATTGAATATCTCAAAAACTGATAACTGGTTTTGCTTGAAAAAAATTGTCCTCATTAAGGACACAACAAAATATATTTTCACAAAGTTGCATTTAAATTCAATTTTTTTTGGAAAAATGAAAAATAAAAAACAAAAACCAGAAAAAATACGGTTTTTCGCCAATATCTCGGAAATTTTGAGGTTACGTTAAAAAGTGATATATGTGAAAGTTGTAGATTTTTGCGTGATTTACAACATTTCTGTTGAACACTTTTCATGTTGGGGTCAACTTTAGTCGGAAAACGCAATAATACAATTTCCTCCCTCTTTTATACCCCTCCAAATCCCCCCCCCCAAACTCCGCTTCTGGGAAATAGATTTTTTTTACATTCCTTATAACCCGCTTCATCATATTCAATCGTTAAAATGCTGTTAACAATTTTTTTTTATAAATGCGTAAAAAGCCTGCACTAATTTGGCTTCTTGGTTCTTTCGTGTTTGACAAGCTCAACATTGAGGTAAGTCTCTGCCAGTCATGTCATGGCCCTTTTTACTTGCGATATATTCTTGACTTTGATATCTTACCCGTGTTGCTTCAATCAGTGGATACATACTTGGTAAAGTATAATCAGAATTACCAAAAGCCTTTGAATATATTATAATAAGGAGAGCTCGTTTATTTTTCAAATTCGAGACCAGCATCGGGGGCGCTACTCAAATTTCTGTAATTTAAAATAACACCCGGCAGCCGAAACATAATTGTTCTGTTCCGAGCGTTGAAAAATAAATGAAAAAGTGAATGTGAATAATGCACGTGATTATTTATTAAAAATATAGTTAAAAATTTAAAAAACGTTGTTATTTTGGAATAAAAAGCATAATGTCGAGAGAGTGCAAAATTTGTCGGAAACAAAGTGGCGAAAACATCACACTATTCAGGTAAGTTTAGATAAAAGATTAAAATGACCACTTCGTATTTGAGAAAGGATATATGTTTGTATGTAGTTCTTCAGTTCGGGAAGCTCGGAAAGGTCATCTTCGCCTGTCCGTTCATTTCCCTCATTTGCAAATTTCCTTCAAATAAAATTTGTTTAAAGGAAGAAAGTGGGATAACATTACTAATCTTCCTGCACAAAGTATATTATTTTGTTTGTTATGTAGTTTCCATTGTGGCTTGAAAACTATTTCGTGTTAATTTAATATATAAATCTGCATTAAATTGTGTGAGGAGGAGGGGAGAGTACGATAACTCAGGCGCCAAGAAATGATAACGGTTTTTTGTAGAACAGTTTAATACAAGAATTTTTTACTAAGTTATATATAATTTGTTTTCTCTGAAATTCGTTGCTCTAATTAATTCTTAATCAAAAACTGAAAACTAGATGATTCTATGTCTTCTAGTTTTTGAGAAAATTGAAAATTACTAAAACTACTACCGTACAAAACTCGAATGTTTGCTCGTTTTTTGAATGATCAATGATATGCTTAGGTTATAGGTATGTTAGACACAAACATACATATTAAGAATTTATATAAATTTGCTGCAATTGTACAGTTGGTAGTACCTAGGTAATGTAAATTTTTTATAATGCATTACATTTTCATGTCTGAAAATTTCAAATGTGCAACTTTGGGCCACGTATATCTATATTTTGAAAACTCCTGTTGACATAAAGATGTAGGTATAGGATAAACTTAAAGTTTCCTTAAATCCAGATTCTTTAAATGCAAAAGAAACTTTGCATACACCCAACCTCGCACCTACCCCAAATCCTATAATGTGTCCAGGCAGGCGGGTTGCAGGGGGGCCTTCCGATACATACCTCACTGTTTATACGCCGTCCGTAATACGTAAGAAAGCAAAAAACAAACATCCCAAACAAAAGTAGTTATAGTAATTACCGATTTTTTCAAAAACTAAAAGACATAGAATCATCTAGTTTTCAGTTTTTGATTAAGAATTAATTAGAGCAACGAATTTCAGAAAAAAAAATAAAGTGCACGACTGAATCGCACGTACTTGCTCTTATGTTCAAGTTGTGTGGGACTAAAGAACTTTAAAAAATATTCAAGTAGGTAGAAAGAGTAGGTATAAAAAGCATTTAAATCTTTCTTTTAATTGTATAAACAGTCTGATAAATAACTTAGAGCTCAAAAAAAGTATGCCATTTGATTACTTTAAAAAATATGAATTTATGCAAAAAAAAATTTTAAATCGTTGGAGCCATTTTCTTTTTCATTTTTCAAAAAAAAATTTGGTATGCCAATTTTGAGTTTATATTAATATGCATTTAAAACTGAAATTTCAAAATAATTCATCAACCCATTTTTGAAATATTGAATTTTCAAAAAAAAAATTTTAATCTTTTTTTAAAAATCCTAAATTTATTTTTTCCAAAATTTTGGTATGCAGTATTATTTATATATTAACAAACCTTTCGTGCAAAAATTTTTTTTAAATCGAACGAGCGGTTAATGAGAAAACCGAAAATAAAAAAAAACCGTTATGGCAGGTGCCGTTAATAAATGTTTTTGGTGATTTTTTTCTTACCAGAAGGTACATCGTATCTACAATAATACACTGATTTTTTTTTATCAAAATCGTTGGAGCCGTTTTTGAGATAAATAAGCTTTTCCTTAACGGTTGTATGGCAAGTACCGTTATTTTTTGAGCTAAAAAAAAAATTCAATTTCCCCTCTGGAGAGTTACAAAAAAACTTTAAGCTCAAAATCTGAAGAAAATCGCTTCAGTGGTTTAGGCTGTAGGTTGGGGTACGTCTCGTTACCAAGGGGCACAGATTTGAATTTTGCAACAAGAAATTCAAAAATCTGGTTTCACAAGAATAACTCGGAAGTTTTTGTAGAGTTGTTGAATGCTCTCATTGTATTTTAAATTATTTGAGTTCCAACTTTGTTATATTCAGGTCACTGTTCTTATTTAGTGTGACTAAAAATAAATAGGCGTGGCTTAATAGTAACTGAGTAGTTATCCATTGTGTTTCAATGTAACCTAATTTTAATTAGCCGTTCTCAAAAACAAAATCGAAACTGTTTTGCGACTTTGATCTTTTGCTACTTCAAAGTAACTCTAAAGTGTCTAATCATTATGATTCAGTAAAACTAATATACAACACTTTTGTAACAAAGTGAAAAAGTGACAGAAATATTAAATAAAATCCTAAATGCAACAACATTGTAACTTGCTGTCAGATTCTTCAAAAATAACTACATTATATTAGGGTGTCTATTTCCCAATATATTTTTTTAATGACAGACATCTTCTTAGTAAAATATGAATGTCCTAAAAAATATTTTACCAAAAAATTGTGTCTGATTTGTCAATAACCCTAACAAATTTATATTTGTATAGGTATTGCTGTTTTCACATTTTATTTTTGTAATTACTGCAGCTATTCATTTTTTTTTTGTTTCTATTTGTTCTTTAATCCTTTAAAAGCCCCCACTCAAAAACTTATAAACAATAATTTTATATAAAATATTATGACTTTTAATTATTTAATTAATAATATTATGACTTTTAATTCAATGATGAGAAATAATTTGTTTGGTCAAATTTTTTTTGGTCACTAAATTTTATTTAACCTTTAATACATTATTTTGGAAAATTGATGACATCCTAATGTAGGTTCATGTTAAAAAAATATTTTTTTGTTTGGCTTGAAAACAAAATGGCAGAAACAAACCTAAATGCAACAAGAAATACATGCAGACGGTCACAAAACTGTTTTCGATTTCTGGAGTTATTGAAGGACTTGTATGCAACTCTAGTATGACAACTGTGTCTGTCACTTTCGTTGTTATTGAACAGTCACTGAGTGAAAGCATGTTGTTTCAAAGGAGGTGCGTTCTTTTTCTTCATTAAATTGAACTTTTGTTAACGTTCATCGTTCATTTATTCCAAAATTTTATTGTTTTGTTTTATTGGATTCGGAATTTATTTGGAATTTTTATTTATGTATGTAGTTATTTTCAATTTAGTATTTTCTATTGTTGATTTTCATTTTTGATATTTTTTATTAAAATTTATATTTTTATCCATAAATAGTCCGACTTGGACAAATGTTATTATAATGGAAATTTTGTCCCTCCTTAAATGAAAAAGAGAGGTATTAGTAGGCTCAATGATTCAATTTCTTGCAAAAATATTGATAAGGGGAATTTGATTTGTTAATTATATGAATATTTAAGTACTAATTGTATGAATATTTGAGTACTTAACTTATTCCTAAACCAACTCGAAATCATAGCGAATCATTTGCAACGATACAAATAATGCAGATACACAACTCTTAATAACAAAGAAAAAATATTTTAAGTGAACAACAGGTTTTTTGAATGACAAATTAAAAATAGCTAAGATTTGTTAAGAAAAAGATCGCTCTATTAATGTTGTGTTCGTAAATGTTTCAAAGAAGTTTCTGAAACCTCTTTAGAACTAAACTTTATGTTAGTTTCTTCACAGTTTCATTAGGATCATTGTAGGCAAAGGAAAACAACGAGGGTGAGTGAGGCAGTAAGGAAAAAAAAACAAATAGAGATTGATGAAAAATTTTTGCACAGGGACGAATTAGTTTTTGTTGGTGATGGCAAGGCGTTCAAATCCATTTAGCAACCATAATGCAAAGTTTTTTCAACGTTTTAAATAAAATATTTTTAGATGTCTTTCTGCTGTTGCCCCTTTCTATCTTCTCGGTTTTGTATCTTCGCCAAGAAGTGTTCAATAGTTTAAAAGTATTCTACGATAATTTATTTACCTAAAAACCATCACGTCGCATAACTTTATGAAAAATATGAGACAAAACTTACCTGTGAAATGAAAAATTTTTACACCGTATTATAGACGTGTTTACAGGATTTAATGCAGCATTGCATGTTCTTTTATATATATTTTTCAAATAAAGTATTGCATGTAACATACCTTTTCACTATATTTACATTGATTTCACCCTTTTATTTAGTTTAGTAAGGTTTTTCACTTATTTAACGATTTTAAATTTCTGTACATTTTCATATATCTCGGCAAAATGACGGAAGCATCTCAATCATTTTTTATCTTGCTTCCTTTGGGCACCCCAGCAGATAAAAGCCTTTCGTTTAAGTGCATTTTTATCTTCGCTTTTTTCAAGCGAAGATAGAAATGCGCTTAAAAACATGGCTAATTAGGCTTAAATTTACACTATTCACAATCATTAGTCCTGGAACAAAAATGATTATTTCGTGTCAAAAATTAATTAATAATGATATTATCTACTGTCGTCATTGACATGAGTATCCTGAATTTCACTCATGTGAACCATTCCACTAAATCCGACCCTGAACTGAAATAAAAGATCAGTTGCTATGGGGTTATAGAAAGGAAACTTTCTATCAGCCATATTTTTTTTCTGAAATAAATGTTTCTGTCTTAAAAAAAAAACAAGAAATTAGGTGTTTATAATTGTTTTTTTTAATTTAATATATTTAAACCATGATTTTTCACCTTCAGAATTTATAAAATGTAATAATATTTATATATTTGATAATAATTTCAAAAAAAAAAATCTTTTAAAAAATAGAAGGGCACTAATTTTTTAACAAAAAAACTTTAAATTCAATCAATTTTACGAGCGCGCAAGTTTTGAAGGGGGTAGCAATGAATATTAGTTGATTCAACTGCGAGCGTAGTGAAAATTAAATACTTACAACCTTGAAAATTAATTATTTAATGTAACCTATTTCAATTAATTCATAAAAGAGGAAAAAAAACAGTTGTCACATCACAAATGTCTGACTGCATTTTTAGTTACATATTTAAATAAGAAATACATTTCTGAAACTGAAAAATATTTATTTGAAACTAGTTATGTAGTTTATGTAGATAGGTTTCAGTTTAGTGTTCATAAACTCCCCTAAGACAAATTGATCTGTTGCTATTAAGTCAATAAGAACTTGACTGAAACCTTTCAAACTTGTTGCAATCCAGTATAAAGAAACTTATTTTGAACGATTTACATTGATTACACAAGTGTTACGTATAACCTTTGTATATAAAAACCATAGTACTATCATGGGCAATTTTTTTTAGGAGGACGCACAGCCGTCGAAGGCGCCACATTCAACCGCAAATGTGTTGTCATGTTGTTGTGTAGACATGAAAAGAAGGGAATTGTCAAGAATCGAAGACAAGTAGTAAGAGCAAGGGGATTGTATTATTTCCATTCTGGTAAGAAATAAAGGGAGTAAGTGAGATAAGGAAATCAGCTGTCAAAAAGTAGAAAAATGTGAAGAAAATGACAAAATGTTTCTCGTCTCCTCTTTGAATTCTACTATTTGGTGTTTTGTATAGGAAATATATTTTGTATGCAGCCAGAGGAAGCAAGGAAAAATAGAACAAGAGGGTAAAAGAGATACCTGAGTGAGCTGCTTGCGTCGTCGCCTCTTCGGTGTCGTAGGTCATAGCACAAATAATCATATCCAGATGTCTCACGCCTATGGAGCAAAATGACCTATGAAATTGAAAAAGCTATATTTTTCAAAGCTTTTAAAAAGCTAGTTTTACTACAAAAATGAAAGCACATTCCCCAGAATTTTGTATCTTTGACTCTGTTGGAAAATATCTATGTCTATCTCTTCTTCTCTGTCGGTTTCGTTTTTGTTTCTGCAATGCTCGCTTTGCCCTTTAAGCAACGATCAAGGCAGTGTTATTTTTTTTTTACTTTGCTTTGCCGGTTGTTGAGTAGGTATCTACGTTTTTTTGTCTGAGGCATGCAACGATGAACAAAAAGTATGAACCCATTTCTCCATTGTAATTGTATGCATGTATAGGATATCATTTGCGGCCTTGAGGATAGGTAAAGAAAGATTTTTTTTGTGGCGGAGATATTTCTGATGATGGCAAAAATTATGTGATGTTTTTTTTTGATAATGTCTGTAGGTATGTATGTATGCATGTAATTTTTTTGCAGCATCCTTATTCTAAACGCAATATATGGTGCTAAAAGTTAATTTCTTGCGATTATAATAACATTAAACATTTTGAAGTTGAATTTGTTGATTAGAAAAAGAAAACAAATAGATGAATAGAATAGATATGTGTATATGCACATATGGTGGTACCTATAATGGAAACATAAAAAAGAACTACATACCTACGTTAGGTGGGTAGCTTTTAAGGACGTTTTTAAGGTGTTTTTATGATTAATTTTATACCGCTGGCGCTGGTGCTGTTAGCTTTAAATTTTACACCTCTTTTTTTGTATTGTTTAATATAGGATGATTCACTTAAGATATGTAGGTACGACAAAAAAAAAAGACTTTTTAGTTAGAAGAAAATCTATTAGGAGGGTGGTTCTTTTCAACGGTTGAGGCGGAAGGGACAATTCGCTAGAAAAATGTATAGAGGATGGAAACAAAATCAATAATCATTAAGAAACAACGGCGGCAAATTACTTTAGTAGCTACGCTTTTTTAAGTCAGGAATCTTTCCTTTTTTTAGTTATTTTCGATTAAAGTTCATTTAATCACTTTACCTGCATATATATTTTGAAGAAATCGTTTTCAAAAAAAAATGTTTAGAAAAGTTTAACCAAAGAGATTACATTATGTACCTATATGATTGTTACTTTACGTTACGTTAATAAGTACCTTCTTATTTTGTTACAAATTCGTATCTGTATGATAAAAATTCAGGATAAAAATCAATATATTCTTATGATTTTAGTCAAGTAAATCTATGGTTTAGCCCCAAACAAATTATAATAAAAGAAAATTTCGTGCGGATAGTCTCAGAACACTGCTGAGTGGTTCTTAAAACATATCCAAAATTAGTTTCTAGAATTCCCATTTAAAATTACTTTCAAATTACATAACTTCAAATTCATTTGCTTGGCAAGTTAAATTACCATGCTTCGAATGTAGGTAGGAAAGGTACCTATACAGAAATTTAATACCAAAACTAGATTTTCTGAAGTGAACATTTACATATACAGTAGACGCTCGATATAGTGAAGTAATAAAAACCAGGCCTGTTCACTGTTTCGAGATTGTTCACTTTTTCGATCGGGAGTTTTCTAAGGCTTTCTTAAGGCGAATTTGATCCAAAATGCACATTTAGTTCGATGTGAATGTTTTTAATTTTTATTAAACATTAAACAAGGCCTTAATTCAAGTTTAAATAAAAAACAGAAACAATTCCTCAGAGCTCTCAAGATATGTAAAATGCTTGCATGAAATTTTTATACAAAATAAGTTTTTATATAAAATTTTGGGTGTTCACTATTGTGGATAGTTCACTACTTCGAGACTGACTAAATTGAGCGTCTAATGTATTATGTTTATTAAAAAATTATGTAAAAAATATACTCCAGTCAACTTAGACTTTTTTGTAACAAAATTTTGGGGAAGGAATTTTTTTCTTGACTTCTATAAAGTACCATACAAAAAGCTTAAGACCAAATTTTCGACCATCAGCGCCTTGGAGGGTTGCCGCTATATTGATTTAAAGAGTGAATTCGTTTTTAACGAATAATATCCGTAATTTTAATTTTATCGAAAAAATAAAAATATACTTATTCCTAACAAATGCAAATTCTTCAAATTGTTTGCATTTAACGAGTTATAACTCATAACCAATTATTATAAGCAATTAAAATGGAGTTCATGCTTTTTTAGTAAATTTTTTTTCTTTCAGTATTAGATAACCGAAAATTTCTTTCAAAAGTTCTAGTAATCACTATTTCCTACAGTTTTGTTCTCAACATTATCTTTTTATACGCAATTGCTTACCAACTGTATTCCCTGAAAGGTATCCGCACATCATTATAATTATAAGTTATCATTTGGCTCAAATAGTTCTTCAGTAATCTCTGGTTCATTGCTACGTTTTAAAAACAATGTTGGCAAAGCATTTTTCTTTAAATATTTTTTTCCAATGCAATTTGACTCAAAATGTTGGCTACATATATAAGACTTTCTATGTCTCTGTACATTCTCTTGACACTCTTTTTCAAGCAAAGCCAGCCACTCAGAATATTTTGGATTTTCCCTGTCTGGAAAATTGAACAATTTTCTTTCTGTTTTGTTGGTGCAATGTGTAATAGCACAACGAGTTCTCTTCCAAGAAGACATATTTTTGTAGTGTAGGTACCTGTATTAAACTAAAAAATAAATAAAGAAACCTTAACAAATTTTACCTTCCTTAAAATGTCTTCCTTGTGACGAACAATCAACAAATAAAAAAAAGTAAATAAAAATCACGATCCCAGTTAAAAATAGTTAAACCACAGCTTCAAAAAACAAAACAAAGCTATGTATTTGTTTTATCTTACACTTTATAAAACACAGCACTTCCAAAAAGCGTAGGTAGTAATTATAATTACTGATTAATAGTTTTTATTCAATTCAGAAAACTTTTTTTATGAGCGTAAAATAGATTTCGTTACTTTCATCACCAAGATTCAAAATCAATTGTGGCCAGTCTCATAATACTTTGTGGGTTTCTCATTGAGTTCAACAGTTCTCATCATTCAAAGATTCATTTGACAAACGATAAATTAACGATTTCCATTCTTTCTATCATGCACACAAAAAAACTAAATAAATCGGTTGCATTCATCCACATGCAAATGCATGTGTTAGAAACTAACAAGAAGTTTTTTACTTGGTTGTGTTGCTTTGGGCTAGAGAATGATATTCCTTCATTACGTAGGTAGGTATTTAGTTTGTAGGTAGAGTAGCTACATAAGCATGCACATAACTATTGGATTTGAAATGTTTCCTATTTGGGATAGGTTAGGAAAAAAGCTCATCAGAAGAATAATTAAAGCCGAATCACACAATCATCATAGGTATATCATAAATGAAAGGCCTACAATTAACTGAAGATTTCTCAGAGATTTCGAAAAGATTTAAGCTCTGATTTTAAAAGTAGAAAATTTGTTCCTTCAGAATTCATTAAAAATTGTTTTTGAAACAATTTACCTTACGTTAAAATACAACATTTGAAACAGCAAAAAAACGTTTTTTTTTATTTTACAACGGGAAAATCTCAAAAACGTGGCCCTTTAGAATTTTTCTGACTTCAGATTCGAGTTCAGCACATCAAAACCTACGGAAAAGTATATTTTGGTTTTTGTAACAAAAACCTTGTTGACCAGTGTAATTGAAAAAAGAATTGAATTTGTAACAAAAACCTTGTTGACCAGTGTAATTGAAAAAAGAATTGAATATGAAAAGCAAAAAGAGTACTTAATAACATAACATTAAAATTTTTTTTCAAAAATTTTTCAAACAAAAAAACTTGATTTTTTTTTTAATTTTTTGGAAAAATGTGCCTGTCATTTCATTTGAAGTCAAAATAGTATCAAACCAATGTAAAACTGTGAAAAAAAGTCTATGGGAATCGTGATTTTCTTGTCATTTTGATGACGACTACGCATTATACACTATTTGTTCCTTTAACTGGTTTATAAGACTTTGAAGTTTTGGTAAGGAAAAACGGTTCGATGAATCAATTTCAATATTAACAGGAATATTGATGCTTTAAAAGTTTACAAATCTGCATACAAACGCAAGCCATGCAGTCAATATTTACAAAAAAAAAAATATGAAAAGACCACAAAAAAGTCATTTTTTATTACCTACTATTTTTAAACTAACGGTGAAGGGTCAGAAAAAATAATATTACAAAACTTTAAAAAATATTGTAAAACGCTTTGTCAGATTTCCAAAACTGTCTTTGAATTTTTTATAACGTCATTATTTGCTGAGATATTGGTAATCAAAGCTAAAAGTATTTTTTTTTATTCAAAGAAAGATAAACCATGCAAAAAAAATTGTAGAACAAAAAAAAATTAAAATAAAGCTGAATAAACAAGGAAAACAAGGTACCCTTACATTTGATTGACAAAAGAATTATACATATAATTAGAACCTTCAAAAAATTAAAAAAAAAATTGTTTGCCTTGTGTCTTTTCTTGCAATAACGCAATAACTTCAAAAAAAAAAATTGCAAACAAATCTCGAAACAAAAATGATATAACTGTTAAATGATTTTTGCTCCAACTCCAAAAAAACACTGCTCATAGTTTCTACTCTTAGCCTAAAGGTACACGAAAATCCATTGCTTCCACATTCTTTTTTTATTGGTTTAGATACAAAATATTTTCTCAAAATGCGAACTGCTGTTTTAACTGTGAAAACCGAGTAGAAAACTTTATTGTAATTATATTTAGGGGTGGTTTTGAAAGTTATCATGCATATAATTTGTTTTACTGTAAATAAACGTAAAAATCGTCATCAATATATCACCCCGATTACAGAATCCGACGAATGAATTGCGGAGGGAAACAGACTCATTAGATCAGATTCCCTCCGCAGCTCATTCGTCAGATTCTGTAATCGGGGTGTTTATTTTGATTAATTTTTACGAACAAAAAACAGGTTTTTCCTGAAAACCGCTAGGTACATATTACTATATTTTTCAAAAAATTAAAAACTCAAACTCAAAAATTAAAAACTCAAAACTATTCTTTTCGTAGCGAATGGAATACGATCTCAGCTTGTTGTGTCATGACATGAGTTCATAACCCTGTGACCCCCTTCTGTAAACGCCGTTTTATGATAATATATCTGTGGTGTTTGGTAGAAACATGATAACTCCATTTTAAAATTTGCGTCTTTGCGTCCACTTTACATCGACCTACAAACTAAACGGGTGAACCGATTTTTTTCAAATTTGAAACATAATTTTTCAAAGGTTATGTTCATAAGTATTCCAAATTTAAAGAAAATCTGTGGCCTCGTTTACACTTTAGCTTGATTTAAAGTGGGCGTAAAGACGCTAATTTTAAAATGGAGTTATCAGGTTTCTACCAAACACCACAGATATGTATATGTAATGTATGTATATATCTAAAATGCGGATTCAAATTTGAATAAGTTTTTCTCTACTGTTTTGATACTGATTACTTATTGTATTAAAACCATAGATATATCTGTTTTTTTTTAACCTTTTTTGAATTATTTAATTATCTTATTATTTAAATATCTTAATTTTAATAAAAGGATATCCGCTAACTGTCATGTTGCATTAATTTGCTTGTCGATATTTTAGTATCTACCTAAATAACTAGCTTATCAAAATATTGACATTTTCCATAAGCTTTTATATTTTAAATAAAGTAGATAAATACCTACAATGTACCTGAGTACCTATCTACATCTACCTATTCCTTCATATCTACTCACAAAAAATACAATTTACCTTGTGTCCACCTCACCCTTAGTTCATTTTCTAATTGTATACATAATAACTGTTTATATGTATGTATAAAAATCCATATAAATACGCAATATACCTTCCTAAATATTGTTTGTTATTTTTCCTTTATTTAGAGGGATTAACTATCAAGATCCGATCCATAGATCCAAAGTTATAAGCAAATCAAAATTTCCCTACAAGAAAATCATTCATCAAATCACATTTTCCTTACCAAAGAAAAATCCAATTCAAAACAAAAAGATCTTTACGAAATCACAACCCGCAAACTCCTACAAAAAATGAAATACAAAAACAAAACAACCACCAGCCACATAGACGCCTGCCAAAGTGCCAAACCAATGCACACAGAAACAGCAGCCAGCAATAAAAAAAAAACAACACACACACATCATGAGGATTGAGGTAGTCCACGAAACCCAACAAATAAAAATAAAATAAATCAAGGGGAAATAGAGTTCACAGTTCACGAACAAAAATGACAACAGAGAGAAAGAGATGCGTGTACCTTACCTACTTGTTTTAATGAGAATGAGAAACGAATTTTTTTTTCTAGATTTTGTATCTTTGTCACCTACCGCTGCTGGGCTTTTGTATCTTTCGTTGTTAAGGCTGTTGTATCTTTGCTTTGTCAGGTAAGACGATGTCAGGTAAGGCAATTTCTTAAGACATTTTTACTTGCGATATAGGTACTATAGGGCAAGTTTTGGATTCGTGCAAAAAAAAAATTTCGAGATAACAATCAAACATGACATTACGATGATAGAGAACACGAAAAAAGTGGGTGGCACAATTCTGTCTGTCTGTCTGTCTGTCTGTCTGTCTGTCCGTACCTCAACCTACAGCCTAAACCACTGAAGCGATTTTCTTCAAATTTTGAACTTAAGGTTTTTTTGCAACTCTCCAGAGGGGAAATTGAAATTTTTTTTTTAGCTCAAAAAATAACGGTACTTGCCATACAACCGTTAAGGAAAAGCTTATTTATCTCAAAAACGGCTCCAACGATTTTGATAAAAAAAAATCAGTGTATTATTGTAGATATGATATACCTTTTAGTAAGAAAAAAAATCACCAAAAACATTTATTAACGGTACCTGCCATATAACGGTTTTTTTTTATTTTTGGTTTTCTCATTAACCGCTCATCCGATTTCAATAAAAATTTTTGCACAAAAGCTTTGTTAGAATATAAATAATACTGCATACCAAAATTTTTGAAAAAATAAATTTTGGATTTTTAAGATTCAAAATTTTTTTTTGAAAATTCAATATTTCAAAAATGGGTTGATGAATTGTTTTGAAATTTCAGTTTTAAGTGTATATTAATATATACTCAAAATTGGCATACCAAATTTTTTTTTGAAAAATGTTACAAAAATTTTATATATAAAAAATTAATTTTTAAGAAAACGGCTCCAACGATTTTAAATTTTTTTCTTGCATATATTGATATTTTTTTAAGTAATCAAATGGCATACTTCTTTTTGCGCTCTAAGTTATTTATCAGGCTGTTTAAACAATTAAAAGAACGATTTAAATGCTTTTATACTTTTTCTATAATTTCTTGAATATTTTTTAAAGTTCTTAAGTCCCACACAACTTTGAACATAAGAGCAAGTACGTGCGATCCAGTCGTGCATTTTATTTTCTATGGGGCTGAGACATCTGTATATGATTATTTGTGGTCATAGCAACGAGGATAAAAACTTTTGTATACAGATTTTGTTATAGAATAGACTGGAGACGATGCGAAAAGAAGCATACATACATAATGTAGGTATGAATGTAGTTATATTTTCTCATATTATTTAGGGTGGGTTTTGTTGTTGTGATTTGAGTAGCAATTTTCGACGATAGGTAGGTATGTATATATCTTTTGGTAGGTATTTAAATTGAAATTTTCTCATATAATGATTTCGATGGTTTTGGTGGGTATTATAATTTTAAATTGTTATCTATTTTTGCGAGGGTGGTTAGGTCGTAGGTATATCTTATGGTATTATTAATAAATTTTTGTTATTAATTATTTTGAGGATAGGTAGTTTGGTAGGTTATTTAAATTAAATTTTCTTCTGCAAAATTCGGTTTTGGTGATCTTAAATCTTTTGGTAGTAGGTACCTACCTAAGGTATTTTTGAAGATTTTAATGCAAAATTCGGGGGTGGGTTTTCGTATAGGTACACAAATAGAAAGATACATATGTATGTATTTCTTTTCCTTGGTTGGTACCTAGGTAGGTATTTAAATTAAAGTTTTGATTTGAAAAATTCTAAGTGCGTATTTCTTTGAGTACCCATTTGACCTAGGTATATTTTAATTTAAATAATTTATTTTAGTTAGAAAAGTTAAGAAAGAATTTAGTGAAATCTTTGTAATTTTTCAGTGTCTGTAAGTGGGAATCCCTATGCTTTTAGATGTGTATACATAAATGTATGCATACCTACATAATAAACTTTTTATCTAAATAACTTTACAGATTTATTTTGAATAAGTTGGTAGGTAGGTAGCGAGAGTGACCTAGTTACTCAAAATAAATTTGTAAAAATATGTAGTAAAATGTAGGTCAATCATAAGCAGGTATGTACCTATGTAAGTGGATGCATGTAGCTACATATGTACATACATACATAGGAAGGTAGCACAGCAATACTTTTGGAAATGATTGCTGCACTTCTTGGACAAACATTATTTTAGAGAAGGGCTCATTTCACCGTGTTTATGTGGAGGGAACATTTTGTAAAACATTGGAAAAAAAATTGAAAGGTAGGTAGGTACCTATAGATACTAATAGGGTGATTATTTGGTATCGAAAAAAATTTCTTTTTAATAAAAAAGAAATTTCTACTTACTATTGGAAGTGATTGGTGCGATTTGTCGAATCGAAAATTTTGACATATTTTTACGTTTCGAGCTCCTTCAAATCAGAATCAATAATTTATAGAAAGATGTCTATGTTTATACATATAGGTACCTATCGATTTCGGATAGATTTTTCAAAAAAATTGAGCTAGTAACTTTTTTAATATATGTATGTAAGTATCCAATTAAAAAAAAAAAACTTGTTAAATTTCATTACTCTTGAATAGGTAGGTTTATCTCGAGAACAAAAATGATGATATCGACTTCGGGCTAATTTTATTGAACGCATATTGGCGTATTTTAGAATTTGTATAAAAACATCAACTTGCTGCTTTTTATACCTAGGTACCTATACAGGGTGTCCCGTAATGAGTGGATAATACTGTAACTGGTGATAGCAGGCCTTATGACTGCTCAGAAAAAAAAATATAAAAAAAAATATTATCTTCCGTCAACTTGTGCCATTTTCTAAAATCTAGATTGGTTTTGATTTCTATAGAATACACATGTAAGCTTACTAAAAATTATTAAAAATTTTGGAGGACAAAATGCTAAAAAAAATTCTTTTATAGTCAGAAGCAGACATGAGTATTCCCAAAAAAGGGTTTGATTTAATTCTTTTATTTTTTAAGAATGACTTTTTCATTTTAGGGCCTTATTAGTTCGGGGGCCAACCGTAAGATTACGTATCGTATCGCGGCCACGCAAAAAGAGGATGCCAAACGATAGCTTTAGTCGAAACATTTACAAAACCACTGGTCGGATAAGCTTTATCTGGTGGCAATGGCTAGAAAATAAACTTTTCAGGTTGCATTTTCCGTTAAATGGACCTATAATATAAGCAACTGCAATGTATGGGGTATCAAATGAAAGGTAAGACTGTCCTCTACACGATGCCAATGGTTGTAAAATCTTTTTTTGGCTGTTGCCACGAGTCCGGCCACTTTTTTAAAATAAGGGATTTGATGAATCCTTGAATGAAAATGAAAAAAAAGTGGTTAAAGCCCGTATGACACTACATTTTTCTCTCATTTTTAATGAACTGCAAATAAAATAAAAGCAGAACGTACAATTTTGTATTCGAACCTCGATAGGTGTGAATAGGTACGCACTATATCCATAAATGTAAAAATGTCGCATTAAATGTATGAAAAATGTGACTTTCAAATAATATTTGTCAGGTTCTGGCAGATTTTTCTTGACATTTCAGAATTAAAAATCAAAAATAATTTCAAGGTACACTCAGTCACAAAAGAAAATATACATTGAACCCTACAGAACACTAGATCATAATGTATATTCACTTTTTTGACACATTGTAATTGTGAAAACTAATTTAGTGAAATGCTATCTCTTTCTCAAAAACACTTTTTATCCCTTTTTTGCTCTGCTGAAACTTTGATTATTTTAATGAGAAATAAAATGAATACAAAATGTAGTGTCATACGGGCTTAAGGCCACTTTCCTAGCTATTTGATATGATTTTCTCAGTTTTCCCTGATGTAAAATGCAGTGTTAAAAAAAGACCATTTTTTTTTAAATGTACATACGTGGCCACGATGAGATAGGTAATCTTACGATCGGCTCCCACACTATATATAATTACTGTGTATTTTTTAAATAAATAAATAAAAAAAAAAATAATTTTTTTCATTCAATTAAATTGAAGGCAACATTTATTTGGAACACGTAAATGTTACAAACGATACATACCTTAATATACACATTTTGGTCTTTGTCTTTTAAACTACTGGACCGATTCATTCAAACCGCTCGAAATGATAACCTTCTTCTTTTTTTTCAAAGTCGGTTTAAATTTGCACCATCTCTGCAGTAACATATGGCTTATAAAGGTGTCATTGCAAAGGGCAGCAAATATTATTTTTGCCCAGGGCGGCAAAAAAGCTGGATCGGGCCCTGACCAGACGTTTTTGTGTACCTCGCAGTATTATATCTTTGAGGTAAAAATGAGCTTCGCAAATGAAGGACCTATCATGAACGTCGGAAACACATCCGTGTTTTTGCCAAATTGGTCTTCTTCTGTCTTGAGGAAATCTAAAAAAGAAATACTACTCGGCCGATGCTGCACCGCACCGCATTTTGCGTAACAACACCCAACCATGTTTGTTTAAGTTTTTATTATAAATCTATTAAATACAAAAATAAAATAGGTACAAAATAATTTTGTTTCACACTTGTTTCTTTTTTGCACTTTCAAAATCATTTTTGGCACTTTATTTTTTTTTTTTTAATTTTTTCACCCAAACACAATTTTTTTCAGAATAGGTACCACTAAGATTAATGCAACACTTTAATATTTTTTATAGACAATGATTTTATTTCAAAAAAGAATAATTTTACTAACACTTAAAGATTTTTCACAGTTTAAGATTTTATTAAAAAAAAACTTATTGATTTTTCACAGAACTTAACTATTTATCACAGCAATATATTTCTTTTTTCAATTATTTTATTCTACGCACAATAATTTTTTTCACAAAACACTTAACTTTGTTACACAGCAACACTTACAAAAATATTCACGACACGGAAATGGTTAAGTTTTCATGTACAAAATCCTGCACAAAAAAACACCTACATTTGTACAAAGTAACCCATCTTTTTCGTTGAATGCAAAAGTGTATCGAATTTTTTATAAGTGTATTTGTGTAATTTAACAAAGTCGAGTGTATCGAAAAAAGTACAACTTTATCGACTTTTGCAACCCTGGCAGAGATAAAAAGAAATCTTGAATGAACTATGGCACTATTATTTGTGTTCTGTTTATTTGGGCTGATTGTCCAGCACAAAAACTTGCAAATCGACGACGATGAATTATAGGAATATTGTTTAAAGATTTAGTACCACTTTTTAATTGAATTGTATTTTCGATTTGTGAAGCTTATAGGTATAGGACGTACAGCTACGTTTGATATATCAAAATAATCGTCAATTATTGAAGCTGCTAATAAAACAAAAACGAATTGTTTAGGTGCACAAATTAAAGAGTTATTAGGTGATATGTAAATGAACAGAAATATGTTATTATCTCGACTTAGGTATGATTAAAAAAAATCAAATTTTACACATTATATGTGAATCTATATAATCTATCTCCGGTATGAATTTGAGATTTTTAAAAGCAACCGTTAAAAAGATAAAAAATAATAACTGTGAAAAATCGATCAACAAAAATTATATAAAATACCTATGTACCTATATAAAATAGAAAAAAAAATACTAGGTATCAAAATTTCCTGAAACAAAAACAATTTGTTATTTATTATCTTTCTTATACTATACAATTTAGTACAGCTTTAACCCTGATGTGTAGCATTTGTGAACCATCTATTTTTGAACTTTGAACAATCATTAATATCTCACTTTGTAGATTTTTTGAAATTTCAAAATAAATGTACAAAATTGTTATATTAAACTTAACCATCGATAAACAAAAAAAATATTACTCTGGCACATCTCATTTGTGTTTTTTTTTTTGTTCGACCATTTCACATAAAAACCATATTTTAAATTCCTTACAGCTCGAATTTAAAAAAAAAACCCGTCATATTGCACCTCTACATTATTTGCTTATCATAAACATTTTTCAAAAAATTTCCAACGCTTAGATTTAGTTTTAGAAGCACAATGCACTGCTGAGTGCTGACTGCACTAGCTCTTTCATTTTATAATTATAGCAATATGTATAGTTAAAACTTATATTGTTCATTTTAGAAGCACCAACCAAAAATTCAACCGTACCCTCCCTATCCGCCTGCAATCATCTTCTATACATATTTGTTCATTCCAAAATGAATGGTAACACCACCAAAAATTCGATCTTACCCCCCATATACGCCAGCGTTCATCTCAAATACACATTTGTTCACTTTATTCATTTTAGTAACACAATAATTTACTCAAAACGACCCTATAAACATTTTCAATGTTAAAAACACCTACATTTGTACAAACTAACCCACATATATGAGAATATAGAACCTACCCTTCCTCTTCCACCGCAAAACCCAAAAATCCAACACACTTTCCTATGTTTACGAACCCCTTCCTCATGCAACAGAAAAAAATCCTACAAGCCAAAGAGAATATCCAAAATTGTTTTCTTTTGTATCTCTTGGCTTTATCTTCATATTAAAAAAATGTAAACAAAACCAATAACAACCCAAAGCAAAATTGAATATTTTCTTCATTGTGTTCTTTATCAAGTCCTTCATTATATCAATATACTATTGAAATAATGCCTTCTACCTGAATCAGTCACACTCTCATAAATTTTCGATACGTCTTTCCAGTTCTAATCATAATCTGACGTTTCTGATTCTCAGCCATTCGCTGTAGTCTCCAAAAATGCTCGCAACGAATTCGTTCTCTCCACAACGGGTTCCGCGTATTTTGCGTAGATGTCGCCCCCTTCGTAGGCGACGATAATAGTACTATGGTTTTTATATACAAAGGTATAACCATTGTATATCCAATCTATAGTATTCTCATGAAACACGATTTTGTAGGTAGACATTTGGTCGATAGGTTCGCTGTGATCGCCTTACCGAGATCCCTTAACAAAAATTAGTATGACATTTGGACGCATAGATGGCCACGAGCTTTTTTTCTTCATGAGAATACTATAGAATTTATATACAATGGTATAACTACAAAGTAACTTGAATTTAGTTGCACAATAGGACCACCCCTGCGCTTTTTTGGTTACAGTGGTGTTCCTGTGACTAGTTCTTTTTTAACAAATGCGACCGTCACTATGTTACTCAGAAGTCACCACAACTTATCAAAAACTTAGCGTGCCCTTTGGGTTCGCTTGGGTACAGTTTCGGATCCAGCCTCCATAAAAACACTTTTAATTTCACCCCACATCTTATCAATTGTTGAATGTTGAATTGCGTTTAATGACGAGGCTCTGTCGTTAAGGGTGGTGATGCAGTTTCGACATATCTTGGGGTCATTTAAAGCATTTGTAATGAATTTGAGCTCTGTAACGGTATAATTAAAACTGTATGTTTATATGTTATGGTATACCCACCAGAGCCCCTATTCGGGTTCTATGATAAAATGAAATGATAAGTTTTTTATCACGAGAGTTTTCATAGACCTTTTTCATTTTATCATATCATTTTTCCCAAAATGTTGATTCTGATTATACCAGTGAAAAAATCACAATCACAAAACAGAAATTATTTCACAGAAGTTTTTTCGATATTTACGAATGATTTGGTTTTTAATTAAGATTATTTCCAGTGAAATTGAATAAAATAAGTCAATTTATTAAATAATCATTTTGAAATCGGTACATTTAATAAAGTTTGAAGTGTCGTACCTATGTTTTGTCCGTGTTTCCTTGGTGTCAACGCAGCAGAACCCAAGGCACCACATCTGAACCCGCGCATGTGAACCCACGCCTCAACTTATCCCCGGACAACTGATCCCGGAAGTGAAAACCAGAAAACTGGCCCCAAAAAAAATCTTCGTTCCGGAAATGAGAAATGAATGGTTCGTGCACTCGATTCGTTAAATTTTTCAATTGGTTTGTGAATTCAGTAGGGATTTTTTGTTCAGGAACTTTTTATTTAGGAATTTTTATTTTGAAAACTAAAGTTTATGGTGTGAGCTAAAACTTTTGCCTTTGTCTTTTTATATAAAAGGTCTGATAGAGGAGGTTCTGGAGGTGGGTCAGGAACCTGGACAAAGGAAAAACATTTTTTGTTTACTTTTTCATAGATTTTTTTTGGTGGTGTTTCTGAAGCAGTAAGGTCTAACAGAGGAAGTCCTGGAGGTGGGTCTGGAACCTGGACAAAGGAAAACAAATTTTTTTTAACTTTTTCATAGATTTTGCTGGTGATGTTTCTGATGGAGTAAGGTCTAACAGAGGAGGTTCTGGAGGTGGGTCTGGAACCTGGACAAAGGAAAATTTTGTGTGAGCTTTATACTATGTATGATGCTTAAAATGATAGATTTACACACCTAAACACAGATACAAAACGTCAACTACAAGTTGTGAGTTCGACCAAGTGACTCGATTTTTGAGGAAGAAGAAAAAGAGCTTGCAAATACAGATGATTGAGAAAATGGTAATTTTTACTGTACTGGATGCGATATCTTTGTGACACTATTAAATATCTGTGCTCATATCTTAAAAAAGCAACAATATTTCCCTGTAAAAAAAACGCTTTAAAACATTAATAAATATTTATTCATGAAATCAATCGAACATAGATCGAATTACCTTATTATTTTTGGCTTGCATTTAATAAAGTTTTCTATAGTAGAGAAGCTGAATAAAGTGATGTTATTGTTAGGTTTTTCAGTATGCTGAAAAAATCCTTTCGTTGTGAGCAGTGTTGCCATTAATTTTTTTTCAGAAATCTGCAATAATGACGAAAAAAATCAATGCAGATTTCTAAAGAATTCCAAAGAAAAAATATGTCTTCATAAATAGAAATTTTTATAAAAATGTTAAAATAAAATAACATAAATTAATTCAATTATTAAAAATAACACTGTTTCTTGTTTTATATACTCGTGCATAGCAGAGTTACCTAAATGTTTAAAGCATTTCATATTTTACTTTATAGTCAGTACAGTTGTTATGATTTAATTTTATGGAATAGAACTTTATATAAAGATGACAGCATACAGCAAAGTTATTTTTTTAAACAGACAAAATATTAAAGTTGGTACGAGTGCAGACATAATCTGCGGTGCAAATTTTTGATTTTCAAAAGTCTGTGGACAGGATGAAAATCTGCAAAATGCAGATAAATCTGCACTAATGGCAACGCTGGTTGTGAGGTAATTAGTAACAACAGATTCTCAACCTAGAGCAGTCGATCATGGATGGACCTTCTGCGGATGATTCCACGATCGCATAGCTCTAGGTTTCACGCATGTTGCCGTAAGCCCCCCGCCACGGCAAGGCTTACCCCATGGGGGGTAGGGTGCTTTTTTAAAGTGAGTTCCCCATGCCTCTCACTCTTAGGGTGCTTTTTTATAGTGAGTTCCCCGTGCCTCTCACTCTTAGGGTGCTTTTTTATAGTGAGTTCCCCGTGCCTCTCACTCTTAGGGTGCTTTTTTATAGTGAGTTCCCCGTGCCTCTCACTCTTAGGGTGCTTATTTATAGTGAGTTCCCCGTGCCTCTCACTCTTAGGGTGCTTTTTTATAGTGAGTTCCCCGTGCCTCTCACTCTTAGGGTGCTTTTTTATAGTGAGTTCCCCGTGCCTCTCACTCTTAGGGTGCTTTTTTATAGTGAGTTCCCCGTGCCTCTCACTGTGCCCTTGCTGGCTTAGTCGCCAACATAATTGGAGCATGCCAGCAAGTATTCGTCAGGTGTTTTCGTGCTGTATTGGGCGATAACATTAAGGAGCCTTTCGTTTGCCCTCCTATACTCAACTCTAGAGTAAAGGGGTAGAGTTACCCCTGAGCCTATTTTTTCGAATAGAGCATTTACTCGAATATGCTCTAATAGGAGGGCATTCAGTAGTTTGAAAATATTTGGATGGTGACAACCAATTGACACCTGGAACGCTTTGTGCCACGACTCTACACTGTTATTTGTCCTCGGCAGATTTTCCAGAGTCGTGGCCTTGCAGTTCCACATGTCATGCCTAAAGCGTGGAATGCGGCGATTACGTCCCACCCAAGTATTTTCAAAATACTGAAGAAAACTTTGGTGTTGCTCGGTATCACCAAAGTTTTCCAGAAAGGCATCCGCTAATGTTTCAAACCGCACCAATACATACTCGGTCGAGCAAAAGGCTAGTGCTACAAACTTTCTCAGAGCCACATGGTATCTCATATCTGTCCCGTACCTGCTTTGCATCCCTATCTCTTGCACCTTCCTCCTTACTGCCTGCGCGAAATGGAAAAAGCAGCCATGAAATCTGGCTTCGGGGGAAATAGAACGAAGTGCATTCTCTTCTCCCTTTTCGAAGTCAATTATGAATGTATCAGGCTGCATATTCTCCATTCCTTGCGCTTGGCGAATAAGGTCCAAGGCACGGAGATAGGTTGCTTCCATCTTATTTGGAAGAAAGCAATACAGGCATGGTAGGACTTGGTTTTCGAAGTTGCCATGGACAACCCAAAGCTGGTAGAACATTTCTGGACACACTTTAAATGTTCCATCCAGCAACCAAGTCCTACTCCAGGACAACCTTACCCGATCCGATTCTGAACCGAATATAATTATTCGGTTCTCATCCCCCCTGCCCGTGTCAGCCACCAAATAGTTTTCGGGCACTGCAGTTCTGGTGCACTGAACCAAAAAATTTTCAGAATTTTAACAAACGGCGTTTATTAAGTGGATATTTATTGTCACAATAAACTTTTTATTGTAACAATAAACGGTTTATTAAAAAAATCTTGAAAATTTAATCACCGTTTATCAATTCCGTTTATTGACCGTTTATAGGGGTATTTTGGTTATTAAAATTAACAAATCGTTTATTGTTACAATAAACAGCCGTTTTGCGATTGAAAATTCTTCAAAATAAGCAATGAGTTATTGTTTCAATAAACTTGTTACTTGTCACAATAAACTTTTTTTAATGAATTTAATAAATCGTTTATTGTGATAATAAATGAAATTTATTGAGAGCTAAATTTTAAAATTGATAAACGGTTTATTGTTTTTTTCAATTTTCTTAATTGAAACAATAAATTTTAGTTATTAAAATTTAATAAATCGTTCGTTGTGACAATAAACGACATTTATTAAGAGCTGAATTTTGAAATTGATAAACGGTTAATAGTTTTATTTCTTTTTTTTTATTGAAAAAATAAATTTTAGTTATTAAAATTTAATAAATCGTTTGTTGTGATAATAAACGACATTTATTAAGAGTTTAATTCTAAAATTGATAACCGGTTTATTGTTTTTATAATTTTTTTAAATGAAACAATAAATTTTAGTTATTAAAATTTAATAAATCGTTTGTTGCGACAATAAACGAAATTTATTAAGAGCTGAATTTTAAAATTGATAAACGGGTTATTGTTTTTAATGTTTTTTTTTTTTTGAAACAATAAATTTTAGCTATTCAAATTTAATAAATCGTTTGTTGTGACAATAAACGACATTTATTAAGAGCTAAATTTCGAAATTGATAAACGGTTAATAGTTTTAATTATTTTTTTTTTATTGAAACAATAAATTTGAGTCATTAAAATTTAATAAATCGTTTATTGTGATAATAAATGACCTTTATTAAGAGTTTAATTCTAAAATTGATAAACGGTTAATTGTTTTTATAATTTTTTTAAATGAAACAGTAGATTTTAATTATAAAAATTTAATAAATCGTTTGTTGTGATAATAAACGTTATTATTAAGAGCTGAATTTTAAAATTGATAAACGGTTTATTATTTTTAGTTTTTTTTTTTAAATTGAAACAATAAATTTTTGCTATTCAAATTTAATAAAGCGTTTGTTGTGACAGTAAACGACATTTATTAAGGGCTGAATTTCGAAATTGATAAACGGTTAATAGTTTTAATTATTTTTTTTATTGAAACAATAAATGTTAGTTATTAAAATTTAATAAATCGTTTGTTGTGATAATAAACGATATTTATTAGGAGTTTAATTCTAAAATTGATAAACGGCTTATTGTTTTTATAATTTTTTTAGATGAAACAATAAATTTTAGTTTTTAAAATTTAATAAATCGTTTGTTGCGACAGTAAACGAAATTTATTAAGAGCTGAATTTTAAAATTGATAAACGAGTTATTGTTTTTAATTTTTTTTAAAAATTGAAACAATAAAGTTTAGCTATTCAGATTTAATAAATCGTTTGTTGTGACAATAAACGATATTTATTAAGAGCTGAATTTCGAAATTGATAATAGTTTTAATTATTTTTTTGATTGAAACAATAAATTTGAGTTATTGAAATTTAATAAATCGTTTGTTGTGATAATAAACGACATTTATTAAGAGTATAATTCTAAAATTGATAAACGGTTTATTGTTTTTATATTTTTTTTTAATGAAACAGTAAATTTTAATTATAAAAATTTAATAAATCGTTTGTTGTGACAGTAAACGAAATTTATTAAGAGCTGAATTTTAAAATTGATAAACGGGTTATTGTTTTTAATTTTTTTTTAAATTGAAACAATACATTATAGCTATTTAAATTTAATAAATCGTTTGTTGTGACAATAAACGATATTTATTAAGAGCTGAATTTCGAAATTGATAAACGGTTAATAGTTTTAATTATTTTTTTTATTGAAACAGTAAATTTGAGTTATTAAAATTTAATAAACCGTTTGTTGTGATAATGAACGACAATTATTAAAAGCCGAATTTTAAAATTTGCAAACGATTTATTATTTTTTTATTTTTTAAATGCAATAAATAATTTTAGCTATTAAATCTTAAAATGGTATTGCTTTTATTGTTTTTAATTTTTCTTTACTGAACCAGTTAACTTTCGTTATTAAAATTTTAGAAATTGATTGTTTTGATAACGAACGACATTATTATGAGCTTAATTCTAAAATTGATATGGATATTATAGTTTTTTAACTGAAACAATGAATTTCAATTATTAAAATTTATTATTATTTAATTGTATGATGTGATTATGAACATCTTACAAAAGAAATAATGTCAACAATCAATGTAATCAATTATCAATGAAACCTTTACAAATTGAATTAATACAAAATTGATTTTTTTTTAGAAATGTATTGTTTTTATTAAACGAGTTATTGAATTAAAAAACAATTTATTGTTTTTAATAAACAGGTTATTGGATTATAAAGCAATTTATTGTTTTTAAAAAACAAGTTATTGAATTAAAAAAAACTAGTTATTGTGTTTAATAAACAAGTTATTGAATTAAAAACCAATTTACTGTTTTAAATAAACAGATTATAGAACTAAAAAACAATTAATTGATTTTAATAAACAATTTATCGAATTCAAAAACAAATTTATTAAATATGATAAATCGTTTTTAAAAACCTGGTTTGGGTTTTTTAAGTTTCATTAAGGCAGAACTCACACTTTTACTCTCCGTAGAAAAATTATACTAAATATACTTTCATTACATAAATTAGTAACAAATTCATTTTCTGCGTACCCATATGTGCTAGTATCTACATAATATTAAATTTTAACGTAGTTCTGCTTTTTAAAATAATATCATACATCATATAATGTTAAATGATTAAATTTATCAAAGAATTTGGAGAGAAAACGAAAGTTTTGCTGTAACGCTATAAGCGGTTCAACATAGTTTCTTGTATTGCAGTCACCCTTGCCTTCCTATTTGTTGGATTACATACTACTGCTCCTACTGCCCTTTCATTACCACAATTTAATTTTAAGTCTTATTTTCAAACTGACTAATCCATGGATTAAGAATTTTCCACAATCAAAGTGTTTAGTGTTCCAGTTCAGTCCAGAACATTCATAGTCCATGGATTAATTAACTTGTCATTCTCCAATAATAAAAAATAATAAGTAGAGATACATATATACAAAATATTATCCGCTTGGTCCAACAGAGTGCGGACTAGTGATCTTTGAAAAAGTTTGCAAACTTAATTTGACTGTCGTGTTCTTACTTTCCAATAGTAAAGTAAAGAATTGACCAACCTTTCGTTGGCCCGCACACTCTTTGGAAGGCAACAAAAAAAACCAAAAGAGAAACAAGAAGCTAAATCTATGCATTATATACATTATAATACATCAAGATACAAACAAACTATGTAAAGCGATCCCAAACTTCGGCTGTCATACCTACTAGCTTTGAAAAATAGCTTAGGTTTGTATTATATTTGAAAAAATATGTATCAGTGAATAAAAAACACTTATATTTCTAACTCCCTGTCCGCCACCACGTATTGACGTCTCTATATGTATCGAATGAAAGAATACGAGAATTCTTTATCATTTGACTTTAAGCTCCGATCATATTTAACCAAACTCAAAGTATGGGCCACTTTGTGTGTATTTTTGTAAAGCCCATAAATTATCACTGTTGTACAAACGTGGTTCAAATATATTTACTGACTGATTTCTGACTGATTGAATAAACAAGTTATTGAATTAAAAACCAATTTCCTGATTTTAATAAACAAATTATTAAATTAAAAAACAATTTATTGATTTTAATAAACAATTTACTGAATTCAAAAACAAATTTATTAAATATGATAAATCGTTTCTTAAAAAACCTTGTTTGGATTTCTAAGTTTCATTAAGGCAGAACTCACACTTTTTCTCTCCTTAGAAAAATTATAATAAATACACTTACTTTACATAAATTAATAACAAATTCATTTTCTGCATACTCAAATGTACGAGTAGTTACAGAATATTAAATTATTACGAAGGTCTGCTTTTTAAAACAATAACATACATAATATAATGTTGAATGATAAAATTTATTAAAGAATTTGGAGCGACAACGAAAGTTTTGTTGTTCAACATAATTTCTTGAATTACAATCATCCCTGCCTTCCTATATTTTGGAGTACATCCTACTGCTCATACTGCCCTTTCATTACCACAACATTAATTCTAAGTTGTTCACATTGGGTTAAATCTGTAATAAGTTTTTCACATGCTCTGGTTAAATGGATCTAATCAACCAATATTGGCTGATTAGTGGTTTCGATAATTAACAACTCAAACTATGGATTCATTAAATAAAACTGTGGTTAACAAGCAGATTCGCGGATTAACCAGTCATAACAATCTTTGATTAAAGATGATTAGCTGTGAAAAATGTGTGTTTATTATTAAAATACATTTTTTCTCCAAGGAAATATTTTAAAATCGATATTAAATGGGTTTAAATTATCTAAATCGTCAGTAGGTAATCGAAAAATTATCAGGAATGTTGTGGAAAAAATATTACAGCGTAATCTAGTATTCTTTCATTCATGAATGGACCTTTGGAAACAATGCACCTATTATCGATTCCGAGTGACAGAAATATCGAGTACACTTTTATCATTTTAGTTGGCCATCACCTAAATAAAAACCATCATAGCATAAAATTTAACAGAAGGTGTTTTTTGTGAGTGAATAATTTGATGATTAAAAATGTTTTACTTTCTGAAGAACAAGAAAATAACAAAGAATGTTAAACAAAAAACAATAAATAAATTGTGCTGTGCAGTGTGCGTCCCATGGCGGTCGCTTAAAAAAGGTAAGTAAGTAAGTAAGGCAATAAATTATAATTATAATAGCTTTTATTAGATGAATAACAGAGAAACACAAAAATTAACAAAATTTTCCCAACTCCGAAAATATTTTTACTATGTAAATGTTTCTAGTGATTACCAAAAAAACGAATGGAAATCATACTTGGTATTGCAAAAACGATAGTTTAGAAAAAAAAACATGCTCATTTTCAAAGAAACAACTAAATTTTTTAACTTGCCCAAATGAAAACGCAGCATAATTGTTAATTGTTGTTTATGTTTATCGATTTTATAATCCCATTTACTGCCACAATAAACTGTTTATTGTATCAATAAATTGTTTAATCTTCCCAACACGGTTTGTTCAAAAATTTAACGAAGCGTGTTTTCTAAAATTTGCTGTAGATTTGTAATAATAATCTTGTTTGTTAAAATTAATTAATCGTTTATTGTCATAATAAACGTATTTCTTCTTCATTGCAAAAATTTAACGAAGCGTGCTTTATAAATTTACTGTTGATTTGTAATAATAATCTTGTTTATTAAAATTAATTAATCGTTTATTGTCATAATAAACGTATTTATTATTTATTACAAAAATGTAACGAAGCGTGCCTTACAAATTTACTGTTGACTTGTAATAATAATCTTGTTTATTAAAATTCATTAATCGTTTATTGTTATAGTAAACTGTTTATTATTTTAATAAACCCTTTTATTTATGTAATTATCTTGTTAATTAATTTTAATAAACCTTTAATAAATTGCCAAGTTCGTGGCTAGTTAAAAATTAATGAAATAATACAAGATATTATTTTCTCAACAACAGATTGTTTACATCGGGTTAAATTGTAATAAGTTTTTCAAAGGCTCTGGTTAAATGGAGATAATCAACCAATATTGGCTGATTAACGATTTCGATAACTAACAACTCAAACTATGGGTTCATTGACTCAAATGTTGTTGATTAAAAACACTTTTGCGGCTTTATCGGTCACAATAATCATTGATTAAAGATGATAAGCTGAGAACAAACTGGCCCTAAAAGAAGATATTTTTCACTGGGAAATATTTTCAAATTGATATTAAATGGTTTTAAATAATCTAAATCGTCAATAATCCAAAAAAAAAATCAAGAGTGTGGTAGAAAGTATTATTATTTTTGCTATTGTTTTAATTAATAGAACATAAAGTACACAATACTGAATTGATAGATAGACAAGAAAAAAATCAACATAAAACCAAATTTAATTAACTTAAAAACTTCCCGTCCCTATTCCGTATTTTTGTATTCTTTCATTCATGGTGTGAACAGAGCTCAGCAATGTTCGTATAGAGGGAACATTTTTTGACGAACTTAACGAACCAAGTTAAATGACGCCGACTTGCAATTGGCCATAGCAACGAACAACGATTCAGTTAGTAAAAAGAAGCAGCCGCCGCCACATCTTCCAGCAAGCCAGAACAAGTGAGTGAACAAAAAAAATTAAAAAGCCGAACAAGTGAAGAAAAAAGTTAAATGAAAAATTAACAGGATTAATTTAATCCTGTTGGAGGCCTCCACCGAAAATTTTTATTTGTCCACCCAGTCACGTAAGTCATTTTAATATATTTATTTATTCTAAATTATACCTATATAAGCAAAAATTCAATATCGCTGCCATGTGCTGCGTAATACTATGGCGGCCGGCGACAAAATTAATGTAAGTACCTATCTATTTTTACAAATATTTTCGGTCAGAGATATTGTGAAATCACATTTGAAGATTTAATTAGGTTTTTAAATTGAAAAAAAAAGTTATTCCAAAGTTAATTTCCAAAACTTGAAACTCTGTGCTGAAAAGACGACTCCATCAAAATGGCCGCCATGTCTGGCGAAGATAAAATGTTTTTATTGGTGAGCGCATTGCGTTTTTTAATCATAATTATGACTTTTTTTACTACCCACGACGGTTGGCATTATTTTCATGGGAAAAAAACTTGAAAATTGAAAAAAAGTTTTCCAAACTTAATTTCCAAAACTTGAAACTCGGTGCTGAAAAGACGACTCCATCAAAATGGCCGCCATGTCTAGCGAAGATAAAATGTTTTTATTCGTGAGCGCATTGCGTTTTTAATCATAATTATGACTTTTTTTTCTATCCACGACGCCGACGGTCGCCACAATTTCCGTGGGAAAAAAACTTCATAAAATATATGAAAATCAATCTTAATAATTCGATTAAAAAAAATATTTTTGGTAGCATGTAATTTGAAACGAGTTTCATTGTGACTTCCACTTAAAAATGTCATTGTGAACTATAAAGTGAAATGTCAAATTGGTATTCTTCAAAATAAAATTAATTCATATAACTTTAAATCACATTTAATTTAGCTTTTATCGTCGCCGTTGTTGTTTTTATTGGTAACAAAATTAATGCGTCCGACTCCAAAAGATTTTGCTGTTGGATCACCATCAACCGCTGCTTACGAACCTGTGCACTCGATAATTTTGTTAATTAAAAACAACCTACCTTTTTCCAAATCGCAAGTTTTTCCACGGCAAATTGCTGTTTTTGCTCCCTTGGGCAGCTTTAAGTATTCGTGAAAACTCATAAAAGTGGTCAAAATATCAGTCCATGCTTTTCTTAAAAAAATCACTGCCAACGATAACTATTTTCTTCGAGTGAAAACTTTTGTTTCAAGCGTCAATCTCAAGTTTGTGTGCTGTCGGATCTGACGATGCAATTGAGGACATTCGATTGAACCAAAATAGATGCTGCGAATGCTCGATTGTATCGATTAAACTCGATTGTAACAAGTTACTTGCTGGCACCCCAGACTTGGAACAAAATACATTCACCCCTGTTCTGACTTTGATAGGAATCAAATCGTCTTGAGTTGAATCACTAAGAAATAAAAACAAATCTGAGCTTACGAACAATTTTTTTCGAATACATACGGATTTCATTCCAACCGAAAATCGGAACAGGGGTGATAAAAGTTAAAATTTCCTTTGAAACAAAATAACTTCACGTAAATTAAAAATATTTGCAACGAACAACGATTTAGTTACCAAAAAGAAGCAACCGCTGCCGCCAGCCATGGAGAACAAGTTAAATGAAAAAGTTAAATACAAAATTAAAAGGATTAATTTAATCCTCTTGGAGGCCTGCCTCCAAAGTTTAAATTTGTACCCAATCACGTAAGTCATTTTAAGTCATTATATGAAACTAATATATTTATATATTCTATGTTATACCTATACAAAAATTCACTTTCGCTTCCATGTTGCGTATTACTGGCGGCCGACCTATTTTTATAAATATTTTCGGTCCGAGATATTGTGAAATCAAACTATAAAGTTTTAATCAGGTTAATAAATTGAAAAAATATACCTAAAAGTTCATTTCCAAGACTCGCGAAGATAAAATGTTTTTATTGGTGACCGCACTAAGTTTTTTATTCATTATTATGACTTTTATTTCAATCCACCACGGTCAGTATTATTTTCGTGGGAAAAAAAATTCATAAAATATATGAAAATCAATCTTCTTTATAATTCGGATCGTAAAGCACGGGCATGAAGGTCAGACTTGGAACAAAATACATTCACCTTTGTTCTGTTCTGACTTTCGTTCGTACGGATTTGACTTATAACTATAATAGAACCTTCAGATTTTCGTTTTGAGTCAAATCCCTACCAATTCAAAAACAAAAATAAATGTTCTGAGCTTATAAAAAATTACTTTTTGAATACATACGGATTTATTCCGACCGGAAACAGGGTTGACAAAATTTTAATTTTCCTTTGAAATAAAATGACTTCACGTGAATTAAAAATGTTTGCAGAATAGGCCTTAAAGTAATACTACTAATCCATATGAAGCCAAGAGAACCAAGATGATCTCGCTGATTAAATTAAAATATTGCGTTTTTGGAATAATTATTCTATCTAACTGATTGAAGTATCATATATATAGGTAGAGGGCTCGAAGCTGTACCGAACCAAGTCATAATTTTTTTTTTTGCAAATTTTTGTGAATATTTTTCAACTCAAGTTTTTCATTTTTAAATAAAAGAGTTATAATAATAATTTAGTTTAGAGAATAAACTTGTCCTTTTTACGAGTAAAATATTCATTAATTAATGGCAGTTTATTTACTAATCCTCTTATTACCGTCGAATTTTCTTTTTTTTGACTTGGTTCGGTTCAGCTGTGAGTCCTCCATATGTAGCTACTAGTTGCAAAAAATTCAACAATAGTTTTTCACGTTTTTAAAAAACAATGCAAATAAATCATAAGATCGCTCTGCTTCTCATGGCCTCATTTAAATTTGAAAGAACATATATGTTCCTACATGTAACTAAAAGTACTTTTAAACATTTTTACAGATTTTTTAACGGAAAAGTACGGTATCCCAGCGAGGTGTTGCACAGCAGTCATCAAAGTTATTTAAAGCGTAAGTTATTATAATTTGTATATATTACGAACACATTATAAATTTTTCGTGACAAAATCTTCCTTTCCTCTTTTTTAAGACAAAATTTTTAAATTTGTTTCTTTGACAAATTCTTGGTCTTTTTTGGCTTAATATTTCTTAGTGTTTATCTCGCAAAGAGTCTTTTTTTATGAAAAATTTGACCTCTCTTTTTCTCGAAAATTTTTCTAGGTCTTTTTAAGAAAAAATTTCTGAGTCATTTTTTTGGAAAGACAGATTTTGAACAAAATACAATATTTAATCAACTTCGTTTGGAATAAATAAGACAATAAAAAGAAAGTTGAACCCTATACATAAATAAGTAAAAAAGATTTGAAATTTTCCTTTTAAAAATACAGTTGATGACGGATATAAGAAAGTCAAAAAATCCAAAGAATTCCTTTCTTATATCTGTGTTTTATGAAATATTGTATATAACAAAGAAATTTTCTTTTATTAGTCAAATGCATAGTAAGAAAGTAAATTTCCTTCAAATATAACTAAATCATTTAAATTAAGTTTCCAAAGCATTGATTGAAATTAATGTATCCTGTATTTGCCTTAATTTATAAAAAAATATCGCTCATAACATTTCATTCTAAAAGCAAACATTAAACTAAATTAATTTCTTCCAAAATCGCTTTAACACGGGATTATTCATTATAGCCGTTTAATTTTATATGCATTGAGACTAATTTTCTACCAGAATAAGTTTCTGGTACAAGTTATAAGATTCAACTTTATGGGAATGTGCAGGGTGTTTTAGAATGTCTGTGTTTTAAACGAGTTTTTCTTATATTCATCATCAAATGTACCTGTTTTGGTAGGTACATAAATTAATGGTTAAAATTTTGTGATTTAAAACTTTTTTGCTTATAAAATTGATCAACCATGTTAAGTTTCACAAGGATCAGCATTATTCTATGCTAAGAAAAGTTTAACCAATTGAGCTTTAGAATGCAAAAATAATTTTTTTTTTCAAAATAATTAACTGATGAGTCAAAATCATTACAGGAAGGTAGGCCATTGAAAGAGTACTTTGCTGAAAAAATCATTTTTCAATAGATTGGTATGATTATTACAAATATTATTTTTATATCTTTTACAATATCAAGGGTAGGGTATAGCAGCAAAGCTGTAAATGTTTTCAACATTATTTTGCGTGGTTTGCTGTTATACCTACTCAACCTATACTTTCCTTTTACTTAATTTTTAAAACAAAATTTCAACAAACCTTAACATAAAATGAGACTTATTTTGCTTTGATACTGGATTTAATTTCGTATACTATTCTTCTGTGTTAAGAAGAAAAAACGCATCTGCATTTTTGACATTTCGAGATAATCGCGTTTTTCTGTTTTTATCTCTATCTTTTCTGTTTTGTTGATGAATGTTTTTCTGTCGTATTTACAAATAAATCAATTTTTTTTTGCTTAGATAATTCTAAGATGTACAAATGCTTGTATGGGAGTCACTTTTTTTCTTAAAATAAGTGCTAAGACGGCAATTTTTCTTAAAAATTGCAGGGTTCTTTGAGCGAACATCATTTTTTGGAGCGTTTTAGACATTACAAAAGCGAGTTAGGGCTTTTATTTTTAAAGAATAAAATAGCAAACATATCAAAGAGGTCAAAACTGGCCCTAACTAAAAACAGCCAAAATGTCAGTTACGTTTTTCCTTCTTAACACGGCAATATTCTTATCCAAAAAAAAAAACAAGCAGACACTAACATATCCTCCAGCTAGCCAGAACAAGTGAAATAAAATATTAAAAAGCCGAACAAGTGAAATAAAAAAGTTAAATACAAAATTAACAGGATTCATTTAATCCTAGTGGAGACCTCCACCAACAAAATTAATTTTGCCACCAATTACGTAAGAAATAAGTAAGACAATTTCTGCTTTGATACCGGATTTATCTTCGTATCTTACTTATCTTATCCATTGAAAAGAAACTATGTAGGTCTTAATTAAATAAAAGCGTATAAATTGTTATTATTGGTATTAAAATCAAATTTAAACAAATATTACGGTCATGAAAATTCCACAAATTAATATTGGTCACCATTTGCCACCTTTGAAGCAAAATGATATGACTAACATTAAAAATGTTTGCAGAATAGACCTGAATAGAAAACTATTAAACGATATGATAGGATAAAATATATACAAGTAACTAAAAGTACTTTTAAAACTTTTTACAGATTTTTTTAACGAAAAGGCGTAGTGTCTCAGCAGGGTGTTGCAGCAGCTGTCAAAATCATTGCTCCTGAGAAATCTCAAAAGTTAATGCAAAGATGTGAAGATTTTGGCTGAATCACTGAAATCTGGCATTTTTTTCACTGAAAACATATAACTACCTAGTTACAAGATCGAATCCAAGCTAAGTCTATTGCTAAAGGCCGTTTTTTAGTCCGTAAGTCATCATATTTTTTATATATTACATTAACATATAAAATATTTTTGCTGGCTTTCAATTCGTGATGGTCAGATTTTCTCGAAAAAAATTTTAAGTCTTTTTTTGACTAAATTTTTCTTTCTCTCGAAAAATTTTTAGAGTCTTTTTTAAGAAAAAAAGTCTTTTTCTCTTGAAATCGTATAGCAGCAAGCTGTAAAAGTTTTCAACATTCTTTTGCGTGGTTTGCTGCTATACCTACCAAGCTTACTTTCCTTTTACTTGCGTTTTAAAACAAAATTTTCACAAACTTTAATATACATGCATTCATCAGACTTAGTCTGCCTTGCATCCGAATTTGCTTTAGTATCATCCTATTCTTATCCTTTGAAAAGTAGGACTTATTTAAACAAAAGCATAGAATGTTATAAATAATCAAATTTAAACAAAGATTATAGAACTATTAATTGATATGAAACCATGAGAACAAGATGACCTAGCTGATTAAATTGAACTTTTTGTTTTTGAAATAGATAATTCTATTAATTGAAGTATCATATAGCTATCTACTATATCTAAAGAAAATATTTTTTTTAGATATAGTATAGTTTTTGTCGTTTTTAGAAAAGTGAACAAAATCCAGTAGTTTGCTATGCTCCTCATGGTCTCTCTTAAAGTTCAAATATCTGTATACAAGTAACTTAAAGTACTTTTATACAATTTACAGATTTTTATAAATGGAAAAGTGAGGTGTCCAAGCGAGGTGTTGCAGCAGCTGTCAAATCAACATTTAAAACGTAGGTAAGTCATTATAATTTATATATATTACGAGTATTTAAATTTTGTATTAATAATAGTAATAATTATAATAATGATAATAATAATAATAATAATAATAATAATAATAATAATAATAATAATAATAATAATAATAATAATAATAATAATAATAATAATAATAATAATAATAATAATAATAATAATAATAATAATAATAATAATAATAATAATAATAATAATAATAATAATGATAATAATAATAATAGTAATAGTAATAATAATTATAAGTTCAAAAGTGTCGTAGTCTTTTTTTGAAAATTCTCTAATTTTGTCATTTTAAAAGCGTTTTAGACTATTGAATAAATAAAATTTTTCATTGCTAACTATACCGATTTCCGGTTAGTGTTGACGCAACGTCACATTTAACGACGTTTGGAACTTAACTGATGATAAATTCAAATAATCTAAATATTGAATTTGTGAGTTAATTGAACTATCTAATTGACCTATTTTTGGACTTTTTTGTAAAAAAAATGTTCATGTGCTGTTAAAACCTTCGAAGTACGAAGGATAGCGTTGCGAAAACACAATGTGAATTTTCTGGAACACCAAAAGCTTTTCCAAATTTGTTTAAGATTTCCTATAATTGCACAAAGAGCAGACTGTATGTAACATTTTAAGTTTCTAAGTTAACTAGAACTGGTAGCCACCGGAAATGGGTCAAAAAAACAAATGAAGCGTTTAGAAGATGAAGGCGCTAAGTGACATTTTCAAAGTTTTGAGTAATCAGCTTTTGATATATAACATTTTTGGTAAAAACCTTAAAAATAATATACGGCCAATTTAAAAGTAACATAACTCAAGTGTTTTTAATACTTATATTCTTCTTTGTTGAAAACAAAGGACTTGCGAGTTATTTACAGTTTTGTGTAGTTAATATCTTTATCGACGAACTTTACTGTGATTTTTTAATTATTTTTCTCATAGAGGTCTTATGTGGCATCTATGTACATATGGTGGGCTCACAGCTGTACCGAACCAAGCCATAATTTTTATTTTGCAAATTTTTGTGAATATTTTCCAATTCAAGTTTTTCATTTTTAAATAAGAGAATAATAATTAAAATTTAATTTAAAGAACAAACCTTAGATTATCCTTTTATGAGTAAAATATTCATGAATCAATGGCAGTTTATTTACTAATCCTCTTATTATTTTAGAATTTTATTTTTCTGACTTGGTTCGGTTCAGCTATGAGCCCTCCATATAACTCTTATGATTTATTTATTTTGACCTGTTTTTTCTCTTTAATTTTCATCAGCACCTGTTAAATTAGCATTGGAATAGAAATATGATCTACCTCCACTGGAATGAAATTAATTTGCTCATTTAAATTTTAGAAACTGAGAAACTTATAGATTTCATATAATATGAATGGGTAATTGTATCCATTGCTCACATATCACCTTCGTGCACATAATAAAGTAAAATAAAACGTTTAAGTAAAATTGTTTTTGCATATAAATGAAGGTCTTAAGCACGCTCAAAACATTTTTCCAGTTAGTTTGTTGAGTTGCATATATAACACTTTCATCCTTTGCTAAATTTGAATCGAGAAGTGCAGATGAGATGGAAATTTAAGTTTTAATATAGGGCCTTCATCTGTACGAAAAAACGATATGTCAAAAAATGTCACTTAGCACCTTCATCTTCTTAACGCTTCAATGTGTGTTGTTTGAAAAAAAGTGTCAGTGTACTTTTGCAGTTTTGTCTAAAATGCAGATGTTAATAGAAGAGCAAGATATTCAGTAGTTAAGATGTTTGAATGATTTTTACAAATAATATTGTAAAGAGAACTAGGAAAAACGCTTCAATTCAATTTTTTTTCATTTGTTTCTTTATTTTTAGCTTATGATTCTCATGTAACCGAAGCCATTCAAGAAGATATAAGGTTTGACATTAAAACCTATCTATATTCTACAGCATCGATAGTTATTTAATAATGTTATAATATTATATTAAAAAATACTTATATATTACTTAATTATTTTTAGTTCAGACAAAAACTATAGACAAGAGTAGTCAAATTTAACAAAATGATTTGCTTTATCTGTAAGGTTAGAATTTCATCGGTAAACTTGTTTATACAACACCTAAAAAAAACACATGATCTGAGTACTTATAGTAATTTTAAATGTAGGGAAAGTAGTTGCTCACAAGAGTTTCAAAATATAAGTAGTTTTAAGAGACATATAATCAGAAAACATGACGGAGGTTCAATACCCAACGTGAATAGTACAGATAATTTTGATAAACAAAATGATGCACCTCAAAATCATTTCTGCGAAAAAAACCAAATATCTAATAGTTTAGAGGAAAGCTCAGAATCACGCGAAAGTTATATTCATGAAGCAGAAAGTGTTGAAACCAAAGAATTACCTATAGAAGACAGTCTTAATAATATGTTCACCTCTGCTACGCGTTTTGTATTGAAAATGCATGATAATAATAGTTTTTCAAGAAAAAATATTTAAATTCAAGAGGATATACAAAAATGTATCTTAAATCCAATGCTTGAATTATTTAGATCATTTTCAAACGAAAAATTGGCAAAAACGAACATGAAAGTTCATAATGAATTTGTCAGTCTATTATCAAAGTGTCGTAACCCTTTTAACTATTGCAACACCGAGTATAAACTATTTGAATGGCTTAAAAAAGAAAATTTTTTGGGCAGTTTATATGAATTTTCGGTAAACAATGAAATCAGTACAGTTTTTAAGAACGGATGTCTTGCGTATGATGAGAAAAACACTAAAGGAATATTGATGCCTCTAAAATTTCAATTTAAAAAATTTTTTGAGGTCGAAAACATCTTAAATAAAACGAAACTTCATATGGAAACATTAAGTAAAGAAAAAAAAATTTCAAATTTTGTTCAAGGTGAGCTTTGGAAGAAAAAAATTGAAAAGTATCCGGGAAAAGTTCTAATTCCATACTTTTTATATACCGATGACTTTGAAATTAATAACCCTTTAAGCTCTCATGCAGGTGTTCACTCGATATGTAATATTTACTATTCATTTCCTTGTCTTCCTTGGAAAGAATCAAAGTTGGATAGTGTTTTTTTAGCAGGAGTTATTAAAACAAAGGATCTCAAAACATTTGGCAACGAAAAATGTTTTCAATCATTAATAAATGATCTAAAGAGTCTTGAAGTTGATGGTGTAGAGATAAGCTTAGGCAACGAGATAAAAATAAAAGTATATTTTATCTTAGGTCTTGTGTTAGGGGATAATTTGGGCTTAAATACTGTTTTGGATTTTAATAAATCATTTTCAAGCAACTCTTTTTGCAGGTTTTGTAAAGTAAAAAAAATAGAAACGCAGTCGTTGGCAATTGAACGAAATGATTTGTTGAGAAATCGTTCAAACTACGAAGAAGATCTTCTTCTTAACAACCCTTCTGAAACGGGTATACAAAACTATTCACAACTTAATGAAATTCCATCGTTTCATGTCGTAGAAAATTATTGCGTGGATCTTATGCATGATGTTTTTGAAGGAGTTTGTCATTACGACATTTGCCATATAATTGAATATTTCATTAACAAAGCTAAATATTTTAACCTGGAAACTCTTAATTTAAGGAAACGAACATTTCAGTATGGTGCAATTGAGATTGACAATATTTCAGGTGAAATAAAAATCGGCCAATTAAAATGTAAACATCTAAAAATGACTGCACGAGAAATGATGACATTTGTTTCTTTTTTTCACTTAATGATTGAAGATTTAGTGCCACATGATGATGAAGTGTGGCAATTCCTTCTTAATTTAATTGAAATAATTGATTTATTGCTTGCAATGTTAAAATTAAAAATTGAAAACCACAACAACGATTATGTTCGTCTTTTTAATGACAACTTGAAACCAAAGCATCATAATTTAACTCATTATCCCAGTGTCATTAAACAGTCAGGGCCTGTTCGTAGTTTTTGGTGTTTTAAATTTGAAGCTAAACACAAACAATTTAAGCTTTATTCCCATGCTATCACATCTCGTAAGAACATTTGTTTGACCTTAGCGAAAAAATACCAACTTAAGACTGCATTTAAGTTTTTATCAAATATTGATAATAATTGCATTTGTTACTTTGAAATATATGACAAACATAAAATCGAAAGTGATTTTACGAATTTAGTATCAGAAATACTAAGAGTCTCTAAAACAGATATAGAATTTTTCTCTAAAGCAAAAATCGAAGGTTATAAATACCAACAAAGTTTTTATATAGCGCGATCTAGAGCTGATATCGAGTTATACGTTATAGTTGACATAGGTCTTTTGAAAAAAAGTCAAGTTTTTTTGTTTTGCCAAAAACTAAATAGGATCCAGTACAACCCAAGTATATTATCATTTGAAGTTGACGAAAAACAGTTGGGTGCTTTTTCTATAATTTTTGGCAATGAAATTGTCGGCCCACCAACTAATTTGATAAAAACGGCTACCGGAAAAACTTTACTAAGAGTTAAAGAGTATTATTTTTCACAATAGGCAAAAAAATCATCTCAAATTTTTTACTAACATAAGATAAAGTATTATTAGAGAATGTATATAGGTATCTAGGTCCCAATTCCGCAAGTCTGATTTTACTCTGTGTACACATACAATTGTTAAATATATTTTCGTTTTCAAAATATTAACATTTAATTATGCTTGACCAATTAAAAAACCACTCATATTTTGATATTTAATAGAATAATTATCTAACTAAAATCATTTTGCGGATTTGAGATCTGGGCTTTAGTTTTAGTTGTCTAGAAGATATATGTAATATTTTTTGTAAATTATTTTAATATTTTGAATGTCTTGTAATGTTTTAATGTTTTTAATAAATTAATAATAGTTGTCTATACGAAAACAGAATTTAAAACTAAAAATGGCAACGCTTGATATATCTGTGTGTGAAAATGGGTTGGAGGAAGTATTAGTCGATGAAGTAGAGGTCGATGAAGCAGAGGTCGATGCACTAGAAGTCAATGAAGTAGAGGTCGATGAAGTAGAGGTCGATGAACTAGAGGTCGATGAATTAGAGGTAGATGACGTGGAGGTTGATGAACTACAGCTCAGTGAAGTGCAGGTTGAATCAACTGATGAAAGGGAAAGCATTCCGACATTTTCAGAAGCAGAATTTCAAACATTTTTGGGCGACAAAACGATACCAACGAATGTTAACATAGATCCATGCAAGGAAATAAAGGATTTACTGGCAAAATGGGGCCTAATAGAATTACTTGAGCATTTCAAAAGTAAGTTTAAATTAATTTTTTAATAATTAATTTATTTTCATCAATGTTTTGCAAACAAATTTTCTAAGTCTTTTTTGGAAACATTTTTTGCCTTGATATCAATCATTTTTCTTCCTTTTTTTCGAAAAAATACTAAAAAGTTTTTTGCGGGCAAACATTTTTCTTTTTCTCCAAAATTTTTTAGTCTTTTTTTAGCAAAAATTTCCAAGTCATTCTCGAAAATTTTCCTAAGTTGTTTTTAAAATAGAATTTCCTAAGTGTTTTTCTTGAAAATTTTTCGAAGTCTTTTTTACTAAGACTTTTTCTCGAAAAGTTTACCGTCTTTTTTAAGAAAAACTTTGTCATTTTTTCGAAAATTTTTCTAAGTCTTTTTAAAGAAAAAATTTCTGTGATTTTCTCGAAAATTGTTCTTTTATGGGAAAAAACTTTGTCATTTTCTCGAAAATTTTTCTGTCTTTTTTACTACGTGATTTTCTCGAACATTTTTTTAAGTCTTTTTCACTTAATCTTTTTCTCGAAAATTTTTCTAAGTCTTGTTTAAGAAAAAATGTCTCATTTTCTCGAAAAATTTTCTAAGTCTTTTTAAGAAAAAATGTTTGTCATTTTCTCGAAAATTTTTCTGAGTCTTTTTTAAGAAAAACTGTCATTTTATCGAAAATTTTTCTAAGTCTTTTTTAAGAAAAATATCTGTCATTTTCTCGAAAATTGTTCTTTTATGAGAAAAAATTTGTAAGTCATTTTCTCGAAAATTTTTCTAAGTCTTTTTTACTACGTCATTTTCTCGAACATTTTTCTAAGTCTTTTTTACTGAGTCATTTTCTCGAAAATTTTTCTGTCTTTTTCTCGAAAATTTTTCTGTCTTTTTTAATAAAAAATTTCTGTCATTTTCTCGAAAATTTTTCTAAGTCTTTTTTACTAAGTCTTTTTCTCGAAAATTTTTCTAAGTTTTTTTTAATAAAAAATTTCTGTCATTTTCTCGAAAATTTTTCTAAGTCTTTTTTACTAAGCCTTTTTCTCGAAAATTTTTCTGTCTTTTTTAAGAAAAAATTTCTAAGTCATTTTCTCGAACATTTTTCTAAGTCTTTTTTACTAAGTCTTTTTCTCGAAAATTTTTCTAAGTCTTTTTCAAGAACAAATTTCTAAGTCATTCAAGTCTAAGCTTCGAGATAAGAACAATACATCCATAAGTAATAATTTAATTTAAAACTTTATAAAATTTATGAAGTGGTAAGAGAACCTTTACTATTTTAGAATTTAAAAAAAAAAACAAGGAAAAAAATTTATTGAAAACTTGTTGACAATACAAATTATTTAAAATTCAATTTTAGCTCAAGAATTAGATATTGAAGTTTTGAAAAATTTGGAGTGTCACCACCTTGCTCAAATTCTAAAGCCCTTCAAATACCGAACCTTAATTATGTTCGAATCAAAGCTAAGAGAATGGCGAGAGTTGATTGGAATGCCCCTTTTCATGTATTCCAACTCGGAATGTGGTCCATTTCGTAATATCACTACTTGTTTATCAGAAGCATCCTCACCTTATCACCTTTCAACAAGATCGAATACACGCAGCTGTCCAAGTTCGCCAACAAGTGCTTTCGAATCTGCCTCTTCAATTTCCCTAGCAACAATTTTGAACAGTAACTTAAAAAGTAGTTCACTGGTTGAAATTTATGAACAAAATAAAAAATTCAACAATCAGCAAAGAACACAATTGATTACAGCAATTGCTAGTTATTTTGATCACAACAAAATTCATTTAGATTTACATTCAAGTTACGCCATTGAAAAAGAAATAATGGAAAGATTTCCTTCTGAGCAATTGGTAAACTGTTTATTTCTATTCTGTTACTTTCTCTTATTTTTAATGTCAATTAAATATTATAAGGTATATTATCGCACTGGTAAAAGAGGAAAAATTTATAATAAATTCTGCAACTTGAAATTCTCAAATAAGACGACGATGGAGAAAACTTTAAAGCCTTCAACAAGCAAGACCGAAACAACAGATTACAGTTTGGATCTAGGTTTGTTCAATTTTGAGTAAGACAGCCACCCCAATTCTGACCTTCGTTTAGATTCGTACGGATTTGAATCTGACTGGAAGTCAGAACAGGGGTGTGCATTTCAATTCTTCGTTAGATTTGTTTTGATATGATAGGTGTCACAAAAGTAATGGTCAAAACTTATTTAGTTCACAGATAATAAACAGCTATAATATTGTTTTAAAAACAATCATTGTTTTAAGAACAATCATTGTTTTTAAAACAAACTGTTTTTTCTAAGGCTTGATCTTGGATTATCAGATGGGTACAAAACCATAATAGCTTTTTTAAGGAACCAAAAATATATTTCCCAGTCTCGATTACTTACTATTTAGGTTTGGTATGTACTAGTAACTCTTTTATAAGATGACCATTTCTTTCGGGATTCCCTGCATGAACATTTTTACAACTAAAAACGTTTTTTTTTGTCATTCTCTTACTCTAAATTGAACAGCTTTCATTATGATGAACACACTTTTCATAGATAATTGCATTGATAACGAATTCTAATTTTTAGTTCCCGAAGAAGATTCGGAGCAAACTATTAGATCCTTGAAATATGACAAATTATCGGGGGAAGCATTAGACCGATGCTGGAAAGCGTGTACAAATACAAGGCTTTTAGATATTAAGAACTCTTCCTCTACTTCTCAAATACTATTCAAGTGGCCAAACTATAAATGTCCTACTGGCTATCGTTTCGTAAGTTTGAAATTTGTTGGATGCCGTTAAAATAGTTATAAAAAAAATACATTAATTCATTAGATTGACATGGACTTTAGCTACTTATATAAAAATGCCGATTCATTTTTGGATAATTGGGAGCAACTTAAACAGCAGATTTTAAAGTTTCTTCTGACTGATAACCATGTGAAGGATAAAAGTACTCTCGAAGTTTTGACACAATTGTCATTAAATCAAACAGATACAAGCAGAACCGCCAATAGTAAGTTGTCGGTAACTAAATATGTTTTTATATTTGCATGTCAATGTAAAAATATATTGTTAGCAATTTGGTTTTCATCATGATTTTCAAATATTATATCCCAATATTTTGACGCAGTAAAGTTTTTATTTAAAAGTTTTTTAAGATTTGCTTGAAGTTTTTTTCTGTTCTATCTATCACTAGCCACCTGGTTATTCTTTATTTTGGGGTTTAATCGAAACACAGAAATTTGGCCCAAGGTCACACTGAACACCAAATTTCTGTTTATTTTTATTACATTTTAAATTTTCTTGATTATATGAAAAATCAATTTAATTTGAAACTTCAATAAAGTTTTTATATTACCAGATTGCGACGATGCAGCTATATTGTGGGCGCTACACGGATATTTCGTTCCATATCAAAAAGTTGCAAGGAAGAGCAATGAAGGAAGGAAAAGCATGACACGATTTAGTATCAAAGACTCACAAAATGCATTTGTTTGGGTCGGTTCAACAATCCAGGAGATTGAGGACCATATCGGATACTTAAACGAAAAGTCTGAAAATGTTCAACCCTTCATCGTTTTGCATGGCAGTTCAATACTGGACTTTAATGATGTTTTCCTGTATTTTGATGGGGTAAAGTTTGTATTTAAAAGCTTTTTAAGAGCAGTAGACATTTGTTTTAAGATCTTTTATCTATTCAATCTTCAATATCCCTTAGCTTGTTCCTCATTTTGGGGTTTTATAGAAACAAGATATTTAAAAAAAAATAAAAAAGAAATTTGTACAAAAACTCATATCTTGCTGAGCGAGATAAAATCAATGCATATATAATAATTTATTTTAAAATTTTGTATCTCTTCAATCTTCAATACACATTAGCCTGTTCCTCATTTTGGGGTTTTAAAGAAACGAAATACTAAAAAAAGTATTACGTATAAAAACTTACTATGTTCCTTAACGACATAAAAACAATTCTATTATAAAATCAAACGAGATAAAAACAATCTTACGCAAATTTGATACAAAATAAAATGTTAAAAGCAAAACAAACAAGTTAATCTCTTTTTCAGTTCTGACTTCTCGATTTTCAGCATAAAGTTTATATTTTGAGCAGAGATATGGTTTCAGTTTGAGAAGCAAGATAAGATGACTCTTTGGTACTGTAAACAGGTTTGTAACTGGAAGTTTTGAATCCCCTTTAATTTTAACAATATTAATAATGCGATTTCTTTTGTAGGCTTCCGGTGAATCTAATGCTGAACGTACACGATGGACAAATCGCCGTAATGTCTGCCATTATAATTCCATATTTTTGTCATAAATCAAGTTTATGACAATGAATGGCTAATATATCGCAGATATAATGGATTTCTGTCAATTGTGTTAGTACAACATTATGTTTGATTTATGGGACTGACAAAACGCCATTATTTCTGCAGAAATAATGACATTTTGTCAGTAGTGTAAATCAGCAAAAAGGAGGCAGGCTTATTTCAATAAGCCCGTTTGTCATTTTGATAAAGGGTTTATTAATTTAACAAACCAAATTATTAAATGCATCCATTTATTTGATAAACTGGTTTGTTAAATCAATAAATTCATTTATCAATTTAATAAACGGGTTTATTGAATTTATAAACGAAAATAATAAACGGTTGTTTGTATTAATAAACGCGTTTATTAAATCAATAAACTCCCGTTTCTTGTTGTCAATAAACGGTTGTTTGTATTAATAAACACGTTTATTAAATCAATGAACTCCCGTTTATTGTCGTAACAAACGCATTTATCAATTTAATAAATGGTTGCTTGTTTTAATAAACACGTTTATTAAATCAATAAATTACCGTTTATTGTCATAACAAACGCATTAATCAATTTAATAAACGGTTGCTTGTTTTGATAAACACGTTTATTAAATCAATAAATTCCCGTTTATTGCCGTAACAAACGCATTCATCAATTTAATAAATGGTTGCTTGTATTAATAAACACGTTTATTAAATCAATGAACTCCCGTTTACTGTCGTAACAAACGCATTTATCAATTTAATAAATGGTTGTTTGTTTTAATAAACACGTTTATTAAATCAATAAATTCCCATTTACTGTCGTAACAAACGCATTAATCCATTTAATAAACGGTTGCTTGTTTTGATAAACACGTTTATTAAATCAATAAATTCCCATTTATTATCGATACAAACGCATTCATCAATTTAATAAACGGTTGTTTGAATTAATAAACACGTTTATTAAATCAATGAACTCCCGTTTATCGTCATTACAAACGCATTAGTCAATTTGATAAACGGTTGTTTGAATTAATAAACACGTTTATTAAATCAATAAATTCCCGTTCACTGTCGTTATAAACGCATTTATCAATTTAACAAACGGGTTTATTGCATTTTAGAATTAAATAATAAACGGTTGTTTGTATTAATAAACACGTTTATTAAATCAATAAATTCCATTTATTGTCGTTACAAACGCATTAATCAATTCAATAATCGGGTTTATTGCATTTATAAAACAAAATAATAAACGGTTGTTTGTTTTAATAAACGGTTTATTAAATCCAAGCATTTCTATTCACTGTCATTATAAACGCATTTATCAGTTTAATAAATAGGTTTATTACTTTCTTAAATGATAATAATAAATGAATATTTGTTTCTATAAACGAGTTTATTATATCAATAAATGACTGGTTTATTGTTTTTATAAACTCATTGTTTAATGTGCAATGGTTGAATCGAATTGAATGAAAATAACAAACGGTTTGTTAAATTAACAATCGTTTATCAATTCTATAAACGACATTTTATTGTATCAACAAACGAGATTATTGGTTGAATTTTAAGAAACGGTTTATTGTGACAATAAATATTTTGCTTGATTCTACGTACCTTTTTGGTTCAGTGTGACTAACAGATTAGCGGGAATATCAATATCGGATCGGGTGTGCGGGATAGCCAAAGTTTGACGCTTACGCTCCCTCGACACTGCTTTCCTCATCGATTCCAAGTCAGGAATACGGGCCAGAGAAGGTCCGGAAACACCTTCCAAAGCCCGTAAAGCTACCGTCCTTGGAGTCTCTGTTGAAGCAGTGGCTTGGATCTTTACCGTCTGCATCAATCCGGCTATTTCGCACAATACTGGGGATGGACCATGATTGTGCTTAGCAGTCACAATGGTCTCCGTTTCCATTGTGACTGCCCTTCCACGACACCTATCCGACTTATATTTTTCACATCTCCAACTAGTTTTCAAGGTTTCACTTCTGTGTTTAACATACATGAAACCTTCAAACGTGAGTTTATCCTCACCCCGCTGAGATCTAACAAATTCCATTGTAAATATTTAAAAAAAAAAATTCCGCAAAAAAAGTTTCAAGAACACGTCTTATCACTTTGAATGTAGAAAAAAGAGTGAAAAATAAATATTGATTGATTTGAATTTAAATAATATTTATTTTCAAAAAGCGGGACTGTTGTTCGTTTTTGAATTTCTTAGTAAATATACATTCTAGAAGATTGAAATATTTTGTATAGTCTAAGATGAGCCTAAGAAAGCTCCCAAATTTTTTTTAGGGGGGTGTCCTTAACAGGGGCTTGAAATTCCAGGGGGAATAAAATGGCAATCCTATACTGGGTTCAGGGTCGGGCAATTTTTTCATTGAGAAGTTTCAAGCCTCCTGTTAATGGCACCCCCCCAAAAAAAATTTGAGAGTTTTATTAAGCTTATCTTAGACTACACAAAAAATTTCCATCTTTTAAGTTGTATAGTTGCTGAGAAATTTGGAAAAGAATTGCTCACCCCCGATTTGGACATTTCTTCATGAAAATTATTCTCAATCTTGCATTCGAAAAATGTCCAAATCGGGGGTGAGCAATTCTTTTCCAAATTTCTCAGCAACTAAACAACTTAAAAGATTGAAATTTTTTGTCTGTGAAGAAGTTAAGAAAAAAATTTTTCCTTTGGCCAGGTTCCAGACCCACCTCCAGAACCTCCTCTGTTAGACCTTACTCCAGCAGAAACATCACCAGCAAAATCTATGAAAAAGTTACAAAATTTTTTTTTTTCCTTTGTCCAGGTTCCAGACCCACCTCCAGAACTTCCTCTGTTAGACCTTACTGCTTCAGAAACACCACCAAAAAAAATCTATGAAAAAGTAAACAAAAAGTGTTTTTCCCTTGTCCAGGTTCCTGACCCACCTCCAGAACTTCCTCTATCAGACCTTCGTCCATCAGAAACACCACAAAAAAATACAGTACGCCCTCGGTAAAAGCAACCCTCGATAAACGCAATACCTCGGTTAAAGCAACACCCAAATTTCTACCATTAGAGACTCAGTAATTGCAACTTTTCAAAAAAGTGTGACTCAGTAAACGTAACTTTCCATGCAATTACCTTGTAACGTGGCCTGTTTGCGTATTCATAGTAAAATACCTACATCATAACAAAATAATATTTATGCATAATACCTTAAAATATAATAACAAGATACTTACTAACTAAGATAACTAACCATAATACTAAACTACTCAAAACAAACTACAACTGACCATAATACCGTCATAAATCCCACAGGGAAGAGGTGATCATACACACCTTCTCTATCTATCTATGAAAAAGTTACAAGAAATTTTTTCCTTTGTCCAGGTTCCAGACCCACCTCCAGAACCTCCTCTGTTAGACCTTACTCCATCAGAAACACCACCAACAAAATCTATGAAAAAGTTAAAAAAAAAATCCTTTGTCCAGGTTCCGGACCCACCTCCAGAACCTTCTCTGTCAGACCTTACTCCTTCAGGAACACTACCAAAAAAATCTATGAAAAAGTTAAAAAAAAAAGTTTTCCTTTGTCCAGGTTCCAGACCCACATCCAGAACCTCCTCTGTCAGACCTTGCTCCTTCAGGAACACCACCAAAAAAATCTATGAAAAAGTTAAAAAAAAATGTTTTCCTTTGTCCATGTTCCAGACCCACCTCCAGAACCTCCTCTGTCAGACCTTACTCCATTAGAAACACCACCAACAAAAATCTATGAAAAAGTTAAAAAAAATTTGTTTCCTCTGTCCAGCTTCCAGACCCACCTCCAGAACATCCTCTTAGGCATTAATTCATTAATTCACCAGACACACCACCAAAAAAAATCTAGGTTTAGAAAATTAAAAAAATTGTTCCTTTGTCCAGGTTCCAAATCCACCTCCACTCTATTAGTCCATCAGACATTCCACAAAAAGAATCTATCAAAAAGTTAAAAATAAGAAAATAGTTCATTTGTCCCAGTTTTAGACCCATCTCCAGAACCTCGTCTATCAGAATCAGAACATAACTATGCAGATGCACCATACAAAAAATCTATGAAAGTACCTAATTAAAACAAGTTATTATCATGTTATAGAAAAAGTATACACCCAATAAGCGAGATAGACATTTTAATTGCTTGTATGTACATATGTATGCTTTGTATATCTATTTAGATATACAAAAATGTATGTATAAGATTTCCCTGCAAAACCAAAATCATTGTATACCACACCAATAACACTTTAACTTTCGAAAAAATTCCTCATATAAATAATTTTAACGAAAATATTTAATAAACAAACCATACAGCTTTCACATAGCTTTATTTTCGGTATTATTTATTTTTGGGTTCAGTTTCATTTTTGGGGCCAGTTGTCCGGGTATAAGTTGTCCTGGGACCAGCTAAGTCGTTGGACCAACCGCGCGGGTTCAGCTGTCTTGGCACCAGTTGCGCTGTAATCGGCTATACCCAATCCGTTTCCTTACTACCTACTATGAAAAAAAGAAGAGCCAGATACTGGTTTGTAAAAGTATCTATTAAAAAACACTATATTTTTGCAATAATTCTTTTTCTTTATTTAAGAAAACCTACAAATATTGCGAAGCAATTAATCTGTGGGAGCTTACAGCAATATGAACTTATTTCTTGATAAAAAATTCCTACACTCGTCCTCCCAATGAACATTCCATCTGCCAAATAAGACAAAAAGATCTTGGTTTTTATTTGCTCGCTTGGAATGAATGAGTCAATCAATAAAAACTTTTATATGTGTGTCCACAATAATTCAAAAATACTTACGTGTAGTGATCTAAATCCAAATTATTTACAACAAAGAAAATCAATAAAGAAGTGCATTATTTAAATTTTATTTATGTTTCTGGTTCTTCTCAATTTATCATTAGGCTTTATCAGGCAAAATTTCTCGATGATAAATATCTTTTCATATGATAAAAGTTTGACAGACGTTTTCACGTTTTCACTGAACCAGAATCGGAAATTGAGATTTATTACTGAAAAAACTTTTCATCGCGTTTATCATAGAACCGGAATAGCCCCCCAGAACACATAACATCGGTCGACTTGCGGTGGTGTCAGGACCCAAGAGCGCAATTCGCCACTCTTTTCATCTTTTCTTTAATAATTCGATTTGTTGTACCCTTTAACCACCGACAGTCAACCCCTTCGAGAAAAGAGAGAGATCTCTGAACTACTCAGCTCACCAAAACACCCAGACCGAGCTTTCAACTCGATAAGTTCAGAAAAGAACTCAAAAACAAAAACCCGAGTGAAATTCAAAAACAACTCTACTCCTCTCCGAAATTGTCCCCTCACGGCCTTCCTCACCTTTAGGACCGATGTCTACAGATACATCGGCCCATCCAGGCAAGGGTCGAGAGGGGTGTCCGCACACTCGCAATTGAAGGCCTGCTCGTTTGCAACGCTTAGCTCGTCGATGGGGGGGGATCTTTGTTACTTGCAGAACGGACGGTGTTACCTTCTATTTCAGGCCTAAGCCTACGATGTTAATCGGCCGAATATGTTACCATCTTGTAAAATGGTGGGGCCCGAAATTTAGTTCCCGTTTTCTTTTCTTTTTACTTTTCCTTTTGTTTTTCTGCATACTTAGCGGAGGGCATAGGTGATCGTGTCCTCAGAGCGCTTCTTTACCCACCCTTTTGTATTCCCTGATAAAATAAAATGCACGACTGGATCGCACGTACTTGCTCTTATGTTCAAGTTGTGTGGGACTTAAGAACTTTAAAAAAATATTAAAGTAATTATAGAAAAAGTATAAAAAGCATTTAAATTGTTCTTTTAATTGTATAAACAGCCTGATAAATAACTTAGAGCTCAAAAAAAAGTATGCCATCTGATAACTTGAAAAAATATGAATATATGCAAAAAAAAAATTTAAATCGTTGGAGCCGTTTTCTTAAAAAATAATTTTTTATATACAAAATTTTTGTAACATTTTTCAAAAAAAAATTTGGTATGCCAATTTTGAGTATATATTTATATACATTTGAAACTGAAATTTCAAAACAATTCATCAACCCGTTTTTGAAATATTGAATTTTCAAAAAAAAAATTTGAATCTTTTTTTAAAAATCCAAAATTTATTTTTTCAAAAATTTTGGTATTCAGTATTATTTATATTCCAACAAAGCTTTTGTGCAAAAAATTTCATTGAAATCGGATGAGCGGTTAATGAGAAAATCAAAAATCAAAAAAACCGTTATATGGCAGGTACCGTTAATAAATGTTTTTGGTGATTTTTTTTCTTGCTAAAAGGTACATCATATCTACAATAATACACTGATTTTTTTTATCAAAATCGTTGGAGCCGTTTTTGAGATAAATAAGCTTTTCCTTAACGGTTGTATGGCAAATACCGTTATTTTTTGAGCTAAAAAATTTCAATTTCCCTTCTGGAGAGTTACAAAAAAACCTTAAGTTCAAAATTTGAAGTCAATCGCTTCAGTGGGTTAGGCTGTAGGTTGAGGTACAGACAGACAGACAGACAGAATTTTGCCACCCACTTTTTTCGTGTTCTCTATCATCGTAATGTCATGTTTGATTGTTATCTCGAAATATTTTTTTTGCACGAATCCAAAACTTGCCCTGTAGTACCTATATCGCAAGTAAAAAACTTTACCTAGGAACACTCCTACGCCGTTACCTGTGCTCTCAAAATTGTAACGGCCCTCATCGAAAAAGGGAAGTAATTTACTTCCCCTTAAATTTCAGGAACCCTCATCACACCCCTCACTTCCAACTCACTCACTTCCCAAACTTAATTTGTTTACCATTCCATGGTTAGGTTCTTCAAACTATCGTAAAACATGGGCCGCATTTCGCAATCCAAAAATAAAATATTTTAACTTCTAACCGAAAAATTCATCCCTCAATACTATCATATTCAGCGAAATAACAAGATAAAAAAAAATTAATATCTGTACTTTTATAATTTACCATCATAATTTTATTCCGAGAAGAATCTTAAAATTAGTTATTTCTATACAAACTATAATTCATATCATCATCACTCATCGGAATATGTTTATATTGAGGTTTATTACCATACCAAAAAGAAAAATATTGAATAAAAACTATAATGTTCGCATGTCTATACTTCGTTCATTATACCCGTCCCCGAATCCAGTCTCAACAAAAAAATTTCAATACTATTCTTTTTAAAAACCGACCAAATTTTTGTTTTGTTTACTGACGAATCGAAGTCACTTAGACCGTCGTTTAAGTGAGCCTCTCGCTATTATTCACTTTACTTATTTATTAGGGTCTTTTTTTTAATTTTTTTATATAAGGTAGGTATAATAATTAAATTATATAAGCAAGAAACATAAAAATCACTTACCGATTCTTCTTAGTTGTTGTGCACAGCAGCTTGAAGATCTGGTGAATTTATATTGTTGAATGTTGAAAAATAAATTTTTAAATTAAAGTTGTCTTGAGTAGATAATGGGAGGGGTGATAGGCGAACTATTTTTAATCACTTTTAAAACCATTAGCCAAAAAAAAAGAAGATATATGATCACGATGTGTGAGATGTAACACTTTTGTTACAAGTTCTTATCAACTACACTATCCTACACAATAAATCTTATTCTCATATCCTTCACTTATGATTCGAGTAGTATTTCTTATTTAAAATTCCTAATGGCAAAATTTTACTAACCCTATCCTTAACTCTGCTTCTCGCCAACTCGTATCGTTAAATTAACAAAACTATCACTCTATTTCTTTGAAAATTAAAACTTTGTTTTATATCAAAGCAATTCTGATCAGTTTGTCAATCAATTTTCGTTTGCGTTGCTCTTCAGTTTACAAAAAAAATAATTCCTAATTACTTTCATAAATTCTTATAACTTTCTTTTAGTATAAACTATTTTTTTAATCAGGTAAGTGTCGTTAAGTTTTCAGATTATCCCTAATTATAATCCCTATATTTCACTTAAAATTTCTTTTTTTTTAATTTTCTTTCAGCTTTACTTCATTTATAAAAATTATTCAAATTACTCTTCCATTAAGGTTTATTCTTCATACTTCTTTTAAATTTCTTTCTATTTCTAAGTAATTACTTTCTTTTTTTTTCAATATTAACTTTTCCTATCTTTTTTGTTTAGCCACTTAAACTTTAATTCTGAAATGTTCTTTATGACTTTTCTTTCTTTTTAATTTTAATTTAGCACTAAATCTTTCCTTCTTTCTTTTTTCCAGGACTTATGTAACTTGACTTTCTTTTTTTTCAGCCTTAATTTTACTTTTCCTTTCCAGCCTTAATTTTACTTTCTTTTTATCACTGCACTTTCTTTTTAATCAATATTCCTTTAATCGTTTTCGTTTTTTTTTTCTTTTACTATTTTTTTTCCAGCACGACCCCTATTGTTTTTATTGGAACCTGACGTGAGAACAAATTGTCTCTTTCCTTTTAGGATTCAACAGGCGAACCTATATACTGCCCCACATGGATGTTCCCTCGGTGGTGCGTTGGCACAAGGCATGTAATAGCCTTTTCACACCGAACCCAAAACGCGGTTTTCGCGAAAATATCGGTTTTGGAGAAAAACCTAATCGAAAACACAAGTTTTCTCATACATTTTTTGTAGCTTCAGGTTTTCGTAAAACACAAGTTTTATATAAAATCAGTCGAAAACATGTTGGAATTCAGAGATGAACAAAACAAACATACCTTTTAATAAGTTCAGCGCCTATTGAAGTGTCAAAAAAGAAGCTGATGGGATGCTTTCAAAAGAAATTGAAAACAGCTGACGAAATTCTGTCATATCAAATATAAAATTCGAATCTTAAAATAAATAATTTTATTTAAAATTGATAAATAATTGTTTGTGGCAAGTCAAATTGTTCATATGGATCCTCTTTATAAGATAAATCAACGATTTTTTTTCAAAAAAATGGAAGAAACTGAAAAAAAATTGTGCGTGGTTTGTGTAAAAAAACTATAATGTCAAACGAAAACTTGTAATGTTCAGTGTGAATGGTTTCCGCGTTTTTGAAAAGTTTTCGCCGAAAACCGGTTTTGGGCTTTGTTGTGAAAAGCCTATAAAGCTGCTGGTGATACTCTTTAATTGTTTGCCTATGATAAGCAGATATTGGTACCTTTCGTCCTTATATCTATACAAACAAAATAATTTTGAGTTAAACCCTACTCTTCCTCTTTCAGGTTTCTATTTCTTTACCTATATCTGGTATCCGAAATCGGATTAATACTTTTTTCTACCAGAACTCAATATACGGAGTTCAGAGGTAGGATTCCCTCTTCGAGTCCGTCGTGACGATGACCCCGCCAGTCGATAGGGGCGAACAAAATACGTTTGATCAAAGGAGAACCTTTGTCGGATCAATACACTGGTGTGTCAAAATCCGTGGAAAATTTTGTTACAAGGGGGGCTGGACCCACGCCTTCCTAATAACAAAATTAATTTAAGTACTACATACTTTCTACGTTCCTGCTACTCGCTTCTTACCTATAAGAGGATCTATGTGTTCTCAACAAATTTTTCAATTCCTTCTCCGCGTCAAGGTGCTTATAGGTCGGCCAATGAGGAATACAAATCCGCAAGTGTGACCTAATGAGGGTGGACCGTTTTTTTTTTTGCCTGTGCTTTTGGCTTACCGGTGGGGTTAACACCTCCTCCCAATCTGCTTTTGGGTCTTTGCTCAACTTTTGGGTCCTCGACCAGCCAAGCCAAATGAAGGGATCCTTGAGAGGAACTGCTTGAGGGTTGTCCCTCACCTTCATAATTAGATAAATTATCTTTGTTACACACTTTTATTTTGCTTTTTTTTTTGTTTTTATAGGTAGGTATAAGAAATAAGATCCATGTGACATTGATGCTTACCAAAAAAAAATTCGATTTGCGGATCCTTCAACGATTATGCAAATTCCTTGTCGCCCATTGAACAAAAGGAATTTACCGAAAAGGGATTTCGACCGCTGACTTCTTGTTCCCTTTTTATATTTATATTTTATATATATGTGCCAATAGAGCGTACCGCGGTAGACGAGAACAAGACTAATTTGGCCGCCGACCCAAGCCGAAAAGACTTAAGTTAAATGGCGAACTGTACCACGAGGGTGCCGAATCGGATTGAATTTAATTTTATGAAGTGGAATGATGGAATGAAGCGGAAGTTATTGATCGGTCCGGGACGGCTCGAAACACCAATGTGTCAAGTTCGAAATGTACCACCCACCGAAACTTTATGCCCGAGCACAAGGGTGGATCCACACTACTAGGTAGATCTACACGAGCAAATGGCTTATGTTAATCGAGATTTAATTTTGTAATGAGAATTGAATTTGCAAATAAAAGGTTGAATTGAGTTTTATGAAAAAGCATTTTACGTAATTAGCACTTGATGTAAGAACATTTTATCAAATAAAATAAAAAATGTTTTTGGATTAAAGGTTTTTTTTAATTCTTTTGGAACCAAAGAGAATGAAGGTACGTTTTAAGCTCCGATTATACTTCGGACTCGGACTTTTCTTTTCTAAGGAGTGTTCATGACTTTGGTTCGCTTCTCTTAGGGCCGTTTCCTACAGCTCCTTGCTGCATCCTATTTGTGGATTTAAAAAAAAGATTTAAATTTTAATGCACACAGAGTATGTATGAACCACTTTACGAACGATGACTTCTTGGAGCGAACAAATGACAAGCAACGTTTGCTTCTAAGGTGTGCCATCGGTTGTATCAAATCAATTGGTATTACTTTTTTACATTCCTCAACTCCAATTTTAAAAATGAACGTATACAATTTTTTGCACAATTCACACTCTGGTACACAATACCAAAACCTAGACAATCCAACTGAAAATGATGATGAGTCGCAAGGAAGCTGTCCTCAAATACATTCCAATGACGCAATGATATACTTACATCAACCTGAAGCGAGATCAACCTTCAGCGTAGTTGATAATTGTGAAAACGTTGAGCACACAGAAAATCCTTCAGGAAATACAACAGATTTATAACAGGAGTCACCTTAGTCGACAGTCGACAAAACCATAGGCTATTAAAATACCTATATGTACCTTACACAATCCAAAAATTATGCTGCATTTATGCTTGTTATTTTCATTCAACAAGGTCTTTGCCGTATATGCCGACTACACCTCAGACTACTCTTAAACGAAAGTATCCTCGATATTTAAAAGATATAAAAACACCAGATTGTGGAGGATCAAAAATGGCAAAAATTATCTTAGATGTCGCAAAAAAGGATTCAGCTCGTTACCGACAACGCTCGAAAACACTTAGGCAAAGAAATCTTCGATTTCAGCAGAAGCTCATAAACATGAAAGAAACCATAAGACCATTAAAAGACCAGAATTGTTTATCAGAATGGTCATTCTCTGATATCTTGGCTGTCCTGAGTTCAATTGCCATTCGAAGTAACAATATAAGTTCCGTGGTGCATTTGCTCGAGTAATTAGCAAGTAAGTATTGCGATTTTGCAGTTTCTGACTTTAATTTAGTTTAGTATGTTTAGGGCTTAATTTTAAGATTTATTTGTTTTTACCAAAGCTAATAGTCCAGTAACTTTATACATTAGAACTTGCGTCAGATCCGGTAGTTCTGATTTTTTGATGCGTTGTTAATGATGTTGGTCTAATAAATTATTTAAGTTTTAGACCTCGAGTGCTGAACGCAACATGGCAAAAAATAAAAAAAAACCGTTAAGTGTTCGCGCTTTTCTCAGGAATTGTCGATTTTTATATGTGAAGGAATATTTTTTTGATGAAAACGTTGCTCTAGGCTTAAACTAAATTTGAATAAATTTGAGCCCAGAATCGTCTCTGTCGACCCAAGAGTTTCCATGAGACAGCCTTTCAAAATGTATCAGTAATACATTTTTAACAACAATTAGTGTAATTAAGAGTTAAATGACAAATACAGTGTGCTTGGCATAATATGCTTCACAACTCTAGAACTTGTTGTGTCAAAAGAAGAAAAAAAAAAATAGAATACAAAGGGGGTGCGTACCTCCCCTTTCCGGCGGGAGGGCCAATATCTAGAAAGTGACCTTAATCAGAAAAACAAATAAAGGGTGATTTTTTAGCTGGTTTGGTTTTGGCAACACTGGTTTTGACAGCTGACGTGTGTTTAGTACCTTGTGTCACTGTCAAACAGCTTCAGTTTGGTTTGCAATTTAACCATGGATCGTCTTACAAATGAACAACGCTTGCAAATTATTGAATTTTACTATCAAAATTCGTGCTCGGTTCGAAATGTTCATCGCGCGCTGCTTCCATTTTATGGTCGGCATTCTCGACCTTCTGAGCAGTCTATTCGGAAGATTGTGACCAAATTTCGCACCAAATTTACTTTGTTGGACATTAAACCACCAACACGTTTACGTACTGTGCGTAGTGAAGAAAATATTGCGGCCGTATCAGCTAGTGTGACAGAAGACCGCGAAATGTCGATTCGGCGCCGTTCCCAGCAGTTAGGCCTTTGTTACAGCACTACGTGGAAAATTTTGCGGAACTTTTTTTTGCCCGAAATGGAAGTTCTTGACTTGCATGATATGTGGTTTCAACAAGACGGTGCTACATGCCACACAGCACGCGAAACAATGGCGCAATTGCGAGGCGAGTTTGGTGAACAGTTAATTTCACGTTTCGGGCCGGTCAATTGGCCGCCTAGATCGTGCGATTTGACACCATTAGATTATTTTTTGTGGGGGTATGTCAAGCCTAATGTCTATAGGGACAAGCCCGCTTCGATTGACGCACTGGAAGCCAACATCCATGCATTCATTCGTGAGATACCGGCCGATATGTGTGAAAGAGTATGCCAAAATTGGACTCAGCGGATGGGCTACCTGAGACGCAGCCGCGGTCAACATTTGCATGAAATTATCTTTAAACATTAAATTGCAAGGTTCAAACTATCGATTCAAATAAATATTTCATTCATTTTTTTCGAATTTTTTGTGTTTTTTTTTTTTAAAGTTCTAAACCTCTTAAAAAATCACCCGTTACATAGGTATTAAAAAATAGTGGTAGTATCTGGCAGGGGCGGACTGGGGGTTACAGGGCCTACCGGGACTTTTAGAAAAAGGGCCACAGAATACAATAACTCTCAAAATGGTTAAAAAAAGTTGATATTGCAGACATTTCTCGAAAGTCACTTTTTATATTTATTATTTTTTTAAATTAACATATTGATTGATATATTCTTAAGGTATAAGGAAACAACTATTTTTAATTTATGGCTGCGTCACCTTACAGATCAATTAATTTGAGTTTTTATTCAAGCAAGCATACAAAATTGCAAAGATGTTCTTGTAGGTTTCAGTAATATAACATTAGTTTTACGACCTTAAGTGGGTGTGACTTCAGCTTAGTCAAAACAAAATTACGCTGGTCAAACAAATTGTGGGAATTAAGGGAGATATGAAACAAAAAGCATTCATAGATATTTCAAATTTTTAAAAATTACTTAGAATATTTTTTTTTAGCTACAGTTATTTTGCAATCCAAAGAAATGAAACTTATTAAATATTTTCAAAAAATAAAATGAAGAGTCGAGTTCTCTTCATTTTTTTTCTCTAGTGAATCAAATAAATTATTTAGCTTTAATTTCACAGTTTTTCACTGTAGCACGATTTTTCTGATTGAAATTTTTGATATTGAATGAAAAAAAAACCGCTGTGATTTTGATCACCATCTCGGCAGTTTCAAAAATTTAAATTAAATAAGGTACTTTTAGAACTATTTCTCCTATCAGTAGCTGTGATTTATAAAAAAGTACAAACAAATATTTTAGTAATCCGTTTGCAAATTTTCAATTATTGAACAATCCCAATCTTAGGGCAAGTACATTTATGTTCACACCCTGTCAACTTTAATCAATCATTATTCTAGTTGATTATCATTGAATGCGTTTGTTCAGCAAAATTTTCAACAGAAAATCCATAGCACTTTATTTGAGAAATCACTATTTCACTGATTCTGATTAGTAAGTATAATTTAATCAAAGACTTCTTGAAATTTCTTTTGCTCATTATTGGTTAAGATGAAGCTCTATTTTGCAAAGGCCTTGGATAAAATTTATAGAAAAACCACAACCTGGAAAAAATTCCATCACTAGGTAAAATTTTTCTATCAATTTTTGAATAATTTAAGATCCGTAAAGGCCACCAAACGAGTTTTGGAGGAATCCAAAGACTCAAAGAGTTCCTCAACCGAGTTCTTGGGACCTCCAGAGATCCGAAGAGACCACCAACCGAGTTCTTGGGGTCTCCAGAGATCCGTAGAGGCCACCAACCAAGTTCTAGGGGTTTCCAATGATTTATAGAGGCCACCAACCGATTTCTGGGGGCCTCCAAAGATCTGCAGAGGCCACCAACTGAGGTCTGGAGGCCAAAATGCTTACACTGGAGAAGTAATGGCCCTGGTAGAAGCGTTTAAATATGCCAAAAATTCAGCTGCCAAAACAGCAATCTGCAGTGATTCTCTAAGCGCAATCCTAGCTATTAAAAACAATAAAAGCAATGTACCAATCATTCAAGCACTTAGAGCTTATCTATGCTCAGAATGTCCACGTATTCAGTTAATATGGTCACCAGGACATGTAGGAATCCCAGGGAATGAAAAAGCTGATTTTGGTGCACGCCATGCGATTAGAATGCCTTTAGAATACAAAATACCACCATTTGCAACATCTATATGGATTCACTCGACTAAACTTATTCAAGAGCAATTAGAGAATCGTTGGAATCAATCAAAATCATTTCTGAGGACACACAAACTTGACGTATCACCTGTTACATATAACAAAGATTTAAACCGATCGCAAGCAGTACAGATATCCCGAATGAGATTAGGACATACAATGTTTAACAAAACGTATCTATTTAACAAGGAAGATCCACCATCATGCAACCTTTGCAGAGAACTACTGACAGTAAAACACATCTTGCAATGCTGTAAAATAACAAAGGAACACTTCAGGGGAAATTTTCCCAGCCTTGAAGAATTATTAGATCCTTCTGTGCAACCCAGTAACTCGAAATTATTTCCTCTATTAGCAAAGCATAAAGTTAAAATTTGAAAAAAAAACAATATGCATCGTTTTAACTCAATACTAATTTATTAAAAAAAAAACCAACACTAGAATTATATATTATTAATATAAAATATTATAAAATAAAGCTTATCAAAATATATTTTTTGTACCCGCCATATGGGCATAATACACCCCGGCGTTATATCCCGGACGATGTAAATTTATTTATATTGTATCCCTTGAAAATAAAATAAAATAAAATTTTTAAATTTTATTAACTTAGTACTTAAATATAATGATAAAAGAAGTATAAGGTTAGAAAACTAGGGATAGAGAGGGCATAACAATTTCCTAGATTGGGTCCTTTAACATAACCATAATTTTTAGTACATAAAAGGAAAATTCATCGAATTTACGAAGGAAAATTCAACACCGATTTATAAAAAAAGTTGTTGTCTAATTTTTGAAACTTTAAATAATTTGTTTTTTAGGTTTTTTTCCCAAATTAAAAGCCAATTTTTTTTTGTTGTATTTCCTAAATACATGTATGTACCTATATTATAGGTACATGGGTCTTAATTCTTGAAAAGAAAATTTGAAACTACATAGTTTTTGCGACTATTGTACTAAAAAAATAATATAATATAAACTAAATTGCATTGAAAAAGAAAAAATATACACCCATTAAATAAATAAATTGGGTGGCGCAACAGCTCGTGAAAAACCAGGGCATAGTGACTTACAACTCTCAACCATTCTTGTGTACGCGTTGTTCATTTACACAGGGCCTGATCTATGGGGGGGGGGTGAGCTGGTTGGCAGCTCCAAAAAAATAATTTTATAAATTTTGTAACTGACCAAGGCATAAATAATATTGTTCCCATACAGCTATTAATAAAGAAAAGTCCTTTCAGTAAACTTTTCTTTGACAAACTCTTCATACTCATCAAGCTGAAAAATAAAAGGCCAACATTTAAAAACTTACTTTATAGTTACAAATGCGATAAAAAGTCAATGTCAATACTACAACTCTGTATTTAGATTTTTAAAAATGTGTCGTTTCCTATTTGAATTGTCATAAGCTTAAATTGTTTGTATACTTTGTTATCATTTGGCATGAAGCATAACATTAGCGTTGCCAGACGTTCCGATTTACCCGAGATGTCCCGGATTTGCGACCTTAATTCTCAAAAAATACCGAATGGGAACATCTTGTATAATTCAAATATTTTGAAAATTTCAATCAATCCGACCAAACTACATGCAGAATATTATTCTTGGAAATTGGTATTATAAGAAAAATATTTGCCAAATTATTTCTGGATTCCGAAAGAATGTAGTTTTTAAGACATTTGAGCATGTTTGTATACAGCAAAAAAAAAAATAGCGTAAGAAATGATCAGATCATTGAATACTTAAAACAAAAATTAAACAAAAGATTGAACAAAATTTGTTAAAAACAAGGTTTATAGTTTAGATTATTATTTATTTAGTTAAATAGATCCACAAGTACCTAAACAGCTTTGAAATATTAAAAAAAAACATAGTTACAAATTTTTTTTTCGTTCAAAAGTTTTTGTTTCAAAACAATTTTTTTTCAAAAAAAAAGCAAAAATAAACAGCTTTATTTAAAAAAGAAATTAGAAGATGGATTTTGAGATTTAAAAATGGATAGGAAATACGATTTTTCAGTTTGTTTCTTGACTTTTAACCATTTAAGCCCTTATCGTCTAAGCTACTGAACCGATTTTGATAAATTTTTTAGGTCAGTAAAAAAAATTATTAAAAAGGTGTATGTGTGTAAATACTACATACACTCATAAAATTCGTTTAGAAGCGCTAGCAGACTAGCATTGATGTGAATATCACACAATTCCAACCACATCGCATTCATACCGGTCGAAATGAAAACCTACTTTTTTTTTAAATTCGGTTAAAAATCGCTCCATATTATATGCAGTGACATATGGCTTAAAAGGTGTCCTTACAAAGGGCGGCTAATTTTATTTTTGCCCAGGGCGGTGAAAAAAAAAGGGTCGGGCCCTGCATTTACACATTAAAAATAACGAAAAATAATAAAAACAAAAAGAAATTTATTGAGTATTGTGCGTTTATGACATGTTGACTTGATCATATGTATGAACATCGCTTGGAATAGGACAAAATTTGATTTTTCTTCATTTTGCTCATGTTATTTGCAGTTACGTGGATCTCTGTTATCGAATTATCATGCTTGGTTGTGATAAGTTAAAAATTTACACCTGATAATTTAGCATTTTTATCTTCTAGAAGTTACGTTACAAGTAACCTTTGTAGTTAACCGTTTAATTTTTTTGTCCAAAAATGTTTGTTAAATGCGTTTTTTGTTTGCTGTCCCACTTTGAGTGTGAGTGACTGTATATTCATAACTAATTTCATTCACATATTTTAGGGAAATCTTCCTCCGGGAATGGGCGCGATTGTTAAACGACATCTTGATAGTAAGAAGGGGGGAGGATACCCAGAAGAAATCAAGAATTTTGCTCTTTCAGTGAATTTCTACTCGGCGCAAGCTTATTCGTATCTTCGACAGTTGTGGGGCAAGAAAAGCTTGCCATTACGAGCGAGGCTTTAAATGCATTAAAAGTAATGACACGCGATAAAAGCGTTGTATTATGTAACATCGTGATGGATGATATGTCTGTCAAAAAGTCCGTATATTACAATGACAGAAGTGGGAAATCATCTGGTTATGTTAGCTTTGGTGTCCCGGTCTTGGATAAGGATGATACTGATTCCTTGGCGGCACATATTTCCGTAATAATGGCTGTGTCTCTCAATTCAAACTGGAAAGTCCCATTAGGATATTTTGCGGTCACATCATTCAATGGTCAGGAAAAAAAAAATATTTTGAACATTTGCCTAGAAAAACTTTATGAAATTGACGTAAAAGTTTCATCTGTGACATTCGATGGAGTGAATAGCAATTTCACGATGTGCACCCTAATGGCTGCAAATTTAGATATTGTTAGTTCAAAATTTCAGCCATGGTTTCCACATCCTGTGACAAAAGACCCCGTTTATATTTTTCCTGATCCCTGCCTCATGTTGAAAAATGTTCGAAATGCTTTTGGAGAAAGTAAGCCATTTTACAATGATCAAAATCGAATTTTAAACTGGCAATATTTACATAATTTGCATCAACTACAGCAAAATGAAAATTTATTCGCGGGAAATAAATTAACATCAAGGCATATAAATAAATTACAACGAAAATAAAATGAGTGTCCGGCTTGCTGCTCAAACAAGCAAAATATACAAAACCGTGCTTTTATTAATGCTGAAGGAACTGCTAATTTCTGCGAACTATTCGATGACGCATTCGATATTTTAAATTGCAGACATCCATTTTCAAATAAATGTTTTTGCGTACCACTTAGAGCTGATACTGCCATTGAATAATTACAAATAGAAGGGGACACCGAACATTACTCAAACGACAGTCTTACCAATCAAATCCAGTGGCCGCTCATGAAGCTATAATTTCCTTTTCACACAATTATTGGTTTTCTTCTCGGCTAAGTGAGTCTCAAATAAATCCTTTTGTAGATATAGATACATACGAGTAGATATCTAGATAGAGCGAAGAAAGGATACATATTTTTTTTCTTCAATTTGTGCTTTGATTTTCTTTTGTGAATGAACGCACATGTAGGTATACATAGGTGCATTTTGAATATATTGGTGTTTGGTGTCCGTCTCATCGCCATACAGCAATAAAAAGATACAAAACGGTTTCACTTTTATTTGTATTATTGTGCGTTTGAAGTCCGATTACGATGCGGAGGAGAACTACCAAAAAAGGCCGAAAAAGGGTTAAAATATGGATAATTCATGAATGAATGCATTTTTTCGGTTTTTTTTTTGGTAAAAGTACCTTTTGTTTTTTCTTCATTTCTCATAAACTAAGAAAGATTTTTGCATTTGGTTTTCGGTAATGGACTAAATAAATGATGAGGGCATTGAATATTGAACACAAAAAAGCACTTTATTACGTAAAATTTTGAAAAATATCGACTTAAGAAAAAAAATAATTTTTTTTTTTTGATTTTGACTTTGAAATTTAATTTTTCGAAACCTATTCGCTTAAACAACTTGATTTGAAATCCAAATGCAAGAATGGAGTATTATCTTTCAAAAAAAACTATAGCACATTATTAGATGTGTTTTCGTTGACTTAAAAATTTTTTTTTTGCCTGCCTCAGGGAGGGGAGATACAACTTTCCCCCCAAACATTTTTTTCTTAGAATAACCCCAAGAACCACATCCTAAAATACTTCAACTCAGGTCCGGGACACCCTGTATATTATCTATACTAAAATTTAAATAATTTCTTGTATTTGTTGTTTGAATTAAGCTTAACAACAAACTGCCGTTCACTTTCAAAAAGTATTCTTTATTTTTTTTATTATGTGTAGACTAAACTTTAAAATCTATAAAATAATTTAAAACTACTTTTTGTTTTTAATTAATTAAATAAATACAATTCTAATGTTCGGACTCAGACGTCAAACTTCAACCATTCAAACAAATTTAAGGAAAACAAAATGTTTGTTTTTAATTTTGTATTCATGGTACTTAGTTGTGGAATAAGATGAAACACGAAGCATTTTTTTTATTTTTGAAGGTTGTCAAAGTGAGAAAATCTTCGAACTTTTTGTTCGGAACTTTAGTTTGGTGACTTGTGTATTCAGCTTTAAGTCACCTTGTTTTTGTTGTAATATTTAGTTTTACCTGAGATATGTGATCTTCAAGCTTCAATGAATAATGTTTTTTTATCACCAATATCCCATCTTATAATGATCATTTTAGACTTTGTTGAGACTATTTGTTTTTGTGACTTTTCACCGTTATTTTAGAAAAAAGTTCAAACGACTTTTTGTGATCTCTTCGTACGTATGTAGGTATATGTTTTGCTTCCTTCAAAATATTTATTGCATGGTTTAATATAAGTATGCAGATTTGAAGACTAACATATTCTTAACATTTTTGAAAATTTTCCAATTGAAAAAAATAACAAATTGTGTTTTTACTAAACATTTGTGTAATTTAGTTGTTGTGTAGTCTCCATGTTGCGTGATGATAAATTCGTTTATATATAAAAATAATGAAACAAAAATAAAGGAAAATTAATTAAATCAAACAAATTAAAAAGTTTTTCCTCTATTTTTGTTTCATTATTTTTATATATAAACGAATTCATTTGTGTAATCACCATCGAAATGAAAACAAAAATAACGAATTCTTTTCAACTATTTACAATTTTGTATTGGTCACGCACTACTTGGACAAGAAAAAAGATTTAAAGTTTTTTTTTATTTTTTTCAATATAAAAATGTTCAGCAATGTTAAGAAAATGTTAATCTACAAATTTGCATACTAATATTTACCATGCAATAAATATTTGCAAAGAAGCAACAGATATACATATATGTATGTACCTACGAAGGGATCACAAAAAGTCGTTTTTTTTTATTATTAGGTGTGATTTTGGTGATCAAAACAAAGTTTTTTGATTAAAAGTCAGATATCGCAGGCAGAACAAAATTTTACAACAACAGCAACAACAAAAAGGTTAGTTACTTATAAATGAATAAAGTCATAACCGATAGATTTGATTGACTCAAAAAAGTTCCGATAAAATTACAACCTTTAAAAATTAAAAAAAAGCTTTCTGTGTCATCTCACACATACAACAAAAACCACTGACAAAAAAAAATGTGTGAGTACCGGGACTCGCGTGGAAGATGTGTAAACATTCGTTTTCACCTGAAGGTAAGGGATCGGGTCATTACCACGTATGGCAAAAATTATGGTTGCACGACACAAATTATAATGAATTTACGCATTAAAAAACACCTTCCGAGAAAACTTTATGACGTCACAAAGTTGTTGCTGGATTCAAAGTTAATGTGTCAAAAAGTAACTTTGAGTACATTTTTCCAACTCATCTCTGTGATATTGAGTTGAAATGGTTAATCCATCAAAAGCAGCTGAAATCACGATGTTTTCATTTTGAGTTATCTTTTGTTTGTTTCTTGATCGTTCGGTTTGGAATTGATCTCATTTTTGTAATATGTAATAGTTTAATTTTACTATCCCCCAGGTCTGATCCGGATTATCATAATAAAACAAACAGGATCCCAGTGCGACAAGAGTGTTATATACCTATCCGATCCTCGTTTATCCTTTTGTTTCTGTATTTTCTCTCTACTCTATTCTCTATTTTCTCCCTATCTTCAACACAAAAAGCCATCTACCTGTGAGAGAAAAAACTCATTTTCGTAAAAAAGTACAAAGGGTGTATGGTCAGAATTAATTTGCAAATCGAAATCCAAAAGTAAGGTCGGATTTTGTGTTGTTTTTGTAATACATGTATGCATATACAATCCAGATCAGATCTGGGGGAAAATATAAAGCTAATATATATTTATTTTTATTGATTTTACAGTCGATAGTGAGTTTGGAAATTTTTTCTAGGTTTTGCGACATTTTTTTATCTGATTAGATCGATTTGTAGTAAGGAAATTTGTGCAAGTAATGAATGATAAAAAAAATGGAAATATTTTTGCTTAAATATTTAATTTTGTGCTAGAATGAAGTTAAATGAAATTTAATTTGAAAAATGTATGCATTTTCGAAGTGCTGATAAAAGTTCTTTTCAATAATGAAATCACAATTTCTTCTTGAATTTTAAAATGGAGAACCAGGGCCTAGTGACTTACAACTCACAACCATTCCTGTGTGCGTGTTTGTTGGCAGGAATGGAGGGGACCTACAGTTTTTTGCCGAGTCCGAACGGCTAAATGAGAAGCACTTTTTCATGACAAGTATATACTCTTGGAGGATTTGTCAGTTCCTCGCAAGAGGCAGTACCTTGAATAAAACATTTCTGTTTGTTTTTTAGGTGGCACGGCTGGGAATCGAACCCACACCTTCGGCATGACAGTTCTACGCACTAACCATCAAGCCACGAGGTACTACTTCTTGAATTTTAATTGCAAATTTATTTCGACTTTTTTTCAACCAATTTGTTTGACAGATCAGCCTTATTTTTAACTTTTTTCATTCCTGAATGAAAAGTAACTCAAAGTAACTTTTTTAAATATGACATAACAACACTTCTTTTTGATACATTAACCACAGCCAACTAGAGAAACAGAAAAGAATGCGCCACTTGGCAAATCATGTTATGTATATCATTTCAAATCAAGAAATTGCAAATAACACTTAATATCACAAACCAAAATTGCCATCCGCGATTGCAGAGATTAACATCAAAAGCAGCATATGGATACAAAATAATGAAATAAAAAATTAAATTTCTAGAAAAAAAAGCAACAAAATCTTCACCTGGAAAAATGTATGTCAAATATCTCTGTCAAGATATGATTGCATCTTGACATCCAATTAAGATATGAAACGGAGTGACTACATTAGATATTTAATGTCAAGACGAACATTCTGAGAGAATTTATCTACTGTGGAGTTCACTCCACTTAGCAAATACCAAAACCATTGGGTATAAAATGAAAACTACCTTACCTATTCGAGTTTACAGAGTTCTACTTACCTACAACAAACAAAAATGGATCCAAACGCAACCGTGAGCCCATATCCGTCACAGCCGATTTTCAATTTTACCCATACCGAGCGCTAAGATGTTTACACATCAAAAATACAAAATCTTGTTCCTAGAATTTTTCTTAACTAGTGTACATACATACGATTTTTTAATTTAAATTAAACTATGGCCAAATTCAAATCAGAATATCTACCTCTCAAAAGTCTACTTAAAGTGTATCCTTCTATTTAAAAGAAAAACATAAGATAGAACCATTTTTATCGCTTAGTTACTTAAAAAAAGGAGTTACATACCTACATACCTTCAAATGTGTTCTACACCCTGTTTCACGGTTTTAGTTTTAAATTTCAAACATTTTTCAATTGGGTACAGTAAAAACAAAACTTTAATTAAAAAAAAACTACATCTTTACTATCACTGGTTGCTTTAGTTTCTTTTTTGATTTATTAAGTACATAATAATACTTATAATTTTAATTTTTCTTATCTTAAAAATAACAATGTACCTACCTATGTATGTACCTACATTTATACCAAAATCGTTGAAAAAAAACAATAAATGAGAACAAATTATAAACCATTATTTAATTATTTTTATGTGACAGATGGCAGGTACCTATGTAATAAATAGGTACGAATTGAAAATTGAGTACCTACTTGATAATCTACATATGTATATTAATTGATAAGGATCCGTGAAAATCAACGAAAAAATTAAAAGAAGATGGAACAGGTACCTTCCTGCATATACCTACCTATAAAACGACCCATTCACAGCACATATGTGTGCACACACTCTGCCACACATATACCACCGATCGACCCACCACACCAAAAATCAAAGAGTGCACACTTGTGTTGTGTGTACCACTTGAGACTTATGTTTTCAAATTTAAAAAAAAAATTTATTATTCCTTGCCTATGGATCTCAAGATATAAAAAACAAAACAAAGCCATATCATCGTTAACATCCCCAATTGCAAGAAAACACTAACAATCAAAGGGCACGGTAGTGCCCAGCCAAGTTCGCGGCACTACACCCTTTTTACAGGAACAAACTCAGGCGATTTTCAACCCCCCTCTAACTTCAGTACCAATAAAGTCAGAAACTTCAAATTCGCAATATTTGCTGAGCTGATCAAACACAGGTGGCTCACCAAATTTCAACTCTTTAGCATTAGTAGTTCCCAAGATATAGGACTTCAAAAATCGCAAAAACCGTAACTGACTGACTCACTGACTCACTGACTCACTGATTCACTGACTCACTGACTCACTGACTCACTGACTCACTGACTCACTGACTCACTGACAGATCATCAAAATTATGGAGCACTTCCCGACATCGTAGAAACCTGAAATTTCGCACAACGGTAGGCCTAGTGGTACATACAAAGGAAAAAATCAAAAATCTGCAATTTTCTATTCAGGGGGCGTGGCATCCACCCACTTTCATAAATATTCTATAAATTATATGGAGCCTTTCCGACTGTTGTAGAACAATGAAAATTGGTAAGTTGGTAGGGTTTGAGGTACTTAGAAAGAAAAAAATTGAAAAATTGGAATTTTTCATACAGGGGGCGTGGCATCCACCCACATTCTTAAAAATTCTTATAAATTATATGGAGCACTTCCGATTGTTGTAGAACGATGAAAATTGGTAGCTTGGTAGGGCTTAAGGTAATAAGAAAGAAAAAAATTGAAAAATTGGAATTTCGCATTCAGGGGGCGTGGTATCCACCCACATTCTTAAAAATTTCTTATAAATTATATGGAGCACTTCCGATTGTTGTAGAACGATGAAAATTGGTAGGTCGGTAGGCCTTGCAGTACTTAGAAGAAAAAAAAATCGAAAATTTGGAAGTTTCAGTTCAGGAGGCGTGGCATCCACCCACATTCTCAAAAACTCTTATAAATTATATGAAGCACTTCCGATTGTTGTAGAACGATGAAAATTGGTAGGTCGGTAGGACTTAAAGTACATAGAAAGAAAAAATTGAAAAATTGGAATTTTGCATTCAGGGGGCGTGGCATCCACCCACACTCTTAAAAATTCTTATAATTATATGGAGCACTTCCGATTGTTGTAGAACGATGAAAATTGGTAGGTCGCACTAAGGAGCATTTTACCTCAATAACCGGACAAAATTGAAAAAATCAAACTATTGTGAAAGTCTCCCAATTTGGTTTGCTTGTAGCTGATTAACCGTATTATCATAAACCAGTCTTAAAGTTGACCCCCACCACGCCACCTCTTCGGGCAGCTAGTCAAAAACTAGACCAATTTTGTAGTCACGCCTGCATGTGCAATGCGCTATATTTTCACCAATTTGAAGTTGGTGTTTTATGTTTTTTGAGGTGACTTGAAAAAAAGTTTATCAATGAATGTTTGAGACCATGGTGTATACTTAATTTCAACGTTTGAATTATTTGATTTCATCGACTAATATCTATGTTCTTGGGAAAACATTGATTCATCAAAATGTCGAGAAATGTATGTATTTTTTTTACAGTTAAGTGTTTTTGTTGTATTGCCGGGTGCTGTCGGGTTGTAAATTTATTTTTAAAGCAAACAATAAGGTCTCAGTGTTTTGTACAATCTAAAACATTTTCCTCATATTTCCTCCTTTTTGAGAAAAAAATTATTTAAAATTGCAGTTTTTTCCAAAGGTACTATTTTTGAACAAGTTTTTACTTTTTATTATTCGAACTTATTCGAAAGTATTTTGGATGCAATATGGAAAACCAAACCTTCAACCTTCGATTTAAAAAAAAAATTTATTTGATTATTACCTATTTTGGTCAAAAATGAAATAATAGTTACACACATATCTAAGCCCATGGGTGGAAAAAAATTTAAAAAAACCCACTATTGTTCATTTATGTTTTAAAGAATGGAAATGCTTTAAAACGGTATTAATTTAAGTTTTAGATGAATATTAGGTCATTAAGACAAAAAAATAATTTTGACCAGTTTTTTCATGCAAATGCTCCTATGTGGGTCGGTAGGACTTGAAGTACTTAGAAAGGAAAAAAATTGAAAATTTGGAATTGTTCATTTAGGGGGGGGGTTGCAATCCACCCATTTTTTTCAGAATTGCTATTATTTGTATGGAGCACTTTCAGTTGTCGTAGAATTATGAAACTTTGTAGAGCGGTAGGACTTCGCTTTCACCTGGCAAAATAAATCTTTGCAAAAAGGAGTGAAATCACAACAAAAACATAAATGTTAAAAAAGGAGCCAAGTTCTTATGTGTACAAGAAACCTGTGCGTAAAAAGTCAACCAAAAAAAGTAATGAGATCTTAAATATATGCCAAGTTTTAAGTTCATGAAGTTTAATATCAAATATCTTAAGTAGAGTAATATCGAAACAATTCCAAATCATGACAGAAATTTGGTAATTAATGAATACTGGTTAAGATTTGGTGGATTTACTTGGCAAGTTTTCTCTTAACTACTTACTTAATCACAAATTTAAAATGTATGAAAACTTGACCAGTGAACCCACCAAATTTTAACCAGTAACCATTAATTACCAAATTTCTGTCATGATTTGGAATTGTTTCGATATTACTCTACTTAAGATATTTGATATTAAACATCATGAACTTAAAACTTGGCATATATTTAAGATCTCATTACTTTTTTTGGTTGACTTTTTACGCACAGGTTTCTTGTACACATAAGAACTTGGCTCCTTTTTTAACATTTATGTTTTTGTTGTGATTTATTTAACTTTCAGTTGAGTGAATACTCAGAAAAAGTGGTGAAATATATAAGTGGTTATATTGTGAGAAGGCTTTAACAAAAATTGTCTTGTGGCATATGTCGCTCACAATTAGAGGCATCCAACGTGAGTTACGACCCGAAATCGCTCATTGATGTAAAAAGTACGGGATTTCTTATTAATCCTAGTTCGGATGTGATTATAATTTGCAAGGAAACTGAAAAATTATTCCGACAAGAAGTTGGTAATTTATACAACACAAATTTCAAGAAAAAAATACAACTACATATGTAGGTATTAAAAGAAAATTAGGAAAATCAATTTTTAATAATTTAGTGATGGATGGGCATGTGATGCATATAGATTTTTTAAGCGATCACAGAGAGCAGTTGCTAGATGCAATCAAATCTTTGTATAAAGTTGCGAAAAAACCACGAAGCTAGAAAACTGAGTGAACAAAAAAATGTCCGCCATAAATTCAGCAGGCTTATTTTATTCAACCATCAGTAAAGCCTTTATATGTACTATCATTGTATGTAAATCTAATAGTAATATTACTTGAGGAAAAAGATACTAGCGCTACAGACGACTGAAGCATGAAGGGTATTATTCCCTCATCATAGCTTCACACCCAACTCACAGCAGATGAAAAATAAAAAAATACACTATTTCCTCACTACATGAGAGAAGGCAATTATCTTCTTTCTCCTCACGTCACAGCAGTGCCAATATACGAGAGCGAGAAGGGAACAAAAACAAACTGCCGAAAAAAAAATAAAGAATGAATTGGTATGTATGTATGTACATACATACATACGTAGGTACAGACATTGAGGAGAAGAGGAAACAAAAAAAGAGGATCAAAACAAGTTTTTATCGTTACATAAAGGTTCAATACACATCGCATATTTTATAAACAGAAACAAATTTTTTTGTTCTCGATGACTGTCCTTTGCCAAGATAAGGAACACAAAATGCTTTCCGTGTCGGGAGCCTTTAAAATAGATTGGAATGAAAATATAGAAACTGATGTCTATTTGCGTAGGTATTCGTTCTTATTTTCTTGTATGTAGGTGGAAACAGGTTTTTTATTTTTTTATCGCTTTCTAAGTGGTTTTTTGATGTGGAGCGTCGAGTTTCTCAGATTTAATTCAAAGCAATATGAGGCCGTGAGTGCAAAAGTGGTGTAACCCATTTTTTGGCATTGTTGATTTATTTGCCTCGTATTTTTACATTTATGCATCAAAAGTCATCAAAGGTAAAATTTTAATTTCTAAAAGCTTTCCAAAAATGTGACGTATACTATTTGAATCTCAATAAAAAGATTATTAAAAATCGATTCAAAACGAAAAACATGATAAAAAAAAGTGGGTTAAACCTCTTTTGCACTCACAGCCTCATAGGTATATGATTGTATGAAAAAAAAACTTAAAATCGTTGGAACGGTTTTTAAAAAAATTATTTTTATATATCAAATTCTTACAACATTTTAAAGGAAAAATGTTGACATGCAAATCTTAAGTATTTATTTATGTACATATAAAAATTAAATTTCAAAAAAAAATGTTGAACCCGTTTTCAAGATATCAAATTTTCAAAACAATAATTTGAAACTTTTTTAGAAGTCCAGAAATTAGTTTTTTGAAAATTTTGATGTGTAATATTATTTGAACTTATTTGAAATATGTATATGGGTGATTCTCTGCCAACTGTGATTCTTTTTTTAGAATATTTTCAAAAATTAAAACTTCTTGGAAACAATTTTTGTTTTGTGTTTGTGGCTTCATTTAGTCAGAGTATCATATCGGTAAAAGCATTTTGCTACAACTTTTAAAGAAATAAAAAATATAGTGAAATGTACTAAAACTAGTATAGACGATAAATGAAACTCTTTTTCAATTTTTGTTTTTAGTTCTCCTTCTTTTTGACCATATTTTTTTTGAGATTCTTGATTGTCTAATATACGTTTTGTACTCTTGAAATTTCTACTTCCCTTTTTTTTCTTTAAAATCTCTTTTTCGTTTTTGAAGTCTGTTTTTCTGAATCGCAACCCTTTTCCTTGTGCTGGGTTATTACTTAGTTTTTATTGCACGGAATGATTTTTGTTTGGCTCGTCCGCTACCGATCTTACAAAGAAAATTGGTACCACGGTACCGACAAATAAATTTGTGACATACTTTCATCCCATGAAAACATATCACTCTTAAAGTACAACAAAGTTCAAAAATTAAAATGACAGTTGTTAACTATACATAACTAGTTTATCTTTAAGAAAACCACAATACATAGGTACGTGTTAAAGCTAAAACAAAATGGCGGTTGAGCGGGAAGTCTTTTTAATTCAAAAATAGAACCAAAACCTCGGACAACATTCATTCGTGATTATTTTATTCAGCAATAAGTATTTTGACTTAATTTTTGCATTATTTTGTCAAGCAAGTATTGCACTCAAGCTTTTCTACGGACAACATTTCAATTCAATGAAGTATTTCATTAGAAAATAGCAAATTGGGTCATGATATCGAATGTAGATTGTAGTAAATAGCCATTTACACAATTTAAACCAAAAATACATACGAACATTTTACATTAAATAACAAAAAAAGCACTGGAGA